>ML785138.1:941080-960121 GCA_009831015.1 Picea engelmannii | reverse complement strand
GCCGTTGCCATGGCCGCTAGATTATTTTTTACTATTATTATCTATCAACACATTATGGATATTTATGATCAAACTCAAGTAATTATTGTTTTATTAATAAGAGAGGAAGAACATGTTGAGTAGGACTATTAAAAGAGGGAATCCAATGATCCAAAAGATAAACAAACAAGTGACAACAAAAGAGGGACAAGTGGTGGAATTAGTTCTGTGTAAGTCAACTAAGTGGGACAAGTCTCAGGTTTCTAGAAAATATGAAGGAACAAATGTAAAAATCGAATTGACAGGTTGTCAATGATTAGGAGGCTCATGCATGTGTCAAACACCTAGGTAAATTTTATAAAGTAAGAAGAAACAAAAAGGATGGGATTCCATTCTAAAGTAGATGTGTAATGTACCCCAAATTTCACAAAATAAAAATAAAAAAATTAATACGGACAACGTAATGTCTATTATGTACGAAAATCGTTCATGTCACAAGACAAATCATGTCTCAATCCATTAATTAACTACCTGATAAGTGTAACATTATCATCACTCATTCTAAAAGGCTGCAAGAGTGCTTAATTTCAACACATTGTTTGTTGATAAGCGTTGTTATTTAAAAGTAACATTATAACAATGACGTGTTGATGGCTAGACCTATCAAGGTCCATAGCCTAGCCATAATTGTGCAACCCATTATGTAAGTGATAAACTATATTTATAAACATTTAATGATATATTTAAGACTTACTAGATAAGACTTACACTATGTCTATAACACATCTAATGATATAATCAAGACTTACTATGGAAGCCTTACATTAAGTTTATAATACCATTAATGATATATTCATGTTTAATACTTACACTATGTTTTAACATAGGAAAGAGTCTAGGGTTTATACCCACTAACTCCAAAACAACACATTGGTTGTTAAGTCCCAAAGTAATTGAAATATGAAATGGGACTTGTGATACACATAACTATACAGTTACGACCCTAATGAATCCCCACTCATTCGCATTACAATTAAAATTCGGCCTTTATGGAAATCGAGAAGAATTTAAGGTTGGTAGTTATAGGACAGTCTGAACCTAGGCTTAGGGTATTAAGTTGGTCATATCCATTAATGGTGTCAAGCCACCATTACTCCTTCTGGTATGAAGTTGCAGGGAAATCCCCACTCTTGGATCACCACTTAAGCTGGCTTCACATGGTGTGGTGAGGGTGTCGTACTTTTCAACCTTCCCCAAAATCGAGAGGAACGAAGTGCCATTACCCTCACAGTCATTCCATTTTGGGTTTGTCACTCTGTGTGTTTTACTTCCATGATGGTAAACTTGCCTAGCCTTATGGTAGAAAGGTAACTATGTCATGATGGTAACCTTATTCATCTCTCTCTGTGATAGTAAGGTAGCACAAACCATGATGATACCCTTGTCCAACTCTATGGTAACAAGTAGAAAAGCAACGATGGTAACTGGTTGGGCTCTGTGGTATCCAAGTAACAAAGGCCGCAAGTTTAACTTGTTCATGTCTGTAGCAGTGAGGAAACAATGGCCATTTTAGTCGTTCCCTTTTACAGTGTAGCAACCACTGTTACAATTTCGTCCTCAATGAGTGCACGGTAAGTCTTCCCCTCTAAGTATTTTACTCTCTAGACTTATCATTTTGTTTCAATGGTGTTTTAAAAAGGTTTGAAGGTAGTGTTTCTATATAAAAGGGTTTCCCAATAGTAGTTGCATGGCGTCTTCCTTGTATTTTAGACGTCCTCTGTATTGAGCCATCCTTTATATTACACATTTATTATGTGATGGTTCACTGTGTTGTCCTAAAATATGCATATTGCACCCTCTGATGGAAAAAATCATCTATCTATTTAGAACTTTTGTTCTATGTGGGATATATATTCATCTACACAGAGTGCGTGTACTGTGCTTCTTTTTCTATGCAATACATTCTCTGTGGATTTTACTCTCTGTCTGTGTAGAACGCATGCTCTATTCTTCTCTATATACACAATTATATTTCTCTGAAAATTACCTCTTTGTCTGTGTAGAATGCAGGATCTCTTCTTCTTTTTCCACGCAATTATATTTCTCTGAGGATTACCTATTTGTCTATGTAGAATTCATTCTCTCTGCTCATCTATCTATGCAATATATTTCTCTGAAAAGGGTCCCTCTATCTATGTAGAGTGCGTATTCATTTTATCTATATGTACAATAATTTTCTTTGTGGAATGTCGTGTATTCACTGTTCTCTATCTATACCATATGTTTATGGAATTCCTCTCTATGTAAGGAAGATTATAATCGATAGTGTTAAGCCTTTTGACCGCGTAACCTAATTCAGTTCGTGGCTAGATAAAAAATTCTTGTGACCATAACTTCGGCCATGCTCTTTAAATTTTTACACAATTAACATTTTTGTTATGGGTTTTCTCATTTACTCGGCACACTGTGATGTTTAGGGGAAAACCTTTAATCGCTAAAAGAGGTACCAGGCCTCCTTGTAGAAAGTTTTACTGGTTAAAATAATTCTTTGTCGAGGAATATCGTGCCCTATCTCCATTATACACCACGATACGTTCTTTTGAATATTAGCTCGATGAAATAGGATGCAAACCATACATAGTTCTTGAGAATCTCATGTGCCTTCGACAACTTAGTTCGAACCCTACAGGATACTATTGTTTGTTTAAAACTAGACATGAATTCAATTTTTTTTTAAATAAAGATTTAATGAATCCTTCACATACCCAGATCGCCTCCTAGTTTCACTGTGGTAATTTCCAATTCAAGGCTTCCTTAATTATAAAGTTTGTATGACTGTCCAAATTGTCAATAGTAATTTTTTGTCTAGGTTTTATACTTGTGATTCTCATTCACTGTAATTATTACTCATGTATGTGAATAATGTAGATTTGTTTAAAATTACCCTTGTATGTGTACATTGTAACTATGATTAAGGTAAAATTCTCCCACGGTAGCTTCGACCATGTATCATTAGTTAAATTACTCTTTTCCAAAGTAATAATTTATGTTCCTTTCCTTCCAGATTTTCCAAAGTATAAATCCTGGGAGAATTTGCCAGATACGATTGAGAAGGGATGGTTGAAAATCATTATCTATCCATTCTACTATGGTTTCGATGATACTGTCCCGCTTGCGGTCTGAGGTGCACATGATCAACATACCTTGATCCCAAACTTGACTGGTGTAGTGGAAGGTGTTGAGGAGATGGTTCATAGTCTTGGCTTCTTCTCCACAAAGCATACAGATGGATAGACCAACAAAACCCCTTTTCGAGAGGTTATGCCATGTGAGGATGCTCGAGTGACTTACAATCCAGAGGAAAATGCTAATTTTTGGCCAGTGCTTCAGGGCCTAGATTTTGTTCAACTCCTTCCTTAGGGGTAACGAATCCAAATGAGTTTTAATGGCATAGGCTTCTTTTATGTTGAAGGTTCCCCTCAACAAGTATCCCCATCGTAGGATGTCCTCCCCCACCAGAATGGGGATTTTCCTTTTATTGATTTCACTGTGTTGGGGCCGAAGGTCCACGTGTGCCTCTAAATTCAGGTGCTCCTTATTTGAAATCCAACCTCTCCAAGTGGGCTCTATTCGATTGTCCTACCAGTAGTCTTCCACTTTTGTCAGGACCGGCTGTGTGTCTGGGATGCTAAAGGTGTTAGCCCAATCTTCATACTCCAGAATTGGCCATTTCTACCACGAATCTTTCCAGAACAAAGTTGTTTTCCCATTTCTAATTTCCCAGAAGGCGTGACTTGTGACAAGATGTCGATTCTACCTGGCTTCCATCCAGATTAGGGATCTAGGGTTTTCCCCGTTCCATATAATTAGGTTCCTCTCCGCCATGTTGGGTGGATATTTACCTCTCCAGAGCTTGGACCACAGATCTTGAGGTTTTTTTAGCCATCTCGACCAGATATTAGCGCTTAGGATTTTCTTCATCATTGGGAGATCCCTTAACCCAAGATCCCCTTGAGCTTTGGGTTTGCAAAGTTTATCCCAACTGATCAGTGCCAGGTTTTTCCATGTTTTAAGGCCTTGCCAGAGGAAATTCCTTTGCAAGTTTTTTATGGTAGGAAGGACAAAGTTTGGGGCCATGAGAGCAGAAAAAGTATAGACATGTAGGGCTTGTAGCATGACTTTAAGTAAAAAGAGGCGACAGGGGAGATTTAGGGCTCTGTAGGTCCAGGAAGAAAGCCTCTTAGCAAAGGAGGAGAGAAGATGCTCCCATGAACTATTTTTTAGGGCATTGTCCAGCAAGGGGATGCCGAGGTATTTTGATGGAACGGAGCTTCACGTGAAACCCAGGTTTTCATAGATATGACGTTGAATCGGAGCTTGTGTGTTGAAGAAGAAAATATGGGATTTGTCTTTGTTGAAGTCGAGTCCTAAGGAATCACAAAACGTTTGAAGGATCAAGATGAAAGAGTGGGCTTCCTTTACTATGGGGGAGCCCATCATCAGGGAATCGTCAACAAATTGGTTGTGGGAGATTGGAGGAGAGATATTGTGCAGGGGTAGACCAGTCAATGATTTACTTGCTATGGCGGCGTTAATAGAGTGGCTGAGACCCTCGACCATGATGATGAAAAGGAAAGGGGATAAAGGGTCCCCTTGTCTGATTCTTATGGAGGGAGAAAAAGGACGAGAATGGACACCATTAACCAGGATAGAAAAGAAAGCAGAGGAGGTAATATTTAGAGTCCAGTCTACCCAAGTGATATCGAAGGCAAAGGCCAGGAGTATTGCATGCATGTATTCCCAGCTTAACTTGTCAAAGGCTTTGGAAAGTTCTAGTTTTAGGAGAATACCTGGCATACGGGTCTTCTGCAAGGAGTGAATCACTTCATGCATTAGGATGACGTTTTCCAAGATTTTCCTTCCTTCCACATAGCCCGATTTCTCTGGAGAAATGATCCACAGTAGGATGGGGTTGAGTCGTCTGGCGATCACTTTGGTTAGGAGTTTATAGATGACATTGCATAGAGTGATGGGTCGAAACTGCTTGGGGTGATTGATCTGCCCCTCTTTGGGAATGAGGGTTAGGAAAGTAGCATTGAGAGCCTGGAGGACTTGCCCTGAAGATTTGGAGTCTTCGATGATTTCCCAAACCTCTTCCCTGATCATCTTCCAACAATGATGGAAGAAGTCGCTAGTAAATCCATCTGGTCCCAGAGATTTTCCTTTGGGGGTGTCCTGGAGTGCCTAATATACTTCCTCAATAGCGATGGGCCTGAGAAGAGCTGCATTTTGTTCCTGAGTGATTAGGGTAGGTATGTCCTACGTAATCTTGGAAATGGCTTGAGATATGTTATGTATGGGTTCCACTAGGAGGTCTTTGTAGTAAGCGATCATTTCCTTCTCCAGATCCTCATGAGAATGAATGAGTTGGTCATTTCTAGAGGTTAGTTGTGTGATTCGATTGGTGTGACGCCGCTGAAGGGTGCACCTATGAAACAATTTGGTGTTTCGGTCACCCTCATTGAGCCACTCGACGCGGTATTTTTGTTTCCATGGAATCTCTTCTTGGGATTTCCTGTCTTCCAGCTATTGGATTAATGTTTCTTCTTGGGTTTTGAGGTCTTCAGTGAGTCCCTGCTCCCGGATTTGTCTTTGTACAAAGCTCATTTGATCCTTCAGGTGCTTTTGGGAGGCAAAGATATTGCCAAAGGTTTCACTATTCCAAAGTCTGAGTTGTTTCTTAAGATTCTTGAGCCTTTGCTGGAACCGATACATCTTGGAGTCATAAGGTATCTCTGCCTCCCTCCACCACCCATGGATGTTTTCATGAAAATTCGTGTGGCTGATCCAGAACTGTTCAAACCTAAAGGGTTTCCGACCTGGGGTGGTCGGCACATCCAGCCATAGCTGAATGGGCCAGTGATATGACCCATGAAAATCCAAAATGGTGGCCTCAACAGTTATTCCTTCCAACAGTAGGGAGTCTAATATTAGGAACTGATCCAATATGAAAGCTATTTGATGTGTTTCAGTTCTTTTGTTTGTCCAGGTGAAGGTGCCATTAGGGGTTTCTAGGTTAATGAGGTCGATGTTATCTATAAGATTTTGAAAATCACTGGATTCCTGCTCCAGGCGGCGAGTCCCTCCTTTTTTTTCATCAAGGTTGTGTATCAGGTTGAAGTCTCCCCCTACAATCCATCTGTTGTCCTTGGTTAAGGTAGAAAAGTACTCCAGATTTCTGAGGAATGCTTTCTTACCCCTGGTACTGGCCGGTCCGTAGACATTGGAGAGGTGGCCAAGTTTATTGGAACCTATGAGCCTGAAGGCAACTGTGCTGGACCATTTGGTCACGATGAAGGTTTCCATAATGGTTGTGCTATGGTTCCAGAGTACAAATAGGCCTCCAGTTGTGCCTGTGGCCACTGTGGATACCTCTTTCCCTTGCTTCCAACAGTAGGGGAGAAACTTATCTATGTCTTCAGTAGTGCATTTTGTTTCTTGGAGAAATATTATGTCTGGTTTCTCTGCTAAGATCAAGTCTTGTAGAATATTTTTCTTTCTACGCCCATTGAGACCTCTTGTATTCCAGGAGAGTATCTTCATGAGGAGGAGGGGGAGGGGAGAGGGGGAAATTTGTTCGAGATGAGGTGGATCTGCCCGGAGTTCACCATGATGTGACCTATCTCTTGTATGAGCTATTTCGTCGACTTCCTTCCTCTTCTCTTTTCATATTTTTGGGGTTTCATCTGATCCTTTGGTTGGTTCACTTGTATTCCCAAACCCTTGTTGGATCTAGCTGTGGATTCGACTGAGGAGTTAAGGAAGACCTTGTGCACTTTTCATAGTTGATTTGGAGGTATGGTGTACAACTTTTGGTGTCGATATGCATGCTCCAGGTGCTCCAGGTCCACACCTGCTAGATCTTTCTCATTGAGGTCCATCTCGACATCCCCATCTGTTGTTTCTAGGTGATCCTCTATTCGAGTTGTGGTGTTTGTTGATGAAATGTCTGGATTCATCTACGACATTGATCCCTCTTTCCATTTTCCTATTTGTTGGGGTATTTTCTCAGTCTGCACCTCTTTGGGGTCTGAGGGGTTCTCTCGATGATCTTGTAGGACGGCATATTTGTTGTTGGTTGATGAATCTTTACTTTCTTGGGTTGCCTTATTTCTTCCTCCTTGTCTGTGCTTTCTAGGTGCGTGAGAGAAGCCATCCTTGTCTTTTCCAGCATCTTAATTCCTCTCTTTGTTTGAGGCATTAAGGGGGAATTCTCTGAAGAGATTCCCATGCTCATGGCATTTCCTACATTGGAACTGAATATGCTCATAGCCAATGGTTTGTAACCAGTCCCCATCATGGTATTCTAGGACTATGGATCCCGGGAGAGGCTTGGCTATATTCATGTATACACAGATCCACGCATATGAGGTGTATCGTCTTTTTTTTTTACTGGCCTCCAAAGATTTGACATAGATGCCAATGGTGTTACCTATGCCTGCAAGAACCTCCTCCAGTCAGAATTCCCGAGGTAGGGAATATAGTATGATCCACACTGGTTCATGTGAGAAGTCTTTCGTCTCAGGGATAAATTTATCTGTCCATAACCTCAAGAAGAGTCCCGCTGAGTTGAAAAAATATGGCGCTCCATAAAAAATGTGGTTTCGGTCCTCAAGGTTGTGCAGGATGATGGTGAAGAAACCCTTGGAGCCTAGTTACAGTTCATAATGTCCTTTGGGATTCCACCAGTGTTGTATCCATTTGACCAGGTCCCGTTCTGAGGGTCGGAGCCCTAAAAATTTACATACTAAGGCATAATCTCTCATATATTGCTTTTGCTCCTAAATGCGTGGAGAAATCACAATGTATTTCGGGGCATGTGGTGCTTGTGGGATACACTTGCCTGGTAGCCATGGCCTTGACACACTTGCGGGTGCTGGCTCTTTCCCTGAATCAACGTCCATATCCTTGTCTTTGAAGGTTCCTTCGTCCAATAACTTCGATCATAGATCGGGGGGAGGTTCGAAGGTGGGTCGCTTGGAGCCTTCTCCCATGCTTCCATTCGTCGTTGCCTGGTTGTACATGGGGCCTCTCGACCCTCCATCCTTCAGAGGCATGTGCCCCAATGGGGAGAGCAGTTGTATCATATCAGCAGAAACCCTAAACCCTAGCTTAGTGCCGCAAAGCTAAATCTTCCACAAATACTCGTGGTTGCCTTTAATCTAAATTTGGAACCCATCGTGGCAGCTAATTTCCTGCCAGGTCGAAATATCCTAAGTCTAGATGTCCCACTTCTTAACCCTATATTTGGCTATCGATTTTGTTGGTTGATTGAGTTTTTCTTTTCTTATTAATTTAATTGTTGATCGCAGGGAATGGTCAATTAAGAATGAGTGGCCATGCAACTAGTAATTGTCGTAGATTGAAATTTTAGTATTTAAACTTAAGGATTTGTTATTTGAACACTAAATTTGTGTTGAATCTCCTTATAACCTTATTTTTATTTGTTTTGAAAAAGTGAAAAAGGAGATTTTATAAAACACATTGAAATGAAAAATTTGTTGTTTATATAATTATTCATTTACAACAAGCAATGTAAATTGTTTATTTATAGCGAGGATTGATGAGAAGGCACATTAATCACAAAATCACTTTCTTATTATTATTACTGCTAGGAGGTGTCTTTATTTAATAAATTAATAAACGACTTTTTCGTTTCCTTAGTGTAAACTTAATTAAGTACCTTAAGGATCTAGGATTCCACAAGGTTATTATCCTCTAAATATTCAATGATGTTGTTCATTGATTCAATCACTATCGCCTCCCTTATAATGATTTAATAATCATTATTAGTTTATTGATGTCTGATTAAACATGTCCATCCGAGATGGGTAGATGAAGAATGATGACCTTGTGGGGTGGGTTCTAAGTTTGGTTAAGCGTCTACTTCATGTTGATGTCAATATGCCTTCGCTCATGGATTCCATTTAATAACGGATAGTTTAGATTGTTAGAATTTGTGAGCATTTGAATTTGTAATAATGTTGGTCTTAGGATTTAGTCGTCGCCTAACAAATTGTATCAGCATGACCATTTAAATAAAAGAATAGTCACGTGTACTGATTTTAGTATGACGTATGTCGTGTATTATTAGACCTCTTGTGCGCAAGGATAATTGTAGTGTGGAGTGTTGTTAAGTCATAGGACTGCTCGCGTTATGAATTTTGCCTCGAGAATGATTTAACATCTATGTCTTGCGCCCTTAATTGTAAGCATTGATGGATTAAAGACAAGTTTTCAGTGTGCCCTCGATTATCCATGTTGCTGGATTGAATTAAGAATTGGTAATTACCTTGCGCCTTGATTAAATGCACGCTTGAATAATGTATTGTGTGATGTTTATATATTACTCTTCTTGTGTGCATTGAACAATCATTGTAACAAATGATGGTTTAGATTCCATAACTCTCACGTGTCTTGGAATAATTGTCGACTTGGGTTGACTTCGCCGCACCTTATTTTATGTTGTGCAAGACTGGTTAGTAACTAGTTTTATCCCACACCTCATTTAAGTTGTCCTGTGAAGGTTGTGGAATTATTTACTCTAGTTGCCATGATTAATTGAATATCAATACCTGAGACTGTCACTATTTTTTATGCTTTATTTTCCTAATTCAACATGAAAAGAAAAAATAAATTTTGACCTGTTATACGCCGCTTATTGTCGTAACAGAGGGGTTGTTAGATAGATACAATGTATCTAATATTTCCCCCACTCCCACCATGGGGAAATATGCCCCCACCATGGGGGAAATATTAGATGCATTGTATCTAATATTTATCTCACCCCACCATTGGGGAAATATCTCCACCCTCATATATATATATATATATATATATATATATATATATATATATATATATATATATATGAGGGTGAGAGTGAGAGTGGTGAAAATATTAAATACATTGTATCTAATATCACCGCCACCCCCACCCTCACCCTTATATATATACCACATATATTATATTTGATTGTATTAAAAAAAAAAATCATAATAAGCATGTATACATGCTATAACAAAATACAATGTATCTATTATTTTCCATACCCCACCCCACCATTGTATCTAATATCTCCCCTACCACCACCCTTATATATATACCACATATATTATATTTGACTGTACTAAAAATAAATTTCATAATAAACATGTGTACATACTATAAGAAAGAAGATACAATGTATCTAATATTTCCCCCTCATATGGAGTAGTTTATGGGAGTGAAGAGGAGAAAATATTAAATACATTATATCTAATATTAAAAATAAATTACATATATTATACTTGATTTCATAATAAACATGTGTACATGCTATAAGAAGAAGATACAATGTATCTAATATTTCTCCCTCATAAACTATTAAATACATTATATTTAATATTAAAAATAAATTTCATAATAAACATGTATACATGATATAAGAAAAGACAAATTAGATTATAATATTTTAAAAGAAATCTGATTTAAAAAAATATATCATAATTTATTTATTTTTATTCTGTAATATTTAATTTCAATCTATCCACTAGGTTCATAAAATGGATAAATGGTTTTTTTTTTCTCTTATTAATGCTGTGAGAAAAAGGAGAGAAGGAAAAGAAAAGTGCGTCGAGAAAATAACAATTATTAATGCTGTGAGAAAAGGAGAGAAGGGAAAGACAAATACGTCTCCAAAGGAGACAATAACAAATATCTGTGAAGGACGTTTATTTTCAAATAGAGATCTTTCAAAGTTATTTGTTATTGTTTTTAATCTCAATCTATCCACTCACTGCATAAAATGAATAAATAGGATTTCTATCCACTCACTGCATAAAATGAATAAATAGGATTTCTTTTTCTCTTATTAATGGTGAGAAAGAAGGAGAGAAGGTAGTGACAAATATGGGTCGAAAGGAGCCAATAACAAATATGGGTGAGAAATAACAAATATGGGTGAGAAAGGAGGAGAGAAGGCAGAGACAAATATGGATCCAAAAGAAACAATAACAAATATTTGTGAAGGAAATTTATTCTCAAATACAGATGCCTGAAAGTTATTTGTTATTGTCTTTAATGTCAATCTATCCACTCAGTGCATAATATGGACAAATAGGTTTTTCTCTTATTAATGGTGAGAAAGACGGATAGAAAGCAGAGACAAATACGGGTCAAGAAGGAGACAAAAACAAATATTTGTGTAGACATTTATTCTCAAATAGAGATCCTTGAAAGTTATTTGTTATTGTCTGTATCATTATTGTCCACGTTTATTGTCAAATAGATCGTTGAAAAATATTTGTTATTGTCGAGATCTTTATTGTCCACATATTTGTTTTGTTGTTTTTATTGTCAGTATATTTATTCTCCAAATATTTGGAAAAATGAAGATTCTGAATAAAAATGAAGATCCTGAATAACAAATACTTGTCAAAGGATCTATATTCGACAATAACGGTACTTTTCTCCTCCTTAATGCCTAGAAATTGTACACTCCCGCTCTCCTCTTTGAATCAACAGACACGAAAGAAACGAAGATTTGAAGATCGAAATCTTATTCTGATTCCTCCTGTCTCGGTAGCCCCCTCGTATAGAAGGTTCCCCAGCCTACTCTTCTCAAGCAACTAAGTTATTTTTTAATAGCGAATCCGTTTCATTTTAAATGGCCATGGGAATGCGGAGAGCATGGAAATATGACGTGTTTCTGAGCTTTAGAGGCTCCGATGTCAGGAAAGGCTTCGTAGATCATCTCTACAGAGCCCTCACAGATAGCAAAGAAATCCGTGTCTTCCATGATGCCCATCAACTTAAAAAAGGGGAGGATGTTAATGCAACCATAAAGCACGCTATTGAGTGCAGCCGAATTAGGATTCCTATTTTCTCCCCAGATTATGCATCCTCTCTGTGATGCCTCAACGAAGTCTCCGTAATTGCAACACAGGTGCAGGGAAGGGCCATCCCTCTGTTTTACAAAATGGCTCCTTGGCAGGTGCGTCACCCGGAGAGATCTGGAAGCCCATTTGCCCAGGCATTCGAACACCATCAGAGTAGGGGAATTCACAAACCAAAAGATATGGAAAGATGGAAAAGTGCTCTGTTCAGAGTGTCAAATCTCTCCGGCTGGACACTCGATGACACAAACGGGTGGGTTCAATAAATTAGATTTAGACATTCTCCCTTGATCCTTTCATATCTCTTTGTTTGAATGCCGTTTCARAAAATTGAAAGCTGTTTGTTTGATTGCTGTTTCAAGAAATGAAAAGCTGTTTGTTTCATCGCTGTTTTAAAAAAATGAAAAGCTGCTCTCTTCGGACACAAACGGTTGGTTGATTAAATTAGAGTTGGGTTCTTTGAGCTCTCTCTTGATCCATGGATGTTTTCAAATTCTGTGCAGATACGAAGCGGCGTTGGTTAAGCGAGTKGTTGAGGACGTGGCTGAACAATGCAAAAGAGGCTGGCGACACGATTGATGATCAGCAATTGCACATCTTAAATTACATCGTTGATTTTAGTTTTAGGTAATAGTTTGGTTGATTTTAGATTTAGGTAATAGTTTGTAATTAAATTACAGACTCTTGGTTGATTTTAGTTTTAGGTAAGAGTTTGTGCTTTTAGTTTTACCTAATTGTTGAGTTAGCTAATGTGGAGTTTAGTTATTCTTTAATGTTTATTTAGTTCTCATCTAATTATTAATTTAAATTTTCTGCATACATTTTGATGCTATTATTCAAAACCATTAATTTATATTAAAAGAGTTTTACTAATTTCGAGATAAAGCTTCTTGTTGACGAAGTTTTATGAACTTTCATATATAGGTTCTAGTTGTTTGACATGGTGCAGTAATGTATACCTGTAATTATTATAGTGTGTAATGGTTTTTAATGAACATTTTACAGTTTTCAGCAAAGTAAATAGATAATGAACAAGGTTGAAAATGATAAATATATAATTTTCAATAAAATAGTTAAGCCAAACCCAATAAGAAATATAAAAAACTATGTAAACAAAAATATGCTACGATATATTATTCAAGTTATTTACAATGTTTTTCTTCCTGGTTCTGATCGGTCACTCCGTTGTCTATTTTCATAGCTTACTTTTTATATTGTATCCTACATAAAAGTACATGGTTATCGAAATCATTTTTTTTAATAGCTTAAAACAATTTTAACATCATCTTATTGCCCTACTTTCAAATTTCTTACCTTAAAAAAAAAAAATAACATTGTTATTTTTATTTGCTACGTTTAATGTTTTGCTTTTAACTTTCAAACTCCGTTCTCCATTGTTATGGTTTCCTCTTTGTATTGAAACTAGAAAAAGTACAAGGTATTGAAATCATTAAAATTTTTAGTTCAGTATAACTACCTTTAACGAAATAATATTGTTGCCATCCATCTAAAATGCTAGATCAGCTTCTCTTCTCAAATATTATATATGAAAGATAAGTTTTTAATATCATTATTTTTATAAAATTTTATTTATAAATAAAATGGAAAATGTTATTTATAAATAAAAAGAAAATGATATAAAGTAAAGATAGATTTTCAATATTATTGTTTTAAAGTAAAAGGAAAATAATATGATAGTTTTAAAATTGAATTTTCATTTTTATTGGTTAAATAAAAAATTTGTTAAGATGAAAGTTATCATGAAAATTTTATGTTATTTTACATTTATATAAATTATGAAATTATGAATTTTCAAATTAATTGGTGAGAAACCATTCATGCTACTTGTTATGTTTATATAAAAAAATAAAAAAAAATATTATGGTCAAATTTTCAAATAAAATGTTAATAATATTATTATATATTTTATTAATTTAAAATTGATTATGAAGTCTCTAGTAATAATATAATACTTTTGACCTGGATAGGGTGACACGACACTCTGAGTTAGTGACACCTGGTCACGCACTCAGAGCAGTCTTAAGAGCTGATCTAAATGCAGATGGCAGCCACCCACGCATTAGCATTAACCATGGGGGCCGGCCATCGCAGGGATAATACGACTGTGGAGTTCCCTCGCGCGATCATTTACTCCTCTCGCAAGTTCAGTCCGGTCATGGATGCGGAAGGACAGGTTTTAATGGAGTCTAGTTATTATTTTGATATGATATTTGCTCGCCCGTTCACCATTTCTTCCATGCGTTTTGGTGTGGCATTCCAGAGCTCTGCGGTCTGGGAGAATTTTAGGCTGAGACGCTTTGATCAGGACCTGTTCTGGCTGTTGTTCTGGTTGGTGACTTCTAGTCTTGTGCGGCTCTTTCTTGCTCCCTGCTCTTACCACCCGGTGTCAATGGTTCGTGAACGAGGTAGGTCTCATCGAGGCTCTGCCTGGGTTGCTCACAGGGAGCAGCGTCGCAGGAAGCAGGAATTGGAGAGAGCACTGTCTCTGGCATCCTCAATTCTCCGCAGAAGAGCCCGTGCAGAGAGGCGTATGATGCTCGACTCCATGGCTGAGCAGAAGGCTGGTTGCAGTCGGGATGGGTTGAAGCCTGGTGTGAGTAATGAAAGGGACGCGGAACCTGAGGTCGAGCTGCCCACATGCATCATAGAGGAGGACCCGCCATGCATTGAGATGTTACGAGGTGACCTGCCTTGCATTGCGATGCCACGAGCCATGGAGGTCCCAGTTAGCGCCTCACACAGTGCTGACGACATCCCAGGCTGTCCAATTGAAGAAATTCCATGGCAGGACGAACCGCCACCGTTTGAAGCTGAGAAGCCCACGGACAACAAGGCTAATGAGGAGCAGAGGAAGGCTGTGGACAAGTTGGATAAGGAAATGGATGCGGGAACTGCAGAGGAAGGCAGTGGCTTGGAAGGTGGCATGCATGGTTTTCTTTTAAGCGATGAGCACCTGGCCTTAGTCTTCGAGTTACGCAGCCACCTGGCCGACATGGAACTCAGAACGCTCCTCATGAGCCAGCGCTTAGATATCCTCCTCAGCGCGTTCTCAGGAGCTCCAGCTCAGCACAAGTGTCCCATGTGCGCTCAGGAGTTTGCTATTCTAGCAAGGCACAGCTGGCAGGCGAGGGATGGTGACGGCGCTCCGGATGCTTAGGTTTTACTGATTCCTGGCTTTGTTTAATGCTTTTTTACTTTATGAACTCTTGGACCTTTATCACCTGTCCTGGTTTCCTTCGGGCAGGACAGGGCTTTTCAGCTATAATGTATTATTGCTAAAACTGCTATCAGCCCCTTAGTCTTACTGGTTTCCGGCAGTATTACCGGAAGTATTTTTTTGGTGGTTTTTAGCCTTGACTATGTATTTTTTGTCTAAGTTCTATGCTTATCTAATATAGAAGGTACTACTCTTTTTTACTTAAAAAAAAAAATAATATAATACTTTTAAATTACTGAAATAAAATGAATTATTTATAATCATTAATAATTTATTCAATACATATTATTTAACATGTATAAATAATAATTCCATAATTCTTTAATTACAATTATGATATCATGATAATTATTTAATTATAATTATCTTATTATCATAATTACTATTTTAAATTTTAAAATACAAAATAAACTTGGCTAGGGAGGTTTTGAATTTTTCTTGAAATTAGTAACAATAAATCAAAAGTTGTGTTGTATCTTTTAAATAAATTTTGATGTGCAATATATCTATGGTTTCATAAATTTATTTTTGGGATGGATTTAGGTTAGAATTCATGTGATGAAGCTTAAATTGGAATTTATTTGGAGAAAGGTAAATATTTATGAAATGAGAAGGGACACAAATAATGTATTAAAATCATAAATTAGGGGTTGCATATCATTGTAGTTGTAATGATAATAGACTAGGTTATTTTCAAATTGTAATTTTTAATGTTATTGAATTATTTTAACTTTTTGTTTTGTAGGAGGTTTTTTTGGTTATTTTTGGTGAATTAAAGGTCAAATACACAACATTATGGAAAAATAAAATTTCCATACTCTTTGAAAAAATATGTGCTTAGAAATTCTAGTATTATTTAAATTCAACATTTAAGATAGAAAGAAAAGTCAAATTATATTAATGTAGAGATTAATACTTAATACCTCTTTAATAAAATCAATAACATCCAATCATAATAAGACTTAAGTAGAATCACTTCAAAACTTATTATATGTACAAACACCACATTGAAAAGTATATCAATTTACACATACACCCAAAAACAAATTCATCATAATTCAAAATCAAACTAACTACTATATGAAATAACATATTATGTCAAAATAAAAAACATAAATAAACAAACAAATATTGTGAAATATTAAAAAAAAATATTTACTTATTATATAGTTTTAAATAAGAAAATAAACACATACATCGATTATGTGTAAAAATTGTATGTTGGTGTAGGTGAATTGAACAAATTAAAATAAGGATATACAAACAAGATACACACTACTCTCAATTCTAAGGAAGGTTGTATCCATTTTGTCGAAACATTTGGAGGGGTTTCATCTCCCTTCTTAAAAAAAATTTTTTATAAATAATTATAATTTAATTGAGATGTAAAAAAACAAAAAACACACATTTTTGTTTATTTTTATTAATGTAAAACTGAAGAGTCAACTTATATAAATAATCATTAAAAATCCTTAAAATTATAAATAAGCAATAAAAAATAATACATATGAAGTTAATGTTAAATCATTACAATTGAAATGGTCTACTCATATTGTACAATCATAGATTACAAGGAGAAGGATAACTATGCAAATGCCTATAAAAGAGTTATAAATTGCACTACAACTAGAGATTGTCCCATTGCCAAAATGAAAACTACACAACCATTTGAAGTTAGTTTTTCCTTTCCTAAAATACTAAAATATGTATATCCATTATGTAATTGATTTTATTTACATTAAGAATTCTCATATATAATTTATATGTTTCTAGTGTTTGTTGTTTTGTGTGCGTCAATGATACTAAGGAGAAATCGTCAATTACAATTATATTGATTTCACTCTAAATTTCACTTTCCATAAGCAATTGAAAAATGATAACAACTTTGTAATGCTCATCATTAATTTTACTCTATGATTAGGATCAAATCTTGCTATAAAATAACCATTGCAAATTAATAAGTAGGTTTCTAAATTTGATTATCATGAAAAATACAATAAAAAAATACTTAGTTGAAGAAGTCCATTAACATCCAAAAGCAAATCTACATTTTTGCAAGGTCTTGCTACATAGTACGGTGATTACAAATGAGGATGAATTCTGCTAACTTATCTCTCTTGAAACCATATAAGTCAAAAATATAATTTATAATTTTTTATAAAGTTATAATGTACATTTCATTTAAAAAAATTTGCACCTAACAATTTTTTAATTAACAAACAAGAATAAATATCAAATTTTAATACTATGATATCAATTTTTCAATTTAACAAACAAGAATGAACATCAAATTTTAACACTACATCATATATTATTGTGTTTTTTTAAAATAGTTTTTTTTTAAATAAATTTATATAACATTTTAGATTCATGACCATAAGATTATATCTTAATATAACTAGCACAGCCACTTTATAGAGGTGGTTAATATATATGGATAAGCTATATCAATCACTTTTATAATAAATATATAAGATCATATTAAAGTTCTATATTTTAGTTAAGATTTCATATTATAATTAAAATTAGAGTTAAGATTTCAAATTAAAATTAGACTATCATATTTACTCCATTGTCCCCTTTCCAAACTAATAAAATATATTTAAATATCAATCACTTTGATTTCAATTAATATTGATTTTACAGATTGACAAAAGAAAGCTAACTCACTACCAATACTTTGATGGAAGAACTCACAACCAAAACCCTCAAAGTCTCACACATAGATTGTATATCACTGCAATCTATTGAATTCTTTGGAAGAAATGCCTTTAGAAATGCTATCTAAATATATTGTTCGCACTAAGGTTAAACCAGAGAATAATATAATATGGTCAAATTGCCAGATCATTCATCATTGGGTTGGATGGATTTGAATAATTTTCTGTAGCTATCTCTAGTTGAATATGACGTTTTCTAGTTCAATGTGTATATATATATATATATATATATATATATATATATATATATATATATATATATATATATATATATATATATATATAAAAAGTTATTATAATATTTATTATAAATCAAAATCAAAGTTGTTATAACATTTATTAAAAAAATGTAATAAAATTATTAATAATAATTGTTTTATATTGCTAAGTGTTTACAAATCATAAATTAGTATCACTTAAATTGTTATAAATCATGAAGCTATTACAACATTTATCAAAATCTTTTAATATTTAATAAATTTATTAATAATAATTATTTTGTATTATTAAGTATTTACAAATTTATCATAAATGAATATCCTTTAAACTTTGTTGCAATTTATCTTTTAAAAATATATAAACTAATTAATATAATGAAAAAAATATAAATCAAAATGATTAATCAAAGCTATTATAACATTCATCAAAATCTCTTAATATTTAATAAATCTATTAATAATAATTGTTTTGTATTATTAAGTATTTACAAATTTATCACATTCCTGCAAAATTATTTTTAAAAAATATATAAATAAATTAACGTAATGAATATGAACCGATCCCTTAAATTTTGTTGCAAAATTATCTTTAAAAAATATATAAACAAATTAATGTAATGAATGTGAACCAAAATGAGCATGATCTAATCATCATACCAGGGACCAGAAAATTGCAAACAAGATTTTCGTAAGAATAACAGAGTTTCCTGTAAATATTGATTAAATTCAAGATTTTCTTAGGCATTACAGTGTTATCTATAAATATTGATTAAATTCTAAGCCTCGCGACCATTAACTAAAACTAAATTATAATCCATATGAATAATAGAATAACTAAAACGAAATTATAGTCCATATGAATAGAGATAAATATATATTGCTAAGGAGATAAATATATATTGTTATTGCAATACTCTGACCTAAGAGGCATCCTCACGCACCTATTGCAA
>ML785138.1:914067-939243 GCA_009831015.1 Picea engelmannii | reverse complement strand
GGAAAAGACTCTCCCGAGTCGGCTACATGCAAACCAAAAGACAACCAGAGAACTGACTCTTAACTAAGCTAACTGGCGCTTACAACATGCGCTTATTACTGAAGCTAATCAACTAGTTAATATCTCCATTATTTCCAAGTATCTCGCCAGTTTGAACCCCTCGATTCGGCAAAGGTTTGAGAATTATCAAAATATTAATACGTCTGAGATTGACAATATTAATACGTCTGCGATTGAAATATTAATATAAATTTTTTATTGGCTTTCACGATATTGATGGGACTAAATACCCATGGTGGAAGGAAAAATCATTTTCTTAATTCTTAAAGATTAAAATAGATTTAAAAAATTGATTGGTTGAATTGATGGGCTCTGAGTTTGACACTACCATGCTGCAAAGAAGCTCACACTGTCATCTTGCAACTAAGCTGGCACTGCTAGCTCTCACAATGTTTCCAGAGCCCTATTCTCCTCGTCACTGCCCTTCACCGCCTTGCCATCTCTTCATCCCGTGGCCAACACTTGGCTTTGCACCTGGCTCATTACATTCACCATGCTGTAACGTGGCCAACACTTGGCTTTGCACCTGGCTCATTACATTCACCATGCTGTCACCAGATAAGAGATATGTGTGCATATGTATCTTTATATCAGCTTGTCTCTCCTTTTTTCAAAGCTAGAAGCTCCATGCTCAACGCATCACCTTCCAATGAAAGTTTCAAAAAATTCAAACGAGATCCATTCACCCCCAAAGACTATGAAAGTTGGAAAAGTTTCAAAATTGCAAAAAATTAAGAGTTATGAGCATTAAATGCACATACACTTGTTCTTGCTCCCTGGTGTAACTAACTTGGAGAAGGCTAGGTGAATCCTCACACGGGAAACAACTAGGTTGGGTGAATCCTGACGCGGGCAACAACATGGTGAAAGCATAGGAGCAGTCATCTTCATATAATTTTATTTGTTCTGCGCCATGAGTAGAAAAAGTATTGAAGTACCGCTCTTTCTCCCAGCCAGCTCCCTATTACTTTCATATAATTCTATTTGTTCTGCGGCATGAGTAGCAGAAGTATTGAAGTACCGTTCTTTCTCCCAGCCAGCTTGTTGCCCTACTACTTGAAAAGGAAGAAAAATGTATTTCTTTGTTAGACATGGTAAATTGAATTTGATTTTTGAATCTGTTACTTCATTTCTATTTGAATCTTTAACATCTATTTCGGATAAAAAACTTTTGTCGTATCAAACTGACTATCCTACTCAAGAAAAAAAATTTCAAAAATTTTCGACTATGTTCATTGTGAGCTTGCTAAATTCTATAAAAAGACATTTCTACAGATACACTAATCCATTCATACCTGAGAAATGACGCCGAGAAACCTCAAAGAAATTTCCCTTGCCGAAGAGAAAACTACCGTGGGCACTGGTGCCTACCATTCCTCGTATTTTTAGACCTAACGAGTATGGTTAATGAGGCAATTAAAGATCTTCATTGGTAGCAGCATAAATGAGATTCTTAAGAGTCACGTCGCTCTCGAACGCCATACTCATGTTCCGCTTGTCTAAATCAAAAGTGTCGATGATCAGACCGGACATTCCACCAGGGCATAAAAGTTTGGGAATGTTGTGAGCATAGCAAGTCAAAAAACTCATCTTTTGGTTCTTCCAGAACGATCTTGGCATCCACTTAAAAATAGTTTTGAAATATGTCTTTAAATAATGTTTGGCGTTCAGGAAACCAAATATTATATTAGCATTGACCCTTGTGTATTTATTTAAGTAGAAGTTACTTACGATGTTAATATCAGGTATTGTATTTCTACAGTGAGGATGGTAGAAAAGGAGTGTTTTCGATCACATTACAGCGAGGAAGGTAAAAAGGGAGGAGCATAATCAATGGAGTGACGAATTTCTACTTGAAAGCTTTGCATAGCAACGGATGGAAAGCAGCAGGGAACCATTATTCCTCCCACGCCAGTTATGTTTCAATATGGGATGAATTTGGAGGAGGACATTGTACCTTCTACAGGCCCTGCGTACGCCTTTTTTCCCCACCTAAAATCCACATCTCCTAAGTCGAGTTTGGTAAAGTCGGAAATACAAAAGGTTCCCAGCGCTATGAAGGGAGGGAGATATTGATTCCTTCTTAACCCCATGAAACTTATCAGCGATCATATGCACTCGTCATTGAAAGCCAATTTCGCTTGGCAGATCAATTTCAGAACTAAAGATAGCGGCTTGTTTTCCATCTCTCCTACGGTTGTCTTCACGCACGCCAAGCAGATATCATTGTCGTAGAATCCTTCGGGAAGCGGTGAGTCGAATCTCTTTCGGGCATCCATGTTGAATAAGAGTTGAACTTTCTGCTCCGCGGGTAGTTGGAGAGCTCGCAGAGGTTGGTGGAGAATGAAAAAAAAACATCTAGGTGCATTCTATGAAGCAGCTTACTAAAAGCTTACTAAAAGATGGTGGAGAGGTTGGACAAAAGTTATTAGTTACGTTGAAAGGCATATACCTATTGATCATGGGTATATTTAATAGGTTTTTAGTGCTTAATTAGTTTTGTATGGACAAGATTAAATATTGATGGAATATTCTTAGTAGTCCCAATAAATCAATGGTTGTGATTTCAACCACTAACTTCCTCACTATTATAAAGACATCAGTTTACATGTTTATTTTTTTACTTTTACTTAATCATATTTAAAATTTACTACGGTGGCTAGTTGATTCGCAAGTATGAGTGATTAGGGTTTCATTTTCTAGGCCAACCTAAACCTTTGGCCTTCACTAACCACGTTCTCCTTCCAACCAACTCACTCCTTCCGTCCACCTCTGAGTCATTTCTCTTTCCCAAGGGTTCAAATTTTACAAGCCGTCCTTTCGACTTTCACCAACAAATTTGTGGCTAATATGTAATCAATCATTCTATCTATATGACACAAAAGAATATGTAAATCAATTCAACATCACATCATTTCATGAAACAATAAAAATTATTAGTTAATTTCATGGTGCAAAGGATCTAATAATGTATCCAACACACATTAACATTAATGTATCCAACTACAGTTAAATTCTATAATTCAGGATCGCCACACAAACAATTAAACCGCAAACATTCCTCTCAGTGTATTCCAGATGTAGTTGTGCCCTTGCGCCTGGGTTGGAATTCCATTTGTAATGAAAACAAAAATACAATTTTAAAAAAAATAAAATTGGAAATAGTCAACTAAATTTAATTCTCAGTTAAGAGTGTTGATTGAAAACATGATTCCTATCGGTAAGCCAATGGAATAGAACTAGATGGAGTTATCCAACTGAATAAAATTTTGTGGCATAATACATATGACATCGTATTCCAAAGTCTGAATTACAAATTCAGCTGTCTGTGTCGATCTAATTTTCGATTTGCAACAAATTAGAAATATCTGAATAATCATGCAATGAATCACTAAATCGAGTGGAACTTCAACGCTGACACCGCCACCGAGAAGGGACCTGCAGACCAAGAAGAAGGATACTGTAGGTTCAAGGGGTATCGACAATAGGCAATCGGGGAGGGTGAGGACGCTCCAAGGGAGCGCAACCAGCTGGACAAGAGGAGGCACCCAGGGCCAGGTGTCAACGTTAAAGACGTTGTTGGAAATCTGACGTAAAGGAAGGATTGGGAAATCCGCCACAGCAAGGCGTTAAGATGGCAGGGAATACTAGGAGTCACGCCAGGTTGACCGAATAGAAGAAAATGGAGACGATTCACACACCCATCTTCCTTAGTGAATCACAGCAGAGGCCACCCCAACACAAGGCACAAACCACGGGGAGGGAGCCCACCAAGAGGTGACTATATCAAGGGAAAAAAAACAATATATCAAGTCATCGAAACACAACATAAACATATATCGTTGTTGATCAGGTCACACCATATATCAAGGCATATAAAACACAACATACATTGTTGATCAGGTCACACCATATATCGTTGTTGACATGGTGCAGTAATGTATACGTGTAATTATTAGAGTGTGTGATGGTTGTTTTTATCACATATGTTGATAAGGGGGTGTTTTTCCCTTCAGAATGGGCACCATGACAAAGAATGATAAGAAGTGGGTTAAAAACCCACTTATCCTAAGTTTTTTTGATCGAGCGCATTATTTTAAGATGTGCATAGGTCTGAGCGGTTGAGATTTGCGCGCTTAGATCTATGACACAGGATCCATACCAAATGCCCCCTGACATTCTACCTTTAACGAGGGGGGGGGGGTCGGATAAGCGGTTTTCCCGCGTGAGGCCCCCACTGTCGTGGCACGTTCTCATGCAATCGAACCCCCCCCTCCGCGTTAAACCACTGACCACCTACCCCCCCTCTGATATACCTCTTACCTCCTCCGCTTACCACCCTCACCTCCTACTGACACTTGTCTTCCACTCACCTCTCCCTTCTTTCACGTTGTGTCAGCGCCACTCCTCACTATATCCCCGCCTGCCATGTGTATTCCACTCCACACCTCATGTCACATCCCCTTTCTGCCTATGCCTCTCACCTCACACCATCTATCTCCCATGTCATCTCCACCTATATGGTTGTCTCCACTCTCCCTTTGCCACCACACCCTCTGCCCCCGCCACATCATCGCCGCATCCTTCCACCCGACCACCGAACATGTGTCATATCCTGTTGAAGCTGTACCAATTTCCTCACTCGTTCCTCCACATCAACATCCACGGTCGCCGACCAGTCTTCCTCGTATGCATCCAACAAGGCAGAGAAGGCGAAAGAAAGACAACGACGTCTTCAAGCACAGGCGTTGACTCTGCTCACTCAGATCCCAATGAAGCAGTCAATGTAAATGTGGAAGGTGGATGAGACATCATCCCCTTCCATAAATAGAAGGCCAGAAAGGGACACAGTGCATAGGTAGGTTGTCAATCTGAACTGACAGACATCGCATCTGACAGAAGACTGCATGGGCAGTCTAGCCAACATCTACATGTGCAGCCTGACAGAGAAGCTCATCAACGCAAAGTTTTGAATGTATGACATGATCACGTTTCAGGCAGTCCGAGCCAATTCTGAGTATATGTAGGCATTTTTGCCATTTTGTTAGTGTCGATGGTTGAGCTAGGCTCTCGTATTGTAAGTTTTGATGAAGCATTGGTTCCTCTGGTTATGCATTGTTAGGATATTTAGACACTTAGGAGTTAGTTAAGCTCTACTTGGTCTGTGTCATTAGGTAAAAGTGTGTTTCTTTGTGTGTTTTTTTAGTATGCATTAGTAGTTAGGAAATCCAATGGTCACGATATGTTCTTGACATAGAGTGATCTGACAATTCATACTCTCCTCGATCTTAACAACCATTGATCTGTGGCTTAACACATGATTGGTCCATGATCTCTATTTAAAGAGAATGGAGGGTCATTTTCTGAATGATTGATTGTGAGAAACTCTCTTGTAAAATCTCTCTCTAATCTTTTTCTTTGCATTAATAAACTGCTCCAAGTGGTCGCGTTGGCTGGGGTCATGGAAGTTTCCCCGTAGGGGTTTTACCATGTGAAAACATCGATGTGTTGATATTTGATATGGTTATTTGAGTGGTTACTGAAGGTGTTCGTCCTCTGTTGGAATATATGTGTTGTCGAACATGGTATCAGACCCTACTTGAAGACCCACTCCTGTTGTAGATCGAGATCGTGAAGATGAATTGTCTCATCTCCATTTTCTATCATTTTCGTATATTTCTGGGCTGAGAGGAATATTTCATTGCGTCTGGAGTTCTCGTTTCAATCGAAAAGGTTTTTGTTTTCCCAACATATGGCCATTACAGTTAGATCCGGAGGTATAAAGCTTGAATACGCATTTTTTAAATTTTTGCAGAGTAGTATTTTGGTTTTATTTTGGTTTTGTTTTATTTATTTCCGGGTTGCTACTCTTTTAGATCTGCGTATGCTCTTTGCCCCATTTCCTGTGCGATCTCGGAAAATCGGAAACAGATAGGAAAAGGTGCATCTTCCGGGTAAGCTAATTGAGATCTAACCCTTGTTGTCATTGAGAAGCGAAATTTTTTTCTTGTGTGAAAAGAGTTTTTTTTAGCACGCTCTCCAATGCCATCTTCCACAACAACAACACCCACAATCCTCCTTCTGAACATTACAATACGTTTTGCTAGATCATTTGGTTAAAAGTTGTCTTATTAAGTAATAGGTCTTGAGTTCAGGTCTCTCTTTTGTTACCTTTTTTGAAAAAGTTCAATCTAAAATTGTAAAGTGTATTTCACTTCGAGTATAAAAATGAATCACCATAAGTAGCTTTAATACTTTATTTTAGAGTTATTTATTTTGCATGCATCTTTTCTATTATAAAGTAACTTCAATGTAAAAGTGATCCCCACTTCTCTTTATAAAAGTGGGTCACTTCATAAAGCAACTTACACAATCACGTGGTCATTTGGTTACCGATTGTGCATTTTTTTAAAAAGAACATAACTCTAACATCAGAAGTCTGTTTTCAGTGCCGTTTTTTTTTAAACCGCACAAATTTTTGAGATCTTTCCATCCAGATCATCAGTTTTAGTTTTTAAATCCACATTATCTGCATATTTAATATGGTTTCTACAAGTACTGTCTTTCTTACCAGCACCAACTACTTCCAATGGAAATCCCATATGGAAGATTTATTAAGAAGTAAAGGCTTGTACCAGATTAACTTGGGAAAGGAAAAAACACCCACTGATGCTAATAAGAAAGCCAAGTGGGATAATAGGAATGACTAAGCACGTAGACTAATCGGAATTTCCATCTCTCTTGATTTAAGGTGCCACCTTCAAGATATTGATGACTCCAAAGAAGTTTGGAACACGATTGAATCTGTGTTTGGTAAACTCAATATTATTCGAGCACAACAGTTAGAAAATCAAATACTGAACTTGAGTACAAATGATTTTTCTTTCCTTGGAGACTATCTATCTAGGTTTAAAACACTCAGAATTTTATGTGAAGAATGTAAGATAAAGATGGAAGAAGAGCGTTGCATCTATCTTATTCATTCTAAGCTAGGTAGTGCATATTATGTCTTTGTATCTACGTTTTATGCCATGAGAGAGGCTCTAGGGGAAGAAGCTTATGAAAAACCCACTCTTGAGTCCTTTTGTGCTTCTTTGATTTGAGAGGAAGATAAGCTTGTACAATTTGGAGTGATCAACATTGCAGATCCCTCCAACAATGTCTTAGTTACCCAGCTGAAAGATAAACCCAAGTATCCCAAGAAGTAACATCCTCGCTACAACAAAAAACAACATAAGGATCCCAAACCTGCTCAGATAGCTTCAGCTCCCACTGGTGACAAAGGAGAAAAATATAAAAGTAAGAATACTAACAGACATTGCAACTTTTGTGATAAAGATGGTCATGATGAGTCGAAATGTTTCAAGAAGATGGCAGCTTTAGAAGCAGTGATGAAGAAGCACACCATCAATATTGATTCTACTTCTTCTTCTCACGGACATGCACTTTTTGCTTCTAGTTTCTCCTTCAATTCAAATTCTACTACTACTTCTTCTTCTTATGAGTGGCTTATTGATTCAAGAGCATCTTATCATATGGCTAAGGATAAAGCCATATTTTCTGCTCTAAATGAATGTAACACCAAGAAAATATTTGTTGGTGATGATAAATCTCTTAGTGTTGTAGGATCTGGAACAATTCAAGTAGATAATGGTCATTTCAACGATGTATTATGTGTTCCAAGTCTTTGTTGTAACCTTCTATCAGACTTCAGTATATCAAATCAATCATTCGGGTGAAGGTAAAACCATCGAATTTTCACCTCACCAAGTTGTAATCAAGGATCTAAAAGATCCTAAGCATGTTCTTGCAACTGGAATTGTTGATGATATTACCAGGTTGTACAAGTTTGACAACTTTGGGTCATCATCTTTTTCATCAGTTTTTATTTCTTATAGTGATGACTTGAGCAATCTTTGGCATAAGCGGTTTGGTCATCTAAACTATCGTTCATTGCAGCAACTATGTAATCAACAAATGATGACTGATCTTCCTCTTGTTTCATGCAGAGATGGTATGTGTGCCAGTTGTGTTCTCGGCAAACATCATCGGGATAGTTTTGAAAAACATGCCTCTTGGCACGCCTCAGTCCCTTTACATCTTGTTCACAGTGATTTGTGTGGTCCACTTTCTTATTCTTCCTTTTCTGGGTGCAAGTATTTCGTAACTTTCATTGATGATTTTTCCAGACGTACTTGGGTTTACTTCTTAAAACTTAAGAGCAAAGTTTTTGACAAGTTTTTGGCCTACAAGGCTCCTGTAGAAAAGTAATCTAGACATCAAAGTCAAAAGTTAAGAATAGATAATGGAGGTGAATATGTGAACAATAATTTTACAAGTTACTGCACTACACAGGGCATCCAAATGCAACACACTATTCCATATACACCACAACAAAATAGTGTTGCTGAACGAAAGAACCACACATTAAAAGAAATGTCAAATTGTATCCAATCTAAGAGATTAAGTCTAAAGTATTGGGCAGAAGTGATCAACTGTGAAGATTACATAGTCAATCGCACACCCACAAAGGCTCTTAAAAATATAACACCGGAAGAAGCTTGGACTAAAATTAAACCAGATGTAAGTCACTTCCGTGTATTTGGCAGTATAGCATGGGCTCACATTCCTGATGAGAAAAGGAAAGCATTCCAGCCTAAAAGTGAGCAGTGTATATTTGTTGGTTATTCTGAAGATGTCAAAGGTTATAGACTTCTTCAACCACATTGTAATGAAATTATTCTTAGAAGAGATGTTAAATTTGATGAAAATCTCTTGGCCTGCGAGCCTAATTCGACGGTTGTGCCTTCTTCAGCTTGTTATCCATCTTCGACATATGTGCCTTCTTCTGTTCCTATTCTGGTTTCTTCTTCAGATGATGAAAGTGAGGATGATAATCCACCTCCACCTACTAACATTCCTCCATATGAGTCCTTTGAACCTGAACAAGCATGAGTTTCACCACTTCCTAGATGGGTCCGTTCAACATGAGAAGCAGTTGGTGATCTTGTCGGTGATCCTTCAGATCAGCGTTGAACATGTTCATAGTTCTAGCGAGCCTCTTCTCTTCTAGTTCAAGTTTCAGAGACTCGTGATCTAGAGAAATTTGCAAAATCTTCAGGTCATCCAGATTGGGATACAAAAATGAATGAAGAGTATCGTTCTTTAATGGAAAACAATACTTGGGATATTGTACCTCTTCCAAAAGGAATAAAACTTGTCATATGTAAATGGGTCTACAGAACTAAGTATGCATCAGATGGAAGTGTTGAAAGACACAAGGCTCGGTTAGCTGCCAAAGGATTTTACCAAGTTGAAGGAATTGGCTATAATGAAACTTTTTCCCCTGTAGCCAAAATGAATTACATTCACCTTGTTCTTTCCCTTTCCGCCTCACATAAATGGGAGGTCCATCAGATGGATGTTAAATCTTCCTTCTTGCATGGCGATTTGAAAGAATAAATCTACATGGAACAACCTCCTGGATATGTCTAGAATGAATCTAGCCTTGTTTGTTGCCTCAAGAAATCTCTTTGTGGTCTCAAGAAATCTCCTCGAGCTTGGTATGCGAAAATGGACAGCTTTCTTATTGCCACTGGATTCTCTAGATGCCATTCTGATCCTAATGTCTATACCAAGAAAGTAGAAATCCATCTCATAATCCTTTTCCTTTATGTTTATGACCTTATCCTTACTAGTAGTGACCCAAAACTTTTAAACCATGTGAAAACTAGCCTTAAGAAGAAATTTCAAATCACTGACTTAGGCTTTTTGCATTATTTCATTGGCCTCCAAGTTTTGCAAACCAATGAAGGAATTTTTCTTTCCCAGTCTAAGTATTCTTGTGACCTTCTTCATCATTTTCACATGGATGATTGTAAACCAATCCCTTCTCCCTTCCAGTCTAGAGTCAATCTTACTGCCACCTGTACTTCTCCTGAAGTTGATGCCACCCTGTACCATCAGTTAGTTGGTATCCTTTTATACTTGAATCATACCCATCAAAATCTTTCCTTTGTTGTTGGTCTTGTTTCCCGGTATATGCAAACACCCCATGAAAGCCATTGGAAAGAGGCTAAAAGGATACTTCGATATGTTTGTGGTACAGTTCAGTTTGGGATACATTACAGTTCATGGGGGACTCCTTTATTGGTTGGTTTCACTGATTCAGATTGGGCCGACGACCCTCATGATCGAAATTCTATTGTATGTTATGTTTTCAGCCTTGGTTCAGGACCTTCCACTTGAGCCTGTAAGAAACAATGGGCTATTGCACTTTCTTCAGCAAAAGCAGAGTACTGATCAACGGTAAATGCAAGTCAGGAAGCCTTGTGGCTTCAACAGATCCTTACAGAGTTTGGATTCGAGAAGCAACATCCAACCAGCCTTTGGTACGACAATCAAAGTTCCATCAAGCTCGCCAAAGACCCATTTCAACATCAACGCAGCAAGCACATTGAGCTACACATGCACTTCATCAGAAAACTCATTCATGATCAAGTTATTGAAGTGCTCTTTTTCCCTACAAAAGATCAAGTTGCAGACATTTTCACAAAGTCTCTTACAAAATCGAAGTTCTCCAAACTTTGATCTATGTTAGGAGTTTAGGAAGTTGTCATTAAGGGGGGATAGGCTCTAATGCCTCCTTCCTTCTCCTATTGTGTCACTATTGTAAATCCTTCAGTCCTATCCCAATTTGTTCTAAAGGGGGGATGTTAGGATATTTAGACACTTAGGAGTTAGTTAAGATCTACTTGGTTTATTGTGTCGTTAGGTAAAAGTGTGTTTCTTAGAGTGTCTCTTTAGTATGAATTAGTATGCATTTGTAGTTAGGAAATTCGACGGTCATGATATGTTCTCAACATAGAGTTATCCGATGGTTCATACTCTCCTCAATCTTAACGGCCATTGATCTGTGCCTTAACACCCGATTGCTCCATGATCTTTATTTAAAGAGCATGGAGGGTCATTTTCTGAATGATCGATTGTGAGAAACTCTCTTGTAAAATCTCTATGTAATCATTTTCTTTGCATTAATAAACTGCTCCAAGTGGTCGCGTTGGATGGGGCTATGGATGTTTCCCCATAGGGGTTTTACCATGTGAAAACATCAATGTGTTGATTTCTGATCTGGTTATGTGAGTGGTTACTAAAGGTGTTCGTCCTATGTTGGAATACCTGTGTTGTCGAGCATGCATCAACACTTGAGACTTCTTGTTTAATGAAAATCAGCCTCTTTCCATCTCTTTGTAAACACTGTGTTAAAACACTCAGAATTAGAGGATCCAGTCGAGGGTAGTTGTGTTGTTGTGACGGATGTTTGATCATAGCAATATTATCACCAATTTTAAGAAGTTTTTTGTGTTTCATTTTCCCTCTCACACTGAGTAGCTTGGAATTGGAGGATCCAGTCAAGATTTTATAGTAGCATCATGATATAGGTTTGATCATTGTGTTGTTGTAACTGTGTCATTTAGGCGCATTTCAGTGTCTTGTTTCTCTTCCCCGAGATGTTGGAAGGTCGGATTCCCATAACCATCTCGTTTACCATTTTCATCAAGTCTTCCTTCTACTCATTTTAATCTCAACTTACTGATGGAAGTTAGATCAAGACATCACTTGTTCATGCATAGATTGGTCCAGGATTCTGAGTTAAAATGATACTCTCCTGAGTCTGCACCCATTCGACCACCCTTTATTCATTCATTCGTGAAATATAAAATTGATGGGTATCAGGCTTACCTATGCTGCAATCAAGAGGTGATTTCTGGTGCTAACATTTCTAGCACTGTTGTCGGGGATGAAGTTGAATATTTTCCCCTTGATTGAACGACAAATCTTAGTGGTTCTGGAGGTGCATTAGAACTTAATACATCCAAGATTGCTACTGTGCACCTGGTGAATCCATTGTGACAACTCCATTGGTGTGACCTCATTGCTCAACTAGCTTCGAAAGGCAGGCACACACGGTCTCATCCACAGCTACCTCTAGCTACACCTGAAGTTGATCCGCAAAAAAATATCAGAAAGGGAAAGGCCCTCCAAGAAAGTACTTCTACTATTGAACCAGGTATTTCTGATGATTTTCTTTGTTCCCCTATAGAAACTCCAATAGTTGCTTCTCATTTTCCTGTTATACCCTCTGTTGGAGTTTCCTGAAGTTTAAAGTTTGGGAGTGCTCATGTTGAGTTTTGTTCTCTTGGTCTTAGATTGGAGGGAGAAATCCTTGTCACTCCACTCCCTCCTGAAGTTGTACCTTGGTTAATACCTAGGACTTCAGAAGATTTGCCCAGTCCTTATTTTATTACCCATTCTCCTGTTACAATTACTAGTTTCATAGAAAAAGAAGCCTCTACTCCCTCAAACCCTGTAGCCTTTTCTCCAGATCCTCTGTTGTTCCCCTTCCCTCTCGGAAGATCAGTTCAAGTTTATCCTTCCAAGACTCCATCTCCTCCTAGTTCTCCTCCGGTCCATACTCCGATGGCAGGAGCTATTCCACCCAGAAACGGAATGATAATTCATATACTAATCTCTTTGAATGATAATTCATATACTATGGACCTCTCTAACTCCAATGGAAAAATAATGAAGGAGATCATTAGGAGATCAGGAAACAGAAACAGAGATAAGATTCCTATAACAGTTGGGTATTTTAAGCATTTATATCTCAGTTTAGAGTGCAACATTGGAATTATTCAGTGTCAGTGAGCCTCATCAAAACCTGAACATCGAACACATTACGAGGTGTGGGCCATTCGATCTATAGATTCTTCTTTCTAGTGATAAGCATCATCGTGAACACTAAATGATATACCTCAAAATTATCTATTTTGTCCACTACAAAAGGAACCAGTGCACCTCGATACCTCAAGTGAGACTGTACATCACAGATAATATATACTATACTATGTTAATATACGTACAATTCAATACCCTACAAATCTATGGTTGAGTGTTATCAATGAACAATCCAAAAACAAGAGTGAATCTAGTGGAATTCCGCCTATGATATTTAGTCGAATTTTGATATAGTATGTTTGAAATTATCAAATTTTGATATAGTATGTTAGAAATTATCGCATTTTGAGTTCCACTAATAAATTTCACTTACTTATCTTTAATAAATAATAAAATATTTTATTTTGCAATCTAAAGGAAATCTTCAAATATCTCCAAATAAGGACACAACTTTAGGGCTTGGTCTATTTCAAGATCTATATCCACTTCACCACTTCAATTTTTCAGGGCCTGGTCTATTTCAATATCTATATCCACTTTGCCACCGATGCTTCACACACGTCCTATTCAATTGATCACTCATCAACACTATTTTGATTGTAGTAGTATTGTTGTTTGTCAATCCTACTATTAAACATCTAGTAGAGGATAACTAACCAAACATGGATCTGAAATAACTATTAAACTTCTAGTAGAGGATAACTAACCAAACATGGATCCAAAATAAAAACAATAGAATACAATGACATGAATTATTACTTCGAAAACTCAAGGATCCAATTACCATATTTTCAATCAACTAGAACCTAATACAAACTATGCAAGCAGGGACTAGTTGTCCTTGTTAATGTTTAAGCCATTATTATAAATGTTTGCATTTCATTAGATAACAATAGAATAATCCAAGATCAATGAGAAATACACAATCACAAGAGACACAACATTTATACTGGGAAACCCTCTAGGGGAAGAAAACCCAGCAAAACTTCCTTAATATAGATAGCCAATACAATGCCAAGAGATCTCTATGCTAAAAAAGAAAATCCTCTCCAAGATATGCGCCACTCTCTCTCTCCTTTTGCCGGTAACAGATCAGAACTTGTCTCTCAAACTGAGCAAGTTAGTTGTGTCTAAGTGAGGCGTCAGCCTCCTTTATTTATGCAAGTCTGGCACGTGTGAAATGTCTCTTCACTGGTAGGGCCGACTTCTCCAACTGGGTGGGTAAACCCACCTTTATTATATTTCTGGGTCTCTTTATTAACTATTGGGGCCGACTTCTTATTCTTCCTATTATAATTGTCTTTTGACCAATCCGCAAAAAGGAATTTGGTCCTATTACAATAACCGACATGATCAATCCACAACAGGGATTGATCCTATGAATAATATATCAATAATAATAAGAATACAACATCATCAACAACATCAAATGGGAGGACAACATCATTAATATCATCTTGGCTGGCGTATCTATAAATCATCGAAAGTTTTCTTCACCAGCAGCATCATCATTCTCAAAGGAATGCCATCATCATCTGCATCAATATGTATTAGTATAAAAACTGATACATCATCATCATCACAGCACAAGGCTATCTCATCATAATACAAGAATGGATTTATGTCACAGCTGTCAAGATGGAAGCTCAGTACTTGTCTCATCTCATTGTCTTGCTTTACCTCACAGCACTCAAGCTGGAAGCAAGATACTCGTGCTACTTTACATCACAACCATCAGGTTGGAAGCAGGATACTAGACTGGCTTTACGTCATAGCTATCCATCCAGAAGATCAGTGCTAGTCTCATCACATCATCTTGCTTTACGTCTGACAATTCGGTCAGAAGCAAGGAACGTCTCATCTTGCTTTACATCTGACAACTTAGTCAGAAGCAAGGAACATATCTCATCTTGCTTTATGTATGACAACTGGGTCAGAAGCAAGGAACATGTCATCTTGCCTTACATCTGACAACTAGGTCAAAAGTAAGGAACATCTCATCTTTCTTTACGTCTGACAACTCGGTCAAAAGCACGTAACACATCTCATCTTTCTTTACATCTGACAACTGGGTCAGAAGCAAGGAACATCTCATCTTGCTTTATGTCTGACAACTAGGTCAAAAGCAAGGAACATATCATCTTTCTTTACATCTGACAACTAGGTCAGAAGAAAATAACATCTCATCTTGCTTTACGTATGACAACTAGGTCAGAAGCAAGGAACATCTCATCTTACTTTACATCTGACAACTAGGTCAAAAGCAAGGAACATCTCATCTTGCTTTACATTTGACAACTAGGTCAAAAGAAAGGAACATCTCATCTACTCCCCCTTTCGAGGGAGGTCCTTTCGGACTATGCCAATCTTATCTCAAAAGTACTCAAACTTTACACGAGATAGAGGCTTGGTCAACACGTCAGCAACCTGTTCATCCGTGCTAATGTACTGGAGCTTCAGGGCTCCTCTCTGTACCATGTCGCGGATGTAATGATAGTGGATCTCTATGTGCCTCGACCTGTCATGGAATACATGATTCTCTATCATCTTTATGCAACTCTGGTTGTCACATAGAATCACAGTTGCTCTCATCTCCAATTCAAATAGGTCGGTCAACAAATTTCGAAGCCATATAGCTTCGCAACTAGCACAACATGCAACAATTTATTATGCTTCTGTTGTGATGAGAGAAATACTAGATTGCTTCCTACTCTGCCACGAGACCATAGCTGATCCCAAACTAAAACACCATCTTGAAGTGATTTTCCTGTCAGAAACATTTCCTGCCCAATCTACATCAGTATATCCACTCAATGTGAAATTATGATCTCCATCATAGCTGAGACCATAATCTATTGTACCTTTGAGGTACCTCATCACATCTTTTGCAGCCACTAAGTGAACACATCTGGGTTCTACCAGAAACTGACTCAAGGTGTTCACGGCAAAACAAATGTCTAGTCTGGTGTTCATCAGGTACATCAGTGATCCAATAATCTGTCTATACAGTGTGGCATCAATCAATTCTTACCATGTGTCGACCAACAGCTTCAACTTCACTTCCATGGGTGTATTCATGGGCTTGCATTCCAGCATGTCGAATCTCTTCAATATTTCAACCATGTACTTCCCTTGGTTAAGGAAGATCCTCCCAGGACTCTGCCATACCTCAAGACCTAAGAAGTAATGCATTAGGCCGAGGTCTTTCATTTCAAATTCCAAGGCAATTCTCTTTTACATTCAACGATGAGCTTTTCTTCTCTAGTTAAGAATAAGTCATCCACATATAGCAGTAAGATTACTGGCTCATTATCCATAATTTTGAAGTAGAGATTTTAGTCTACTTTACTCTTGGTAAAGCCTAAGCTCGTCAAGAAACTGTCTATACGGCCATACCAAGCTCTAGGAGCTTGCTTCAATCCATATAAGGCTTTCTTCAATCTGCAAACACGAGACTTCATGTATTCAACCTCAAATCCTTGAGGTTGCTCTATATACACTTCCTCTTCAATGACACCATTTAGGAAAGATGTCTTCACGTCCATCCGGTGTAGCTTCCACTTCGTCTTAGCTGCAAGAGCTATGATGGTCCTAATCGAAGTGTATCTGGCCAGAGGAGTGAATGTCTCTTCATAGTCAATGCCTTCCTTCTGGGAAAAGCCACGAGCAACAAATCTTTCTCTATACTTCTCAATACTTCCATCAACATCATGTTTTATTTTGAAGAGCCATTTGGAGGATACCACATCTTTATTCTTCGATCTGGGAACTATTTCTCATACTTTGTTCCTCATTATGGATTGGTATTCCTCTGTCATGGCATCTGCCCATTCTTTCCTTTGAATGGCTTCTTCAAAACAGGTAGGCTCCTCTTCTAGGAGGTCACACATCAAAGCCGTATAACTGGAGAATGTCTTTGGTCTTTTCACCTGTCTCATGGTTCCTTGGGGAACACCGTACTTCTCTCCATCTTTAATAAGCTCTCTATCCTAGGCTGGCTTTCTTTTATGGAGGATCGTCATCTGAGGAGGTTCTTTCACTTCTAGTATATCATGGTCTTCTAGAAGTTCCTCGTCAGGGGAAGTTACAACTTCCCTCTCTGGTTCTGTAGCTCTAGGAACCTCCCTCATTGCAGTATTGGGGATTACGGGTTCCTCTTCATATACCTCTTCAAGCTTCCATATTTTATATTTCTTGAGCGTTGCATCTTCATCAAAGGTCACATCGATCTCAATGTGATGTTGACCTAGTATATAGATTCTGAAGGCCTTGGAGACCTCACAGTATCCCACAAATATTCCCTTCTTTTGTGAAGGGTCCATCTTGTTTCTCTTTTCTTTAGGTATATCAATAAACACTGGACAGCCAAATATTTTGAGATGGCTTACCTCTAGCTTCTTTCCGGTGAACATCTCTTCTGATGTCTTGAGCCCAAGTGCACTATGGGATAATCAGTTATGCACATAAACAACTACCATCGTTGCTTCTGCCCATAAGCACATAGGAATATCTTGATCATGGATCATAGTCTTCACAGCTTCCAGTATGGTTATGTTCTTCCATTCAGCTAGACCATTTTGTTGTGGATTATAGGGAGTAGTGAGTTCCCTCTTGATTCCAACATCTTTGCAGAAGTTCACAAACTCTTTTGAAGTATATTCTCCTCCATTATCTGACCTAAGTATCTTGATCTTTCTTTCAAAAAGGTTCTCTATCAAGGCTTTGAATTCCTTGAACTTACTGAACACTTCATATTTAGTTTTCAAGAAATATATCCAGGTTTTACGAGAGTAATCATCAATGAATGATACATAATATACATACCTGCTAATGGAGGATGATGGCATTGGGCCACACACATTTGAATGGATGAGTTCTAGGACTCCTTCTGTCTTGCTGTCCCGCTTCGGAAAAGGGTTCTTGATATTCTTCCCTTGTGCACATCCATTGCATACACCTTTATGGTCACCTTTGAGTTCTGGTAAACCTATGACTGCTTTGCATATGTATGGTAGCGCCTTGTAGTTGATGTGGGATAATCTTCTGTGCCAAAGTTCACATGAATTTTCAATGGCATGGTTCATAGCAGCCTCTGAGTGACCCTTTAATTTATACAAGCCATTTTCTTCATTGCCAATGACGATTGCTTCATTTAAGGTTTCTCCCTTAGCCCACATAAGAAATTCTCCATCTATAAAGGCAACTCTGAAGCCTTTCTTCTCTAAAGATGAAATGGAAAGTAGGTTCTTCTTCAAGCCTCGTACATATAGTACGTCCTTCATTTTTAGTGAATTCCCTGAATTCAGTTTATGTTTTGATTCTCCCACTCCCTTGATGGGGTACAAATAATCATCACCAAGTGTCACTTTCTGAGAAAATTTCTTCTCTGAGATACCAGAGAGAATATTTCTTTGTCTCATCATGTGCTTGGATGCACCACTATCAATGAGCCAAGTGTCCTCTCCAGGTGTTACATTTCCTGAGAGGGCTGAGATCAACACATTGTCTTTGATCTCCTCTCTTATCATCTTTGCGGGTGGCTCTTCATCTTCAGCTACATGGGCATGAAGCCTCTTTTGTTTTCTCTTGTATTCTTCTCATCTGGCTAGACAAAACTTCGCAATGTGTCCCATCTTGTCACAATGATAGCTTGTACAAATGAGTAGTCTCTTTCCTTTCGTTATCCTTTCTTCTAAAATCTCCTTGGATGAGATTCTTTATGATTGAATTTATTTGATTGTTGAGGCTCTTTATGAGTCTCCTTTTGGAAGTAGGGTTTCTTCCTTCATCCTTTGGTGTGAGTAGCTACGGCTTGATCATCATCCTTAGCTAGTAACGCTTCCCAATTCACTACTCTTGTTTCTTCTTAGATGCATTCTTCCCATAGGTTGTTGAACTTCAGTTTCTCCTTTCTGGCACATATCATCTAGATGAAAGCATCCCAAGGTCTTATGAGACCATTTAGGGTCGTCATTATAAATTCATATTCGTCTATGGTATCTCCAATAACTTCTAGCTATTCTTTGAATTCTATGATTTTGGAGAAATATTCCTGAATCATTTCTCCCTTCTGCATCCTTGTATTCTTCAGTTGGGTTCTAAGATTTATCTTCCGGTTTATGTTCTTTCCTTCATATAGTCTGGTCAAGGCATCAAACATTTCTTTTAGGGTCTTCTTAGATGACACATAAGGGATCAGATGGTCTTTGATTGTATCTGCAATGATTCTTTTGGCCCTTATTGTGTCCTTTTGATGATTTTCCTTTTCTACAGCATCTTCGGTTTCGGGTAATTATTCCTTGACGAATCTTGCTAGGTCATTCTCTTCAAGAATGAGGTCAATCCTATAATTCCAGGCATGGAATTTTTCCACTCCTTCTAACTTGTCAACAAGCTTAATGCTTGCAAACATCTTTACCTGGAGCTAGGAAAATGACCGAAAAATGAAAGTGCTCAAAATAAAAAACTGAACTTACCAGGAGATGCGCTTGGCTAAGGTGAGCTTCCTGGTGTGTTTGGATCTGAGAAAATCCAACTTTTCCCCCTTCAAATGTGATCTGCGGATTTCTGGACTGGTGCTTATGGTAGCTCTGGTACTTTGGTACTTCTGGTACTCATTTTTTGGTACTTTCTGGTACTTTGTGAAACTAGGGTTTCACTTTTCGGGAGGTACATCCACTGAAAAGGTCCATTGATGATGCCAAATTGATCCTTAGGGGAGGGCACAACTTTCTAGATAGTTTTAGGGCTGAAAAGATTCACTTTTGAAAAGCCCTAATTTGCAGGTACTGCAACAGTGACGTTTTTCTCTTGTGAAAGATGCTTCCTTCATCTTGGCTCTGATACCATGTTAATGTTTAAGGCATTATTATAGATGTTTTCATTTCATTAGATAACAATAGCACAATCCAAGATCGCTGAGAAATACACAATCACAAGAGACACAACATTTATCCTAGGAAACCCTCTAGGGGAAGAAAACCCAGCAAAACTTCCTTAATATAGATATCCAATACAATGCCAAGAGATCTCTATCCTAAAACAGAAAATCCTCTCCAAGATATGCGCCACTCTCTCTCCTTTTGTCGGTAACAGATCAGAACTTGTCTCTCAAACTGAGCAAGTTAGTTGTGTCTAAGTGAGGCGCTAGCCTCCTTTATTTATACAAGTCTAGCATGTGTGAAGTGTCTCTTCACTGGCAGGGCCGACTTCTCCAACTAGGTGGGTAAACCCACCTTTATTATATTTCAGGGTCTCTTTATTAACTGTTGGGGTCGACTTCTTATTATGCCTATTATAATTATCTTTTGACCAATCCGCAAAAGGGGATTTGGTCCTATTACAATAACCAACATGATCAACCCACAATGAGGATTGATCCTATGAATAATATATCAATAATAATAAGAATACTCTTTGCAATTACAATATTTCAACAGTCCTGTAGTTATTTCCCTTTTCTATTCATGCTTCTCAACGGTATTCAAATGAAAATATCTCAACAAGAATTCCATTAATGACATACATAGGGTATTTTCTCACAATCAATCATTTGAAGCCATCATATATCATTTGATTCCAAAACAATTGACTTTGGTAAGGGTTTTGAAATATTTATTAAAACACTAAGTCCAACCTTTGATTCCAAACATTAAGGGTTTTGAAATATGTATTAAAAGTTTTTAAAACACTAAGTACAACATACATAATTTATTGTTTTCATTGAGTGGTTTTAAAGGATATATTTAATATATTTCTTATATCTTGTAAAATATTTTATTTCCAAAAATAAAAATATAAGGAATATAAATGAATACATATTTGATGTAGTTGAAATCCTTAATTTTAGGCTAGGTCAAAATGTTTTGTGTGTATTTCATATGAAGTTTTGTTGAATTAACTAGTATGGAATTAGTTATAAAAAAATTTCATTGTCCTTAAAGTGACTAAATATAGTTATAAAATACTATTTTGAATTTTTTTTCAAGTTAATTTGATTGTTGACATTATTAATATCCAAATGAAAGAGAAAGGATTGAAAGGAACTAGCTCGCAAAATAGTATTAGTGCAGAATCTAGAAGAGAAAAAAATGATGAGAGAGAACAATATCGATAACCATAATCATTCTTGAAAGAGAGATTCACAACTCCGAGGGAAGACCAAATATAAGAATATAATAAATGACTCTTTACTAGGTTGAATTTTATCCAAACCTAGAAAGATAGTAATTTACAAAATAATAACATCAAGTAAAACTTACACCATCATATCAATAGCCCCCATTAAGTTAAGCATGGGGGCATGGAGAGGAATGATGATTACAAATGAGATAATTTGTTGAGAGAATGCGTTTGTATATAAACAACTCAAATATAGGGTCAAAATATCATTGAGAGTGGGTGTGGGTGCATGGATACCTAGCATGGACACTGAGAGTAGCTTTATGGATACCCCTCTCAAATGCATATAAGAGAACTCAAATAGTGATAGTGGGTTTATCGATATCCAAATCCAATAACTCTATGAGTGGTTTTATTGGTACTTGGCTCATACATAGCTTGGTGAAATATAATTGAGAGAGGGTGTATGGAAACCCAACTCAAAAATTGAGAGTGGGTTTATGTAAATACCTAGATTAATACATGTTGGTGTTATCTGGGATACAAAAGTGGGTTTATCAATAGCCATCTCCAAATAGGGTTATCCTATACACAACATCCCTCCTATATCTAAAAATCATGCCTTAGAGAGAGTATATTGTATGAAAACTTTCCTCCAATGCTAAACATTGACCATTTAGTGAAGATTCCACATATATTAATGAATTAATTCCATATTTAAGTCACCAAAATCATTCTACAACATGGGAAGGTGGACTCTAGTAGATTTATAGAAGAAAGATCCATTCAAACATGTAGATCAGTTATAGCTAGAAAATGTGCATTCAAGTTGTTCTTGAAAATAATTTTTCCAAATATCATAGATCCAAAATGGGTGATCATCATAATGTAAAAATAAAATAAGACAAGACTCATTTACGGAAGACTCGTCTATAAAAAATAGTTGCATAGATCCATTAAACATGTGAGTAGAAACTCAATTAAACAAAGTGAGGAATCGCATAGCCCACCCTTTAGAGTAAGTAGTCATCTACATACAAATGAGAGTTTGAAAAACTAAATAAGAACCATTCCTCATATCACAATAACCTAAATCATCCACTATAAAAAAAAATAGCAACTCCTAAAACATATAGAATGTCTCCAAATGTGGTGGGGATGATAATGATATCATCATAGCTTGGAATGCCTAAGGAATAATATATAAAGTAAATTATTAGATGTGCATAGTAATTCCAAGACTAATATAGTGGAAGCCTTTGTAAATTATTAAAGTCTCAATGAAATATTGATTTTATGAAGGGTTTTAAACCATAGAAAATAGATGATCCAAAAATCTTGTTTCTACAACCTTTGGGGCAATGCCACTAGACAATAGTATTTGGATTAGCTACAAATAAAATTGATCTAAAGACCAAGTTCCATAGTCAAAAACACCTAGTGATTCCACCAATAATATTAGCTACTAAAAATAAATAAAAATAAATAAATACACGTATTCCACTATTCCACTAGCACAAAAAATAAATGATAATAACAATGAAAAATATGATATTTATTTCTATAAAAATTCCTCAAATAAAATGACAAGAAACCATAATATAATGAACTTAATTTATATGAATAACAAGAAACCATAATATAAGGAACTTAATTTATATGAGGGTAAAGACATAAAACATGCTTATATATCCTTAAATAATGCAATGCAGTGTACTCTAGCCAATAATATAACCATAAAAAATCACTCTTTTATGGAAAAAAAACACCATAAAGCAACCTCTTCCAATTTTTGTTTTCTAAACAACATAAAATCAACCTTAAATCAACATTTCTATCTATTAAAAAAAAAAATAGTACCATGTATCCAATGAAAAGGGATATCAGAAACAACACTCTATTTACCTACGAATAGTCGGAAAAAAAATACAAAGGTAGTGTTGGTATAGGGTGAAGATGGATTGATATTAGTTCCCTCTCACTATTGATTTATCTTAGGAAAAAAAAATATAAGGAATAAAACAACACAAAAGTAAAACTTGATTTCCTCAACTCATAAAAGTTTGAATCAACGATTGAAGTGAAAGTTTGAATCAATGATTGTAGTGACGCATTGATAGAGGGTTTAAAACTTATTAAATCCTAAATAAACAAATGAAACTGAAAACCCTATATATACAACCCTTAGGACAATGCTTCTATAAAAAAAACATTCATATTAGGTGCACTATGTAGATCAAGAAACTCATAAAAGTTTGAATCAACGATTATAGTGACCCATAAAAGTTTGAATCAACTATTGTAGTGACTCAATGATAGAGGGTTTAAAACTTATTAAATCCTACATAAACAAATGAAATTGAAAACCCTATATATACAACCCATAGGACAATGCTTCTATGAAAAAAAATATTCATATTAGGTGCACTATGTAAATCAAGGAAGGTTCTCACCTTGTTTGATACAATGTTGAGATCGATATAAAAAAGAGGCGATCGAAAAGAATAAAATAGTGAAACCCTAGCAAACTCTTAAAAGATAAATGAGAGAACCATAATCATGCTGGAGAAGAGATTCACAATAATAAACCTCAAAAGACTATGTTAAAGAATAATTACGCCGAAAGGCTTACACCTATTGATAATGGGCACATTTAATATGTTTTTAATACTTAATCAGTTTTGTATGGACAAGATTAAATATTATTGGAATATTCTTAGTCCTCCCAATAAATCAATGGTTGTGATTTCAACCACTAACTTCCTTACTATTATAAAAACATTCGTTTACATGTTTATTTTTTTACTTTTACTTAATCATATTTAAAATTTACTATGATGGCTAGTTGATTGCCACCTATGAGTGATTAACGTTTCATTTTCTAAAAAGCTCAAGTTTACCAGCCACAATTTTTAGTCCAACTATTATTTACTGGACGGGATTTTCCTGCCTGGAGCGATTTTCATGCCTGGAGCTCTTACCGCATTGGTTATTTAATGCCCAGAATTCTGCGGTTATTTAATACCCAGGACTCGGTTATTTCAGCATTCACCAGCCACAAATGACTTGTGACTATGCTAGTTTAGTTATATAAACGATCAGAATGATGTTACAAATGAGAAATGAAGGAGTAGGATTATTTTCAAGAGGAGTTATGGGTCCACTATCATGACTATATTGACTTTAAGATATTTCTATAAACATAATAATCAAATATAATAATAATTACAAAGTGAGAATAGTGTTTTCCTCAAATGAAACTTACACCGTTATCTCAACAAACTTCTCATGATTTAAATATCCATTTCTTTAATACGAGTTTTAGGTTTTTCTCATGATTTAAATATCCATTTCTTTAATACGAGTTTTAGGTTTTTCTCATGATTTAAATATCCATTTATTTAATACGAGTTTTAGGTTTTAGAAGCAATGTAGCCAAAAAGGAACAAGTTATGACTTGATCTTTCATGCGTTAAATCTCTCCAATTTAAATATAAAAAAAAAAAAATTTAGAACTGAACTTTACTTTATTTAACTATATCTTTCTATTTTAATTATATTAACAACATTTAAACTTTCCCATATATATAAATGTTGTTAATATAATTAAAATAAAAAATTGTAATATATATAATTTATTAAAAAATATTTTAGCTGTAACATATTTGAATATATAAAAAATATATTCATAATAAATATATGCATAACATATGAATATAGAAAATTAAATTATATATATTTTAAAATTTTCATATTTTCATTAATTCACATTTATATTATATTAATTAGATTTTTTTTATATAAAATCATAATAATCTTTCTTAAATAATTTAATTAATGATTTTTTCTGTTAATCCCTTTTCAACAATTTAATTAATAAGTTTATCTTCTAAAATCATTAAAAAAAATAATAATTAAAATAAAGAATTCCTCATCCAAAACCACATATATTATATCTGTTTGTACTAAAAATAAATTTCATAATAAACATGTATACATGTTATAAGAAGAGACAAATTAGATTATAATATCTTAAAAGAAATCTGATTTAAAAAAGCATATCTTAATTTATTTATTTTTATTTTGTACTTTTTAATTTCAATTTATCCACTTACTGCATAAAATGGATAAATGGGTTTCTTTTTTTCTTATTAATTCTTTCACTTTCATCTTCATATATATATATATATAATGTATCTAATATTTCCCCATCCTCATATATATAATATTTCTCCACCCCATCTATATATATAGATA
>ML785138.1:901723-913882 GCA_009831015.1 Picea engelmannii | reverse complement strand
CCCATCCTCATATATGCAAAACAACATATATTATATTTGATTGTATTAAAAATAAATTTCATAATAAACATGTATACATGTTATAAGAAGAGACAAATTAGATTATAATATCTTAAAAGAAATCTGATTTAAAAAAACATATCTTAATTTATTTATTTCTATTTTGTACTCTTTAATCTCAATCTATCTACTGAATGCATAAAATGGATAAATGAGTTTCTTTTTCTCCTATTAATTCTTCCACCCCTACCCCTATATATATATATATATATATATATATATATATATATATATATATATATATATATATATATAATATTTCCCCACCCCCATCCTCATATATATATATAAGGGTGTGGGTGGGAGAAATATTGGATACAATGTATCTAGTATTTTCTCAAGGATGGGGGTGAGAGAAATATTAGATTGTAACACCCCATTCTGGTGCACACCTGATTTGAATTTCTTTGAGGACACTTGTGTGCAAGTGATCCGGTTCATTAAATGATAGAATGTTTCGCTTATGGATTATGATGATGTTGTGGATGTGATGATACGTTATTTGATTATATATATGTCAACAGGCGTTATTGACTGGTTTCTCTTGAGTGTGCAGGACTCTGGACAATTTGAGGATGTTGATGGGATCGATGGACCTCTTGGAATCTAGATCGAGTCAGGAAGTGGACTGTTTGTGGTTTGAGTATTTATGTTATTGCATATGTGACACATGACTGGTATATTATAATGTTATTTATGGATCGCTAACATGTTTTGTTGATGGATGCAGGCTTACGATAGCTTGCTAAGAAGACTCACATTTGGAGTAAAGGGATCACACACAACAACCAGAGATATGGAGGGACAGGTGTGGTAGCAGCCCTGCCACAGCCTACTAGTACTCACGCCATGGCTCGAACTGTAGGTTAAGGATTACCTAGTTCAAGAGATCCACGATGTTGTGAGGGAAAACTATGACAATCTCTCACAAAGATTCTAAGGGGCACCCAATAAGGCAGGGTCCTTATTCCTTAGAGGCCCTTAGTCTCCCACAAGGTCACCTGACGGAGTATTGACTCTAAGGGTTTGACGTCTACCAAAATCAGTCAAAAAGCGGGTGTCACCCTTGGAGCATGTAGTGTGTCTTGAAGGGCACCTCGCATAAAAGAAACACGAATGAAGGTGAGTGGCACCCTTGAAGAACGTAGTGTGTCTTGAAGGGCACATTGCAATTTTTAAACATAGGTGAGTTAATGAACCGAGGTACCTAGAAAACAATATCTTACCTTGACATGGTCTACTTATGCATCAATAGAGTATATTAGTTATAACTTTTCCCTTAATAATTTGCTAAGCCTAGTTGAAATTAAATACTAGGTCTAAAGTAGGATATGAGAAAAAAAAATTAGTTAAGCAATTAATAAAAGGGGGAAAAATCAAATTTAGAATTAAATGGATGATTAAATTATTTTAAAAATTAATTGTTGTTTATGTGAAAAACTTGCTAAATTCGAACTTAGACAAAAATGGGAATTTAATTGCAAAAGGGAATGTGGAACATAAAAAGAATATAGTGTAGAGAATTTTCCTAAAATAAACTCAACTAAGCTTTAAGAAAGACGTCAGTCATTAAGGGAATATGAGGGAATAAAGGGACATTGCGAAGCGTTTTTAGGAATGTTTTTAGGTATGTGAAGGAAATTGGAAAATTTTATCAAATTAATTAAATGAACTTTTCATGATACTAAGGGATCGGGTGACAAGTGTGTGAGGGAGAATATTCCTAGTAAAAATTTAACAAAAGAATTTAATGTGCACTTTGGCAACTAGTCGCTAAGAAAACTCTATAAAAGTAATTTCAGAGAAGGGGATAAGGGGACGGTCAGTATGTGTAAGGTTACGCTGCTAAAACTTTTCTTGATTGATTCTTCTTGTGGGACTTGGGATGCCCAACTCGAAAGGAGAGTGGTAGCTTGACCTTGCGAGGTGAGTTGGGAGCTAGATTTTTTCTCGTTTGTGTGTGTGGCCCCTTTGTGGCTCGAGGGGCTAAGGGAAAATAAGAGTACCCCTAGCATTGACTGGGAACTACCGGTGAAGTCTTCATGGTTAGAAAGCGGGGAGATGGAAGGAGCGCAAGCACGAGAGAACCTATTGAAAGTCTTGTCCTCGACTACGGTATGTTTGTTCCAAGAATTGTGATTTCTTTTAGATTTAATTGTGTAAAATTTATGTTAGAAAATCACCATGAAATCGGCTATAAATCTAAATCGAGTTCACTGATTTATGATGTTGGTGGAATCTAGATAGTGAACTTGGGTGTGGAGTTTTTCTTTAGTAATCAGTTAGGCATTCAAAATTCCTTGTTTTCTGGTTTTCCATTAAACCCAATATTATAAACAAGGGGAGTGACCCGCGTGATACATCGTCCTGCATTCTAGTCTAGTTTTCATTGAATTTATGGGTATATCATATTTGACCTTGGTGTGAGCACTACTATTAGCATCATTGAAACCAACGCATGTACTTCGGTCAGGGGTTACCCCACGAGTCCAACTTTACATTAATCGTGGAAAGTTCTCCTTGTCCTAGTCTTAATCTTATGCCTAGTTGTAGTTCTGACCTCTTTTTGTGTGAACTGTCGAGACCCTCCTATCTTGGCCAGCAACCTTGGAACCTGGATATTGATCCTTAAAGGGTTTGTAAATCCCTTGCTTCGAAATGATTTGGTTATTCCTGCGAGAAACTTGGATCCTCAACGCATTTTTACATCAGCCACGGTTAAATTTGGCACTGGATTCAGTGTTGTTGGGTCCATCATTCCTTCTGTAGATCTTAAGGAGGATCCCTTTTGGTAGTGAGTTCATATGCACCGTAGAACTAATAGCATAGCGATAGATACATGTTCTAGTCCTAGCTTCCCTTCACTCAGTTCCAGCTTCCTCACTAACTGCACCAGATGTATATGAAGAGGAAGTCGGAGGTGTAGCGATAGATTATGAAGTAGTTTCTTTTGTATATACTCTTGATTCGAGACCAGTAGTTGACCAAGTAGCCAGGGAAGAAGCACCAAATCTAGATTGATACCCACCACCAGCGAGGGGAACAAAGACTTGGAAATTTGTAAAGTAATCAATAGTAGATCCTGTGTTTAAGTTGTAGATTCAGGAGTAGATGTTGTTAGGTGAAGCAGTCGTTGTTCTTGTATGGAGATATTGTTTCCTATTATCTCTGGGTTTAAATATTATTTTCATTAATCCAACTTAATCACTAACATTGTATGTTTTTGTATGGAGATATTTTTTTCATATTACCTCTCTGTATGAATATTATTTTCGTTAATTAATGTGTAGCAATGTCATAGCCGTTGGAAAGAAACTAATGGATTTTTGTTACAATCAATGTTGTGATAGTGTTGTATGAAGAAAGAGTTTTATATTACTCCTTTTTATAAAATTTTATTTATGTCAGGTAGTTTTTGTTACAATCTAGTATCTCGTTATAGGTGTCTTCCCTGGTATGCTAGGAATAAGCTTACTTATACATGTGATAGTGACGGTGACCTGGTTTCTTTCCTGGTATGATCAAAATAAGCTTACTTGTACATTTATCTTTATTAGAGTGATTTGGTTTAATCAAATATATAGGATACATTAATGACAACAAATATCTCTGCCAGACAACAAGATTATTTCTAAAAAAAAGACGTTGATGACCGCGAGTTGATTCACGTTTTAAAAAAACCCTTAACGAGAGCTATACCCGCGTGTCAACGCATGCATTTAATCTTAGTTTGGAACCCATTGTGGTAGTTAATTTCCTTCCACGCCGAAATTCCATAAGTCTAGATGTCCCGCGTGTTAACCCTATGCTTGACTATCGATTTTGTTGGCTGATTGAATTTTTATTTTTTTATTAATTTAATTGTTGATTGCAGGGAATGGTCAATTAAGGATGAGTGGCCATGCAGCTAGTAAATTTTGTAGATTGAAATTTTAGGATTTAAGCTTAAGTACTTGTTAATGGAAAACTATATTTCTGTTGCATCTCCTTATAACCTTATTTCTATTTTTTTTGAAAAAGTGAAAAAGGAGATTGTATAAAACACATTCAAATGAAAAAGTTATTGTTTATATAATTATTCATTTACAACAAGGAATGTAAATTGTTTATTTAGAGCAAGGAATTGATGGGAAGGCACATTAATCATAAAATCACTTTCTTATTATTATTACTGCTAGGAGGTATCTTTATTTAATAAATTAATAAATCGGTTTTTTGTTGCCTTAGTGTAAACTTAATTAAGTACCTTAAGGGTCTAGGATTCCACAAGGTTCTTAGCCTTTAAATATCCAATGATGTTGTTCATTCATTCAATCACTACCGCCTCCTTTATAATGATTAAAAAATCATTATTAGTTTATTGATGTTTAATTAAACATGTTCATCCGATATGGGTAGATGAAGAATGATAACCTTGTGGGGTGGGTTCTAAGGTTGGTTAAGCATCTACTTCACGTTGATGTCATTATTCCTTTGCTCATGGATTCCATCTAATAACAGATAGTTTAGATTGTTATACTTCATGCACATTTGAATTTGTAATAATGTTGGTGTTAGGGTTTAGTCCTCTAGCGCCTAACGAATTGTATTATGATGCATGACCATTTAAATGAAAAAATAGTCTCACGCACTGATTTTAGTATGATGTACGTAGTGTATTATCAAACCTCTTGCACACAACGATAATTGCAGTGTGGAGTGTTGTTAAGACATAAGACTCCTCGCGTTATTGATTTTTCCTGGATGATGATTTAACATCTATGTCTTGCACCCTTAATTGTAAGCATTGATGGATTAAAGACAAGTTTTCATTGTGCCCTCAATTATCCATGTTGTTGGATTGAATTAAGAATTGGTAATTACCTTGTGCCTTGATTAAATGCATGCTTGAATAATGTGTTGTGTGATGTTTAGATCTTACTCTTATTGCACGCATTGAACAATCATTGTAACAAATGATGGTTTAGATGTCACAATTCTCACGCACCTTGGAACAATTTTTGACTTGGGTTGACTTCGCTGCGCCTTATTCTATGTTGTGCAAGACTAGACAGAAACTAGTTTTATCCCACACCTCATTTAAGTTGGCTTGTAAAGGTTCTAGAATTATTTACTCTAGCGCGCAGTGATTAATTGAATATCAATACTTGAGATTGAAGGGGTGAGGGTGTCACTCTTTCTGATGCTTTATTTTCCTAACACAACACCAAAAGAAAAAAAAATGACTTGTTGTACGACGCTTGTTGTCGTAACGGCGGAGTCATTATATATGGTATCAGAGCAAGTTCAAACCTACAACTATGATAGCCACGCCTTCCACTAAATTAAGACCTTGATTAATACTTAGCGCTAATTGAATTATTAACCTATCCATGAGTTACTCATGGTTATAGGATGTCATGAAGGTTCACGATGTGGTGCCAGAGTAGGAGGCGCAACGCCTCTAGTAGCGCCCACGCCAGAGGGGTCCAACCCCCAAGGACATGAACAAGTCTTGAGCATGACCGGGTTTCCGCGCAGGATGCATTGGGTTTGACAGCCTAGTCCTTCCAAGGAAATGTGAGAGGCCTTGACTAACAGTCTGTACTAAGATAAGGCCAAGGTGCATATACTCCTAAGGGTCCATAGTGTGCCCCAACCAGTACTGGTAGCATTCACGATGAACTCTAGAAGATTAAGTTATCGCTTTCACAAGTTCCATGAACGACTCACTCGTCAAGGCATGGCTGGAGAACAAGGCGATGTGCTTCGCGCTTCATAGTTACGACCCCCAGAATGAAGGTCCACACGGAGACCTTTAGATAAAGGGGAGCATTATTCTATAGTGGAAGACACTCCTACCTCAACTACCTAGTCATCGAAGCTGTGTTATGGGAATGGTTCGAGGAACGGTTTCAGTGGAAGTTTCGACAGAGTAATTTATTGGGATCCATCTCAATGAGATCAACGCCTTACAATAGGGTGGTCGTACAGTGCCAGATTCTGAGACCATATTATGGAGCTACTTCGATATGCCCGACATATGAACATGAAGAAGCTGGAGATCAGTCATTTCGTGATCCGCCTTAACTCCATATTTTGTGCAAAGGTGAGGATATAAATGCCTTAGGAGTTGCATGATGCAATCGAGTAAGCCTCGTAGATAAGGAATATTTGACCATGGGAATCAAGGTAGGACTCCTGCAATATTGTTTGGACTAACGACATATTTTGTGCTGCAGCATCAGACTCCAACTAGACAAGACATATTGGTATCAAGATACATCTATATAACCTTTGTTCAGCACACCACGATTACGGTTTCCTCAACAGAAAACCCCTACAAAAGACCACCGCCGACAACCGCAGTTAGGTTTGTCTGCGAAACATACCAAGATCTTAGGATGGTAGGCCAAAAACTTCTACTTCAGTGACCAGGACTATTGGAATAGAGAAAGGTGTTGGACATGTGGAGAGACACCTTACCTACAAGATTGTCCGATTGAAAAAGGCCAGGGCGGTCGGGTCCACAGGACACACTACCATTTTGGAGATCGGTGAGGCCCATGTAATTATTGATCGCGGTGAATAACCACCTGGATGAGTGCCATACCACTGTTCTTTAGGTGTCGGGTACCATATCCAACCAAAATTTAGTAGTTGTTAGATCCTAGTGCTGCGGAGAGATCTATTCCTAGTACCACGTTGAAGGGATTTAGGTAGCATGGTGCAATAATCAAAAATAAGATGAAGTGGTTCGTATGGATCGACGATGAGAGATAGAGGAGTGTGATTATATTAAGGAACCAGGGAGTATCCCTGAGGTTCATTCTTCCCTACAACTACATAAGAGTAGGCGCCAGAGATGCAAGCTAATGCACTCTTAGCGCTGAAAGACAAGGTCTTGGAGGAAGGATTAGAAGACCTTCCAGTAGTACGAGATATTGTGGATGTATTCCCAGAAGAGTTACCAGGATTCCGCCAAAGGAAAGATTGAATTTACCGTATACCAAAAACATGGAACCGAAATGATAGCAAGAATACCTTATCATATGTCAACCCCTAAGTTACAAGAGTTGAAATTACAACTGAAGAGTTGTTGGATGTAGGACTTATACGTCCAAGAGTGTCACCGTGGGGTGCGCCTATTACTCTCATACAGAAGAAGGATGGGTCATGGAAGACTCTATATTGACTACCATCTAGGAATGGGGAAACGATCAAGAACCTGCATCAGTTGCTGAGTATAAACATTTTTCTTAATCAAATGAAGGGTGCAAAAATGTATTCAAGACTGATTGAAGATCGGGTTATCAAGTGATGAATTAAGGAGGAATATATTCCTAACATTTCTTTCAAAACGCGGTTCGAACACTACGACTTTTTCGTTGGGTTGTGAGGGCAGACAATGCCCCAGGGGTATTCATGAGCTTGATGAATGGGGTGTTCAGCAAAAACTTGGACAAGTTTGTTCAAGTACTTCTTGACGATGTTTGGATATAATCTTGGACGAGGGAGACCAGGACAAACTTTTTGTCGGGTACCACAATGTCTATGAGAGAACAAATTATTTTGGGAAACTGTCACAATGCTCTTTTTTTTGGGCATGTCATCTTCAGTGAAGGTATCAATGTGGATCCAGCAAAGGTAGAGGCTATCATGGAATGACCTGCGCCGAAGATTGTCTCATAAGTGCGTAGATTCATGGGTTTAGCGAGATATTATCGATGGTTCGTCAAGGATTTCTCGAAGATAGTAAATCCGATTACAGAATTGCAAAAGAAAAACAAGAAGTTTGTATGGACCGAGAAATGCGATGATACTAAGGGTCCCTGACATGGACCTGACATAGAAATGTGTTGATACTAAGGGTTGTTGATCTGTTTACAATAACATTGATACTAAGGGTCCCTACATGGACGAGGACTTCTTGGTATGCACAGATGCATCCAAAAAGGGCTTAGGTGGAGTCTTGAGGCTAGACAATAGAGTGATCACTTACATCTCGACAAGTTGAGGAATCATGAGGAAGACTGGGCGACGCACGAATTGGAGTTATTAGCCATTGTGCATGCCTTGAAAGTGTGGAGACACTACATGATTGGACAAAAAATTGAACTAAAAAGGAACCATTGTGGTTTACAACATTTTTTACGTGAAGCGAATTCAACTCGCGACAAAGGCGTTGGTTAGAACTTCTTAGAGAGTTTGATTTTGAGAATACCTGCTAAAAGGAATTGTGAATAAAGTTGCAGATGCATTGAGTTGGAGACCATGCATATTGTCAGTGGTTCCTCTTTAGACGAATCTTCATGAAATGCTTATAACTACAGCGCAACGATGACTAGTATACGAGGTTAATGAACTCCATTGGAAAATACACTATGTTGGTACCAAATTGAGGGATATACTACAGAAAATGAAGGATAGTTGAGATATAGTAACTATATTTACTTACCGCCCAGTGACGATTTGATAATTTTGATCATTCGAATCTCATAGATCAGTGTACATGGCTCATTCAGGAGTCATGAAGGTGAGGACAGACCTTAGGCCCTTATTCTCCTAGAAGGGATACAAGGAGACATCATCAACTGAGTGGCGATATGTCTAGAAGGTCGGCAGGTGAAGGATGAAAATAGACATCTGATAGAATTGCAACGACCACCCTCTATTCCAAAATCAAAATGAGAGGTAATTTCAATGGAATTCATCGGGGAAATTGACATGGACACCAAGGAGGCAAAACTCAATTTTCGTGATAGTCGACACTCTGATGAAGAGTTCACATTTTGACCCTATGCATATATGCTTCAAGTGCCAGACATCACTAGATTTTTTATCAGTGAGATAGTGGCATGGAATGGCGTGCCTAAGAGGTTTATATTTGATTGAGGATCGGTGTTTACAGGACGATTAGGATTAGTTTCCAAGAGGCCTTGGGAGCTGAACTTAACTTTAGTATCGCATATCACCTGGAGATAAACGGGAAGACAGAATGAACAAACCAAGTCTTGAAGGATTTCTTACGTAAGTACTTAATGGACCAACAAGAGCGTTGTGAAGAGTTCTTGCCAGTGGTAGATTTGGCATACCAAAAAAGTTATTAAAGAACCATTAAGATGGCGCCATTTGAGTTTCTTTATGGGCGACCATGTCAGACACCTTTGAGTTGAGATAGACTTGAGGAAAGGGTCCCAGTGGGACCAGAAGTGATCCACGAAATGGAAGAACATGTACAAATGATAAGAAAAAGGGTTGGAAGAAACACAAGATCGGCAGAAGGGTTTTTCCAATGCACATAGCGTGACCATTTGTGAAGTGCCTAATGGTTGTTCATGCCTCATTCTTGAGGCATATGCATGATGTTTATCTTGTTTTTGGGTGTGACCTTAGGCCATTGACACTACGTATATGACTAACTTGAGTTATTGGCAGATGTTGGGCGAGGGGGCGCTCACAGCATAGCCAATCCACCTTCTGGACCATCACATTCGAAAACTACAGTGTCGAACTGTCGATCAGGTCAAGGACCAGCGGGATGATTATAATCTACACTCAGCTACCATGGAGGACGCATATGAAATGTGTCAGTAGTTTCCATTTTTTTTTATAGCTAGACATTTAGATATTGTCAGATACTTTATTTTTGCACTTGTATATTGTGAAACTTCGGGACGAAGTTTAAAACAAGAGGGGGTGTATGTAACATCCCTCTCTTGTGCACACCTGATTTAAATTTCGTTGAGGACACTTGCATGCAAGTGATCCGATTCATTAAATGCTAGGTTGTTTCTCTTATGGATTATGATGATGTTGTTGATATGATGATACATTATTTGATTAAATATGTGTCGACAGGTGCTATTGAATGGTTTCTCCTGAGTGTGCACGAATCTGGACAGTTTGAGGATATCGATGGCATCAATGGACCCCTTGGACTTTGGATCCAATCAAGGAGTGGATTATTTGTGGTTTGAGTATTTTTGTTATTACATATGTCACATATGACTTGTATATTATGATGTTGTTTATGGATTGCTGACTTATTTCATCGATGGATGGAGGATGACGATAACTTGCTAATCAAACTCACATTTGGAGTAAAGGGGTATCTCATGACAACCAAATATATGGAGGGAGAGGTGTGGCATCATCCCTGCCACAGCCTACTAGAACTCACATCGTGGTTTGAGCTATAAGTTAACAATTACCTAGTTTGAGAGATACACAATGCCATGAGGGCAGACTCTAACAGTCTCCCACGAAGATTCTAGGGGGAGTGCAATAAGGCAGGGTCCTTATTCCTTAGAGGCCCTTAGTCTCCCACAAGGTCACCTGATGAAGTATTTACTCCAAGGGTTTGATGTCTACCAAAATCAGTCAAAAGGCGAGTGGCACCCTTTGTAGTGTCACCTTTCACTACTGAGGCTTTAAAACCTCTCTTCATCAATTTGTACATGGACTCTTACATAAAACATACCAAATTGTATATTCACATGTGTAACAGGAAGGTGATACATATTAATTCTCAGAATAAACATATAGTTACTGCTATAATTAGATGATCCATAGCTTCAATAGTAATTCATTTACACAGCGGAAAACATGATAACAGATCCAGTACAGTCATGATAAAATGTGGTAAAAATATAATTAAACACTTATCTTGTGACAGTGGAGAAATCCACCAACCAAATGCAGGCCTTCCACGAATCTCCCAGCCGTAGACCGCACTGCTCCTCAACTCAACAGTGGGTCACCCCCGAGTTGGGACTGAGCTCCACCCCAGGGCAAGGAATCCAGACTTAGGCTGAGGTTACAGGGAATTCAGTCACACACAACCACCAGGAAGAATGCTCTCATAGGAATCTCCCATGCTCACTGCCCACAGACCCTCATTCCCCACATGCCTATTCCACCCTAGGAGAGTGCACCTTCTCTATCACCTGGACAGTCCTTCGGCTGCCAGTCTCCCTTACCTTGGGTTACAGGAACAGACCAGACCGGAAGTCTCTGGGTTCTCTGGCAGTTACAAGGTTCCTTCCAAGAGCTCTCTCCTTCCTCTGCGCACTCTCTCACCTGGAGGGAGTCGCTCATAGGCCAGCAAGCCTCACGCAGTCCAGAACTACGTGCCACAACAAACACAGGGAAAATAGACACAGGCTTCCAAAGAACCGGTTCAGCAGTCACAGGATCTTCTCACTGTCAAGATTTCAGAGCAGGGCTCCACGCACAAGCTCGTTCAACTTTTCTTGGGCAAATAGAGACTCTTCCCCGAAATTGACATGGGCATTGCGTTCAGGGAATGCACACACTGGTTTTCTCTCACAGACTGACTCCACGGCTCTGAACAAGGGTAAACATGCATTCTTCAGCCCCCCCCACACCGGCTTCCTCCCAGTAACAAACATAGATGAGGTCTCTTGCAGACTGGCTCGTACCACTCCTCCTCAGGGCAGTCGGGTCGAATGGAATGCGAGCTCCCCCCCACCTCCATGACTGTTCCTTTCTGTTTTCTTTGCATGCGTCAAGGTGGACATTTGTCACTCTAGGAACTGCATTCGTTTCATCTGCATGCCTCCCTGTACACACCTTTCCTTTTTGCTAGGAACTTAGGATAAAATAATATGCACATGGATTTTTAGGAAATAATATTAAAATATTATTCCAGGCCTAAGCCCCCTAGGCTTAGCCTCTAGGCTCAACACTCAGCCCCTTTTCCCACCTTCCAGCCCCTAGTTCCTTGCCCACTCTGTGGATGCTCAGTTCCCCTTCACTCATTCATCGTGGTCGGTCTACACCTGGCAGTGTTTATATTTTATTAATCATTTTTCATACATACAAGTACATTAGCAAGCTCCTGGCCCTCAAACACTTAGGCTTCCTAGCCTAACAAACACATAAGCCTTCCAGATTATACAAAACTTGGCTCACTAGCCTATAGAGCACATTTACAATTCATTGCATATATCATGATCTGTAACGGGGCTCAGCCTTGGGGACACTACAATCCCCCTCCCCTTATTTTTGCACTGTCCTCAGTGCAACTTACACTGTCTCTGCAAGTCTTTCAAAATTTTCAAAAAGATGCGGGTACTCTGCCTGCATTACTTCTTC
>ML785138.1:885854-898707 GCA_009831015.1 Picea engelmannii | reverse complement strand
ACTCTAGGATCTACATAACTATGGCTAGCCCCTGAATCAATCAAAATAACAAGTGGTCAGTTGTTGATCATACCTTCCACTTCAATCATGTGCGATTGAAATTTCACTTGCTTATTGTCTACAGCTACATAGATCCTCGGCATTCTGCTTCCCATATCCTCCAATGTTTCAGCTTGCTGAACAATATGGACAGTTCTTGCTTTGTCTTTTCTATGGGGGCAGTCTCTGTACCTATGATTCCCTTTACAGTCCCAACACTCCATGGATGGAGGCCTTGACATATGTTCACTCCCTTCAACTTTCCTGGGCTCTTTAAAAGATGATTGTCCCCAAGGACTATTTCTGAAAAAGAAAGGCTTGCTTCCCTTCTGCCTCTGTTCTTTCTTAAACCTCTTCTGGTCATCCCAAGCCTTCCGAAAGGTAGGATTTTCTCTCTGCTGTTCGTATAGGCATTTCACCCTTCTTATGGTTTCTTCCATGGTCTTAGGATCATCGTATTGAATCTTGTCACCAATGGAAGGTGGCAGTCCACTTAGATACCTCTGAATTTTAACAGCCTTGTCTTTGATGAATGGAACATACTTTAGTAGTTCCAGAAAACTTCGTTCATACTCATCAATGGTCATACTACCCAACTTGAGTTCGAAGAACTCCTTCATTTTTCTGTCATAGTATCTTTTAGTCAGGTATTTCTTCTCGAAATACCTCTTAAATTCCTTCCAAGTGACCTCTTTCTTTCGGATGTGCTACACCTGCACAAACTGATCCCACCACATGGATGCTTTTCCTTTCAGTTGGTACATTGCAATTCTTCCTTCTGCATGGGCAGAATAATTCTGTAATTGGAAGTATTTCTTCATGCCAAGCAACCAGGTCTAAACATCTTCTTCCTTCTTATGTTCTCCATCGAATGTTGGAGGCTTAATCTTGTTCATCTCCCCTTTCAATTCATCCTTTCCAGATTTTTGGTGTCTTCTGGAAGGGGATAGGCTTGAACTATTGTGTGTCTCCTTGCCAGAATGCTTCGGGGAGAGACGGTAATGTCTGTCACCACTCCTTGATCTCCTTCTCCCCTCAAGGGTTCTGAAACTTCTTGATCTTCTTGTGTCACTCCCTTTTTCCAATTTCTTTTCTATTCTTTCCAGGCTCTTCAACAATTTTAAATTGAATTCACCCTGTCGACCCCGAACTTTCATGAGATTTCGGCTATCAGCTAGGCGAGCCTGGGCATCTTTCTGCAATCTTTCGATGAGTTTCATCATATGTCCTTCCTTATCCATCTCTTTTCCGTGCCCATTAGAGTTCGATCCTTCGACTCCTAAGTTAACATCCTTTCCTTCCCATTCGTCTTCCATTTCAGGGGTAATCTGCACTCTTCCCCACTCCATACTCGGCGTTGATTAACTGGAGTTCTGGCCTTCGTTGAATTATGCACATGCACTGTGCAATTAAATTCAAAATTTTTCAGGCCATTAAACTTCAGGAACAATCCACGACATTTAAAACTAATACGAACAAGATCGAAAGACATTTCAACTTCACAAAGTTTTCTAAGCTCTGTCTGGATCTGCAATTTCTGGGGCTTCGGAACTTCGGAATCTCGATCCACGAAGATCCGATGGTTAAATATATGAAACCCAAGTCACCCTTTTCACAACTCACGACATCGCGAGTTCGTGAGTCGAAAAATTTCGACTCATTCCTCTAAACGCCGATACCCGAGATGTGACAAGGGTATGGCTCTCTCCTCATTAGGGTCTACTACGCATGACCGTAGTCTAGGTCTAAGTCTAAGTGTTAGCACTCTTCGCTACTCGCACCTTCGTGAGTTGTGGCATCCAACCCTGACACCTCCCTTTCACGAAACCCCAAGGAGAGATGTTGACTTTTCTCCTCTAGTTCTCGCTACTTCGCGACTTCGCGAGTTTCCATGTCAAGCTCCTATGGCCTTATCTCGCGAGCTCCCGAAATTGTGAGTTACTTTATTCTCCGGCCCCATAGAACAACTTTCATCCTTCACCCTCATGGCAGGTGGTACGTTCAGGAGGGTCCACGTCGCTTTTAATGACGTCATCGGGTCCCACCACTCTTGCCTATCTCCTCGACTCACTGGCACGTGGTACGCATTCCTGCGTCCACGACCAATCCAAGAATGGAATGCAATGGTCAGATCCCTGCCTCAGATCAACGACGCAGATCCTTTCAGTGTTTCGGGGTTTCCACCGTGGAAAGTCTCGATCCCTTGTTGCCAGGACTCCCAATATTGCGATTCCTGATTTCCCTAAAAGGGAAATCTCACGACACGTGTCCTCCGTCTTCCGGATGGTCTAGATCTATTTCAGAGCATTCACCCCTAGTATCTGAGGTTTAACCTTCAGACATCTCCCAACAGATCCTACGGCTGACGGGTTTTTTCGGCCGAGATCTCACGGCTCAGACGGTTCCTAACCAATTCAGAATTTCGCATATCATGATTTCCACACTCCTATGCCATATCCAAAGGTTTTAAACCTTGTGCACATTCTCCAGATCTGACGGTTGCAAGGGTTCACCTTCCCTCCCGAAGAGATCCTATGGTTCTAACACCATTGGTGTAGAGACCTGTCTCCCCGTGGACATAGACCACAATAGCTGCGGTTTCATAGCACCGCTATACCTCCTGAGCTTAATAAAACTCGTCAAGTGTCCCCTTGACACTTCAAAGCAAACCAGGGTCCAAAATTGGTCCTCCCGACTCAATTTTTCCCTCGCATTCTCAGTCCAAAGACCGCTCCACTAGCCCATCTAGGCTCAGTGTCGAAACCTTGGCTCTGATACCAATTTGTAGTGTCACCTTTCACTACCGAGGCTTTAAAACCTCTCTTCATCAATCTGTACATGGAATCTTACATAAAACATACCGAATTGTATATTCACATGAGTAACAGCAAGGTGATACATATTAATTCTTAGAATAAACATATAGTTACTGCTATAATTAGACAATCCATAGCTTCAACAGTAATTCATTTACACAGCGGAAAAAATGATAACAGGTCCAGTGCAATCATGATAAAATGTGGTAAAAATATAATTAAACACTTATCTTGTGACAATGGAGAAATCCACCAACCAAATGCAAGCCTTCCACGAACCTCCCAGCCATAGACCGCACTGCTCCTCAACTCAACAGTGGGTCGCCCCCGAGCTGGGACTGAGCTCCACCCCAGGGCAAGGAATCCAGACTCAGGCTGAGGTTACAGGGAATTCAGTCACACACAACCACCAGGAAGAATGCTCTCACAGGAATCTCCCACGCTCACTGCCCACAGACCTTCATTCCCCACATCCCTATTCCACCCTAGGAGAGTGCACCTTCTCTGTCACCTGGACAGTCCTTCGGCTTCCAGTCTCCCTTACCTTGGGTTACAGGAACAGACCGGACCGAAAGTCTCCGGGTTCTATGGCAACTACAGGGTTCCTTCCAAGATCTCTCTCCTTCCTCTGTGCACTCTCTCACCTGGAGGGAGTCGCTCACAGGCCAGCAAGCCTCACGTAGTCCAGAACTGTGTGCCACAACAAACACAGGGAAAATGGACACAGGCTTCCCAAGAACCGGTTCAGCAGTCACAGGATGTTCTCACGGTCAAGATTTCATAACAAGGCTCCACGCACAAGCTCGCTCAACTTTTCTTGGCCAAACAGAGACTCTTCCCCGAAATTGACATGGGCATTGCGTTCAGGGAATGCACACACTGGTTTTCTCTCACAGACAGACTCCACGGCTTTGAACAAGGGTAAACACACATTCTTCAGCCCCCCCCACACCGACTTCCTCCCTGTAACAGACATACATGAGGTCTCTTGCAGACTAGCTCGTACCGCTCCTCCTCAAGGCAGTCGGGTCGAATGGAATGCGAACTCCCCCCCACCTCCACGATTGTTCCTTTCTGTTTTATTTGCATGCGTTAGGGTGGACATTTGTCACTCTGGGAACTGCATGCGTTCCATATGCATGCCTCCCTGTACACGCCTTTCCTTTTTTCTAGGAACTTAGGATAAAATAATATGCACATGGCTTTTTAGGAAATAATATTAAAATGTTATTCCAGGCCTAAGCCCCCTAGGCTTAGCCTCTAGGCTCAACACTCAGCCCCTTTTCCCACCTTCCAGCCCCTAGTTCATTGCCCACTCTGTGGATGCTCAGTCCCCCTTCACTCATTCATTGTGGTCGGTCTACACCTAGCGGTGTTTATATTTTATTAATCATTCTGCATACATACAAGTACATCAGCAGGCTCCTGGCCCTCAAACACTTAGGCTCCCTGGCCTAACAAACACATAAGCCTTCTAGCTTATACAAAACTTGGCTCACCAACCTATAGAGCACATTTACAATTCATTGCATATATCATGATCTGTAACGCGGCTCGGCCTTGGGACACTACACCCTTGGAGCACGTAGTGCGTCTTGAAGGGAATGTTGCATAAAAGAAACTTGAATGAAGGAAAGTGGCACCCTTGGAGCACATAGTGCATATTGAAGGGCACGTTGCATTTTTTAAACACAGGTGAGTCAATGAACCTAGGTACCTCTAAAACAATATCTTACCTTGATGTGGTCAGCCTTAAAATAATTATGCATCAATAAATTATATTAGTTATAACTTTTCCCTTAAAAAATTGCTAAGCCTAGTTGAAATTAAATCCTAGGTCTAAAGTAGGATACGAGGAAAAAAAATTAATTAAGCAATTAATAAAAGGAGGAAAAGTTAAATTTAGAAAAATGGAGGATTAAATTTTTTAAAAGATTAATTGTTGTTTATGTGCAAAACCTGGTAAATTCGAACTTAGACAAAAAGGGGGATTTAATTGCAAAAGGGAATGTGGAACATAGAAGGAATCTAGTGTAGAGAACTTTGCTAAAATGAACTCAACTAAGCTTTAAGAAAGATGTCAGTCATTAAGGGAATGTGAGGGAATAAAGGGACATCAAGGAGCATTTTTAGGAACACTTTTAGGTGGGTGAGGTAAATTGAAAAATTTAATCAAATTAATTAAATGAACTTCTGGTGCAACTAAGGGATCAGGTGACAAGTGTACGGGGGAGAATATTCCTAATAAAAATTAAAAAAAAAAACATTTAATGTGCACTTTGGCAACTAGTCTCTAAGAAAACTCTATAAAATAAATGGTAGAGAAGGGGATAAGGGGACGACTAGTATGTGTAAGGTTACGCTGCCGAAACTTTTCTTCACTGATTTTTCTTGTGGAAGTTGGGACTCTTAGCTCGAAAGGAGAGTGGTTATTTGACCTTGTGAGGTGAGCTAGGAGCTAGAATTTCTCTGGTTTGTGTGTGTGTCCCCTTTGCGGATCAGGCGGTTAAGGGGGAAGAAGAGTACCCCTATAGTTGGCTGGGAGGTACCAATGAAGTATTCATGGTCAGCAAGTGGGGAGATGGATGGAGCGCAACCATGAGAGAACCTCTTAAAATTATCGTCCTTGGCTACGGTATGTTTGTTCCAAGAATTTTGATTTATTTTAGATTTAATTGTGTAAAATTTATGTTAGAGGATTGCCATGAAATGGGATGGAAATATAAATCGAGTTGACTGATTTATGATGTTGGTAGAATCTAGATAGTGAACTTGGGTGTGGAGTTTTTCTTTAGTAATTAGTTAAGCATTCAAAATTCCTTGTTGTCTAGTTTTCCATTAATCCCAATATTATAACTAGGGGAGTGACCCGTGTGATACACTGTCCTACATTCTAGTCTAGTTTTCATTGAATTTATGGGTATATCCTATTTAAACTTGTTGTGCACACTATTGTTAGCGTCCTTGAAACCAACGCGTGTATTTTAGTCAGGGGTTACCCCAAAATTCCAACTTTACATTAATCATGGTAAGTTATCCTTGTCTCAGTCTTAATCTTATGCCTAGTTGTAGTTCTGGCCTCTTTTTGTGTGAACTGTCAAGACCCTCATCACCTAGCCAGTGACCTTGGAACCTGGAGATTGATCGTTAAATGGTTTGTAAATCCCTTTCTTTGGAACGATTTGATTATTCCTGCAAGAAACTTGGATCCCCAATGCATTTTTACATCAGCCACGGCTAAATTTGGTACTAGATTCAGCGTTGTTGGGTCCATCATTCCTTCTTTAGATCTGAAGAAGGAACCCTTTTGGTAGTGATTTTAGATGCATCGTAGAAATAATAACATATCCATAGCTACCTATTCCAGTCCTAGTTCCCCTTCACTCAGTTCCAGCTTCCTCACTAAATGCACCAGATGTATATGAAGAGGAAGTCGAAGGTGTACCCACTCTTGATCCGAGACTAGTAGTTGACCAAGTAGCCAGGGAAGAAGCACCAAATCCACATTGATACCCACCACCAACGAGGGGAATAGAAACTTGGACATTTGTAAAGTAATCAGTAGCAGATCCAATGTTTAAGTTGTAGATTTAGGAGTAGATGTTGTTAGGTGAAGCAATCGTTTATGTAGTTATTGATCCACCACCTGATTAACGATCACCATATGTTTATCCACCACCAATAGCTTATGCAAATCATATGTCAAGTTAAGAATATCGTATTTCAGTCTTCAGATTTATATGTTTGGTCTATTCCAACTTAATCACCAATGTCGTATGTTCTTGTATGGAGATATTGTTTTGTATTATCTCTATGTTTAAATATTATTTTCATTAATACAACTTAATCACTAACGTTGTCTGTTGTTGTATGAAGATATTTGTTTCATATTACCTCTATGTATAAATATTATTTTCGTTAATTAATGTGTAGCAGTGTCATAGCCATTGCAAAGAAACTAATGGATTTTTGTTACAATCAGTCTTGTGATAGTGTTGTATGAAGATAGAGTTTCATATTACTCCTTTTTATAATTTTTTATTTATGTCAGGTAGTTTTTGTTACAATTTGGTATCTCATTATAGGTGTCTTCCCTGGTATGCTAGGAATAAACTTACTTATACATGTGATAGTGATGGTGACCTGGTGTCTTTCCTGGTATGATCTGAATAAGCTTACTTATACATTTCTCTTTATTAGAGTGATTTGGTTTAATCAAATATAGGATACGTTAATGAAAAAAAATATCTCTACCAGATAGTAAGATCCTTTCTAAAAAAAAACGTTAATGACAGCAAGATATCCATGCAAGACCGCGAGTTGATTCACATTTTAAAAAAACCCTTAACGAAAACTATACTATCATGTTAGAACACACGCCTTTACTCTAATTTTTTTTTTTATATAAGTAAGAATTTATATATAAGGAGCCTTCAAAAAACCAGAGTTACAAAGCATGCAGTAATGTCGTATTGTAGTAACTGAATTTCCCTATGGGGAAACTAGTTCAGCCAGTCGGTGTTGTGATCAAAATGACTACCAGTCTTACAAAAACTGAAAAACAGAGCGAAGAAGTAAACTAAAGTAATAAGTAAAATGCTAATAGTGGCCTTCATGAAGCCACATAAGACCCATGTGTTGGTCATACACTTGGCTTGTAAACTGGCCAGCTAGGCGGAGAGGTGGCATGGGTTGTAAGGTCCCATGGCTCCTCTTCAACAGATTCCCCTCTCCATTCCATTTTCTCATGCGTGTCGGCATCTGAATCACCCATTTCTATCCTGTTGTCGGGCCATGTGCCTCCCACTTCCCTGGGTGCATGCAAGCCCAGTCCTGTTGCAATGTATACCCCAGGAGTTTCTCCTTCGATGGGCATGTATTCCTCATCCATGGCCATGTGCATGGCCTACCCAGAGTCATCACCACCTACTATGGGAAGCTCCCTTTCACTTAAGTCTCCTATGTGCATGTGATCTGTTGCCCTCGTTGCTTCTGCTGTGAAGTGGAAGGCCCCCTAGAAGGTGGAGAGGATTTGGAGGAATGCATAGGTCTTCCCATCCAGTAGCTCCAGCCGAAACTGAAGGTCATCCAGGCCCTGTCGAAGCTCAAAGACTAGCCCATAGAGAATGGCTAGGCTATCCTGCAATTGTGAGTCTGGGACTGAATCTGAAAAGGAGTGTGGCCCAGGTGGAGGTTCCTATGGAAGAGGTGGTGCTTCCAAGGGTGCGCGAGTGGAGGAGGCCTCTGGTGGAGCCGGTGTGCTGGCTGGTGAATTTGGTGGTACTACGGGAGGCGCCCAAGATGAGGACTCTTTGTCAAGGATGGGTTTTGAGGGAAGACCGAACGAGCTATCAGAGAGTGCCAACCCCTCAAGCTGGGAAGTAGGAGGGGAGGAGGGGGCGAGTGGTTTTTTTTCAGACTGCAAGGAATGCGAAGAGTGCGAGAGGGAGGACCCAGGGGAGGAGCCTACGGAGGTTGCAGGCACTCGAGCGAGGACCAAATGAGGCCGCTATGGTTTCCAGGGTGAGCCTCTCTGTCTTGGCGTTCTGACCGTACAGAGGGAGAAGGTGAGCGTAGGAAAATATCCCAGATGGTCGAGTAGGAGCTAGAGAAAAAGTCAGTTGCAGGAGAGTGGAGCGAAGGAGGGAGGCTGGAGTGAGGCATGTCTTCGTGGATGATGAATAAGAAGGTGATGTCGCATGCGTAGAGTAAAGGTGCGTTCAATGAGCAGATCCATGGAGGGGACAGCTTGAGGAGGTCAGGCGCACCAGGCTTAATGGTGCTTGGGACGTCATATGGGGGAGTTAAATGCATGGGGGTGGTGGTGGTGTGTGCCACACTTCAGTGACATGGTAATCGCCATGTTGGCCTCTTTGTGCCTCCTCCAAGCGCCATGTGTCCCACACTATCACCCCATCCAGGGGTCTATCCACTGCTGTGGCTTTTTCAGTGCATTGTTGGAGTATGGGATGTGTAGGATTGAGGGAAGTTTGGCACAGGAGTTTCGGTCCTTCCCAATTCACTCCCTGATTTTCCAGTTCATCGGCAACCTGATCCGCCTTTCTCCTTATGTGTGAGGGGATGAAGGCCTGATTGGGTTGCAGGAGATTTGCAATTGTTCTATGTCCATAGGAGAGTCTATAGCAAGGTGAGATTTACTCTGGGTCATCTCTATTCAAGATTTTCCTGAAGAGATTGGTAATAACTAGTGAATCCCCTTCAATAATCATCTTGGTGAAGTTGTTCTCAATTGCTAATTGCAAGCCTCGGGTGAGCCCCCATAACTCAATAGCATTGTTCATAGTGTGGCCTAGGCTTCCTGTGTTAATAAGAAGAATATGGCTTCGGTGATCGTGGAAGACCACTCCAAAACCTGCTGCCCCAGGGTTACCCTTGGAGGCTCCATCGAAGTTGAGTTTGATGAAGCCTTATGTGGGGGGTGTCCAATATGTGGGGCTTCTTTGAAGAGGTTGACAGGTGAGGGAGGGGGATGGATTCTGAACCAGATTGACTTTCCAATGCTGAAGAATACTTTTATCAGAAGGAGGGTCATTTAGATCCATTGCATGCCAATGTTGTAGCCTGATGGTTTCCAGTATGTTGAGGCGGCTTTGCTTCCAACAATGTTACCAAGGGAGCGAATCATTTCTAAAGATTCTTCTATTCCTTTCCTTCCATATTTTCCAAAGTATAAAGCCTAGGAGAATTTTCCAGATACAATTGAGAAGGGGTGATTGAAAACCATTATCTATCCATTATGCTATGGTGTCGATGATACTGTCTCGCTTGCAGTCCTAGGTGCGCATGATCAACGCACCTTGATCCCAAACTATACTGGTGTAGTGGCAGGTGTTGAGGAGATGGTTCATAGTCTCAGCTTCTTCTCCAAAAAGCATACAGATGGATGGACCAACAAAACCCCGTTTCGAGAGGTTATCCCATGTGAGGATGCTCGAGTGAGTTACAAGCCAGAGGGAAAGGCTGATTTTTGGCCAGTGCTTCAGGGCCCAGATTTTGTTCGACTCCTTCCTTAGGGGTAACGAATCTGAATGAGTTTTAATGACATAGGCTTCTTTTATGTTGAAGGTGCCCCTTGGCAAGTATCCCCATCATAGGATGTCCTCCCCCACCAAAATGAGCATTTTCCTTTTATTGATTTCACTATGTCAGTGTCGAAGGTCCACGTGTGCCTCTAAATTCAGGTGCTCCTTGTTTGATATCCAGCCTCTCTAGGTGGGCTTTGTTGGATTGTCCTACCAATAGTATGCCACTTTTGTCAGGCCCTCCTATGTGGCTGGGATGCTGAAGGTGTTAGCCCAATCTTCATACTCCAGAATTGGCCATTGCTGCCATGAATCTTTCCAAAACAAAGTTGTTTTCCCATTTCTAATTTTCCACGAATCTTTGCTCATGGAATTTCCTAAAATGGAACAAAATATGCTCATAGTCAATGGTTTGAAACCATTCCTCATCATGGTATTCTAGGACTATGGATCCCGGGAGCGTCTTGGCTATATTCAGGTATACACAGATGCGTGCATATGAGGTGTATCGTCTTTGTTTAGTGGCCTCCGAAGATTTGACATAGATGCCAATGGTGTTACCTATGCCTGCAAGAACCTCCTCCACCCAGAATTCCTGAGGTAGGGAATATAGTCTGATCCACACTGGTTCATGTGTGAAGTCTTTCATCTCAGGGATAAATTTCTCTGTCCAAAACCTCAAGAAGAGTCTCGCTGAGTTGAAAAAATATGGCCCTCCATAAAAAATGTGGTTTCGGTCCTCGAGGTTGTGCCGGATGATGGTGAAGAAACCCTTGGAGCCCAGTTGCAACTCATAATTTCTTTTGGGCTTCTACCAATGTTGTATCCATTTGACCAGGTCCCATTCCGAGGGTCAAAGCCCTAAAAATTTACCTACTAAGGCATAATCTCTCATATATTGCTTCTGCTCCTCAATGCATGGATAACTTACAATGTATTTTGGGGCATGTGGTGTTTGTGGCATACACTTGCCTGGTAGCCATGGCCCTGACAGAATTGCGGGTGATGTCTCTTTCCCTAAATCAATGTACATATCCTTGTCTTTTAAGGTTCCTTTGGCCAATAACTTCGATCATAGATGGGGGGGAGGTTCGAAGGTGGGTCGCTTGGAGCCTTCTCCCATGCTTCCATTCGTCATTGTCTGGCTATACATGGGGCCTCTTGGCCCTCCATCCTTCAGAGGCATGCGCCCCAATGGGGAGAGCAGTTGTATCAAAGCAGCAGAAACCCTAAACCCTAGCTTGGTGCCGCAGAGCTAAATCTTCCACAAATACTCATGGTTGCCTTTACTCTAAATTTGGAATGCATCATGGAAACTAATTTCCTACCAGGTTGAAATACCCTAAGTCTAGATGTCCCACCTCTTAACCCTATTTTTGGCTATCGATCTTGTTGGTTGAGTGAGTTTTTCTTTTCTTATTAATTTAATTGTTGATCGCAGGGAATGGTCAATTAAGAATGAGTGGCCATGAAACTAGTAATTGTCATAGATTGAAATTTTAGTATTTAAACTTAAGGACTTGTTATTTCAAAACTAAATTTGTGTTGAATCTCCTTCTAACCTTATTTTTATTTGTTTTGAAAAAGTGAAAAAGGAGATTGTTTAAAACACATTCAGATGAAAAAGTTATTGTTTATATAATTATTCATTTACAACAAGCAATGTAAATTGTTTATTTACAACGAGGAATTGATGAGAAGGCACATTAATCACAAAATCACTTTCTTATTATTATTACTGCTAGGAGGTGTCTTTATTTAATAAATTAATAAATGAGTTTTTTGTTGCCTTAGTGTAAATTTAATTAAGTACCTTAAGGGTCTAGGATTCCAAAAGGTTATTATCCTCTAAATATTCAATGATGTTGTTCATTGATTCAATCACTATCACCTCCCTTATAATGATTTAATAATCATTATTAGTTTATTGATGTCTAATTAAACATGTTCATCAGAGATGGGTAGATGAAGAATGATGACCTTGTGGGGTGGGTTCTAAGTTTGGTTAAGTGTCTACTTCACGTTGATGTCAATATGCCTTCGCTCATGGATTCCATCTAATAATGGATAGTTTAGATTGTTATAATCCGTGTGCATTTGAATTTGTAATAATGTTGGTCTTAGGATTTAGTCATCGCCTAATGAATTTTATTATGATGCATGACCATTTAAATAAAAGAACAGTCTCGCGTACTGATTTTAGTATGACATATGTCGTCTATTATCAGACCTCTTGTGCGCAACAATAATTGTAGTGTGGAGTGTTGTTAAGTCATAGGATTGCTTGCGTTATGAATTTTTCCTCGAGAATGATTTAACATCTATGTCTTGCGCCCTTAATTGTAAGCATTGATGGATTAAAGACAAGTTTTCATCGCGCCCTCAATTATCCATGTTGTTGGATTGAATTAGGAATTGGTAATTACCTTGCGCCTTGATTAAATGCACGCTTGAATAATGTATTGTGTGATGTTTATATCTTACTCGTCTTGCGTGCATTGAACAATCATTTTAAGAAATGATGGTTTAGATGTCATAATTCTCACGCGCCTTGGAATAATTGTCGACTTGGGTTGTCTTCACTGCACCTTCTTTTATGTTGTGCAAGACTGGTTAGTAACTAGTTTTATCCCACACCTCATTTAAGTTGGCATGTGAAGGTTGTGGAATTATTTACTCTAGTGCGCCATGATTAATTGAATATCAATACCTGAGGCTGAAGGGGTGAGGGTGTCACTCTTTTTGATGCTTTATTTTCCTAATGCAACATGAAAAGAAAAATAAATTTTTGACATGTTATATGCCGCTTGTTGTCGTAACAGAGGGGTCATTAGATAGATATAATGTATCTAATATTTCTCCCACCCCCACCCTGGGGAAATATACCCCCACCGTGGGGGAAATATTAGATACATTGTATCTAATATTTCTCTCACCCCCCCACCCTTGGGGAAA
>ML785138.1:795169-817527 GCA_009831015.1 Picea engelmannii | reverse complement strand
TGAGGTTAGTAGAGAGGAGATTTTATATTGGAATGAAGATGTAATCATATTCTTTTGAATACAAGACATGCTTCCATTTTGATCTCTATCTTGTGTTAAGATTATGGTGTACTTATTGAAGGATGGAAGGGCCCCCATGCACTAATGCCAGTACACCTATGTGTTGTATATAGTAGGTAAAATTTTTCATTTGTATATTCATGTTATTTTATCTTTATGTTATTTGCTTTAGTAGTTTAGGATAGACAACTTCAAATCCTCACACATATTGTGTTGTGCCTCTAAGCTTATGAGCTCCTAGTTGACATTAAATCGTTGAGAAATTTATATGACATAGATTGCACTCAACAACCATAATGGTCTAAAGTATTTGTTTGATCAACCTACTTTGAATGCTAGGCAAAGTATATGGTTGGAATTCCTCTATGAGTATGATTTTGATATAAAGCACATCAAAGGAAAGGAGAATTAGGTGGTTGATGCATTCAACAGGAGAGTGCATGAACTGCATGCTACAACCATTGGCATGTATTATAAGGATCTTAAAGGCATAATTTTTTAGGCTGCAAAAGTTGATTTGCAGTACATGGAATTGGTAACAAAATTGTAGCAAGGTAAAATGCAACAGAAAGATGAAAATTATGAATTGGGAATTGATGGAATACTCCTATACAGGAACACATTTTTTGTACCAAATTCTCTGAAATTGAGGAGTGCAATTTTAAAAGAGATGCATAATGTACCTTATGCAGGACACCCAGAATATCAGAAGAAATTTTTAGCATTCAAGAGCCAATATTATTAGCTAGGCATGAAGAAAAAAATTGCAAAGTACATATCCAAATTCTTGGAGTGTCAAAGGGTCAAGGAGAAGAATAGACACCCAGTTGGGTTGTTGCGGCCATTAATCATTCCTCAATGGAAATGGTAAGTGGTGACAATGGATTTCATCACAGGATTACCCAAAACAAACAAGCAACATGATTCCATCATGGTTCTAGCTAGCTACTATAGAAGGTTCATTGCAGGGTTTTCGAGAATAGCTCACCCCATCACTTCCTTGCAAAGGAAGGGGAAGAAGTTTCAATGGACAGAAGAATGTGAAAAGAGATTCCAACAATTGAAGCAATGGTTAACCAATGCTCCACTTCTGAAGATTACATATACAGATGAAGATTTCATGGTTTGCACAGATGCATGCAAAGAAGGACTTGGTGGAGTCCTTAGTCGGAACGGATCTGCGATATGTTTCGAGTCCATAAAATTGAAAGAGCATGAAAGGATATATGCCACTCATGATTTGGAGTTGGCAGCCATAATGCACGCTTTGAAGAAGTGGAGACACTACCTCATGGGAAAGAGGTTTGAGTTGAGGACAAACCATAATGGTCTGAAGTATTTGTTTCATCAACCTACTTTGAATGCTAGGCAAAGTATATGGTTGAAATTCCTCTGTGAGTATGATTTTGATATCAAGCACATCAAAGGAAAGGAGAATGAGGTGGTTGATGCACTTAGCAGGAGAGTGCATGAACTGCATGCTACAACCATTAGCATGTATCAGAAGGATCTTAAAGGCATAATTTATGAGGCTGCAAAAGTTGATTTGTAGTACATGGAATTGGTAACAAAATTGCAGCAAGGTAAAATGCAGCAGAAAGATGAAAATTATGAATTGGGAATTGATGGAATACTCCTGTACAGGAACAGATTTTATGTACCAAATTCTCTAGAATTGAGGAGTGTGATTTTAAAAGAGATGCATAATGTACCTTATGCGGGACACCCAGGATATCAGAAGAAAATTTTAGTAGTCAAGAGCCAATATTATTGGCTAGGCATGAAGAAAGAAATTACAGAGTACATATCTAAATGCTTGGAGTGTCAAAGGGTCAAGGAGAAGCATAGACACCCAGCTGGGTTGTTGCAGCCATTAACCATTCCTCAGTGGAAGTGGTAAGTGGTGACAATGGATTTCATCACAGGATTACCCAGAACAAACAAGCAACATGATTCCATCATGGGTCTAGCTAGCTACTATAGAAGGTTCATTGCAAGGTTTTCGAGAATAGCTCACCCCATCACTTCCTTGCAAAGGAAGGGGAAGAAGTTTCAATGGATGGAAGAATGTGAAAAGAGATTCCAACAATTGAAGCAATGGTTAACCAGTGCTCCACTTCTGAATATTAAAGATACAGATGAAGATTTCATGGTTTGCACAGATGCGTGCAAAGAAGGACTTGGTGGAGTCCTTAGTCAGAACAGATTTGCAATATGTTTCGAGTCCATAAAATTGAAAGAGCATGAAAGAATCTATGCCACTCATGATTTGGAGTTGGCAGCCATAATGCATGCTTTGAAGTAGTGGAGACACTACCTCATGGGAAAGAGGTTTGAATTGAGGACAAACCATAATGGTATGAAGTATTTGTTTGATCAACCTACTTTGAATGCTAGGCAAAGTATATGGTTGGAATTCCTCTGTGAGTATGATTTTGAAATCAATCACATCAAAGGAAAGGAGAATGAGGTGGTTGATGCACTCAGCAAGAGAGTGCATGAACTGCATACTACAACCATTAGCATGTATCAGAAGGATCTTAAAGGCATAATTTCTAAGGGTGCAAAAGTTGATTTGCAATACATGGAATTGGTAACAAAATTGTAGCAAGGTAAAATGCAGCAGAAAGATGAAAATTATGAATTGGGAATTGATGGAATACTCTTGTACAGGAACAGATTTTATGTACCAAATTCTCTGGAATTGAGGAGTGCGATTTTAAAAGAGATGCATAATGTACCTTATGCGGGACACCCAGGATATCAGAAGAAAGTTTTAGCAGTCAAGAGCCAATATTATTGGCTAGGAATGAAGAAAGAAATTGCAGAGTACATATCTAAATGCTTGGAGTGTCAAAGGGTCAAGGAGAAGCATAGACACCCAGCTGGGTTGTTGCAGCCATTAACCATTCCTTAGTGGAAGTGGTAAGTGGTGACAACGGATTTCATCACAGGATTACCCAAAACAAACAAGCAACATGATTCCATCATGGTGGTGGTAGACAAGCTCACGAAGGCCGCCCATTTTATTCCATTGAAGACTACTCACAAGGCAAATGATGTTGTTGATACTTATATGAGGGAAGTAGCATGCTTGCATGGAATTCCCAGGAAAATTGTATTTGACAGAGACCCAAAGTTTACCACAAATTTTTGGAGAGGATTACTCAAGGGGTTTGGAACGAACCTGAACTTCAACACAGCTTATCATCCAGAGTCTGATGGACAAACAAAAAGAGTTAATCAAGTGATAGAAGATATGTTAAGAATGTATGTGATGGATAAACCATCTAAATGGGAAGATTATCTACACTTGGTAGAATTTTCCTACAACAATGGGTATCAAGCATCACTGAAGATGAGCTCGTTTGAATCACTTTATGGCAGAAAGTGCAACACCCCAGTAAGTTGGGACAACCCAGCTGATAGAGAAATGATTGGGCCAGAGTTGCTCAAGGAAATGGAAGAGAAAATGTTGAAGATTAAATGGAATTTGAAGGTTGCCTAAGATAGGCAAAAAATCTATGCTAACAAGAATAGAACTCACAAGGAATTTAAAGTGGGTGATCATGTTTTCTTGAATGTGAAAGCCAATAGAATTTCCCTGAAGCTGGGAAGCTCTTCCAAGTTGGCAATCAGATATTATGGACCGTTTGAAATTCTAGAAAGGATTGGTCTAGTAGATTGTATCCGTGCATTGTCTACATCCATGATTATTCATAATGTATTTCATGTATCATTGCTCAAGAAGTATATACCTGATGTTAATCATGTGATTGATTGGAATTTGATTCAGGTGGAGAAAGAAGGCGCTTTACAAGTGCAGCATGTGCACATACTGGACTGGAAGGACAAACAACTCCGGAATCGAGTCATAAAGCTTGTAAAGGTTCAATGGACCTAGTACGGTCCTGAGGATGCAACATGGGAGAATGAAGATGCTATGCGGGCAGAGTACCCGCATCTTTTTGAAGATTTTGGAAATCTTGTTGTTGGTGTGTAAATAAGTTGCATTGAGGACAATGCAAAAATAAGGGGAGGGTATTGTAACACCCCAAGGCCGAGCCCCTGTTGAATTGTAATCATGTTTATAGGTTGTTGAGCCAAGTGTTTAGAAGCTGGAAGACTTATGTGTTTATTAGGCTAGAGATCCTAGATGCTAAGGCCCATGAGCCTGATTTTATATATGTAAATACTCACATCATTAATAAAATTACATCGTTGTGTGTAAACCTACCACGAAGAAAGAGTTATGGGGGACTAAGCTCCACTAGGTAGAGATTGGGAAGGGGCTAAGTGCCTAGGACTAGGGGCTAAGCTAGAGGGATTACCTCTAAAGGAATAATATTATATTATTATTTCCTAGAGGCTAATGTTTGAGATAACCTATCTTGTCCTAAGTTCTTGGGTAAAGGGAATGAGTGTTAAGTGTAACTTATGCAGCTTCAGGAAGACATGTGTCAATCTGGGTGCATGCAATTTTTAGGTGGGAAAGTAAGCTTGTTGGGGGTTCCCTCAGCATTCTCATGATGGTCTCCACTCTGGAAATCAACCATACTCCCCACTGATGCACACACCATTGGAACCTGCAATTATACTTGAGTTATCCTGTGTATTTCTTGTGAGCCCGACGCACCTGTATTTTCTTGAGCCCATGTTGTGTCTTAGCGGTTAGTTGTTGCTGCCAACGCAGTACCTTGGCTGAGCATGGCTTGTTTCCATATTCTATGTCCTTACCCATTTTCGATTGTTACCATCACCTGTGAATTAGCTGAATTCAGTTGTTGACATCACCCATGTTCGTTTGACATAAGCGTTGGATTGAAGAGGCAGATTGTCAAACCTATGAGAATCTCTCTCCAGGTGAGAGAGTTTGTTGGAGAATTGAGTTCTCCTGGAGGGAGTCTCGTAGCATATACAGTACTCTGAGACTTCAGGTCCAGCCTATTTCTAAAGCCTTGGAAAGGGAGGTGTAATAGTCGATGTACTTGTGATAGTGAAGGTGTACACTCCTGGGGTAGGACAGGCGTGTGGGGAATGAGGGTCTGTGGGCTGTGGGCGTAAGTGGCTCCTTGGAGAAAATCCTTCCTGTTGATATGTGTGAATTTTATGTTGTCCTTGCCAAGCCTAGGAATCCCTTGTCAATGGAGTTTAGTCCCAGCTCGGGGGTGACCCACTGCTGAGCATGATCAACAATGTGGTCTAAGGCTGGGAGGTTCGTGGAAGGTCTACACACAATCGGTGGTCATCTATTAAAAGATAAGTATCAAATCTTTATTCTCTGTATGATGTGTATTTATATATGTTGTTATATTTATGTGTTTTGCATGTGATTACTACATGTATTCTTTATTGTTATTTATGCATTATGTTGTGTGATAATAGAATGTAAATCAATTGTTAATTGTATGTGTTATTGTCGTTTCTGCATTTATCTATGTATGAACATAATGTTTATGTCTGGTTAAAAATTGCATTATATATGTATATAAATATATAATTGGTATCAGAGAAGAAAAATTAAGGATACAGTAATTAATTAGCATTGCTCGGAAAAGGTTTTGTGGGTCAGGGACATTACAGTGACTCTTAGTTGCATGGCTGGGAGAAAGGGGGTCTCATCATGAGCCAACCTTCTCATTTTCATTAGGTGTTTGTGGATGAAATTGCCACTGTCTGGTCACCACGCCAGGGCAGTGACCTTCAACCTCTCCTTGTGCTAAAGAGAATATAAAGAAAGAATGATAAAAGGCAAATGATGGGCTTGGAAAAATTGCATTGCGGACGAAGGTACCACACACCCTCTACAAAGGCACCCATGAATGATACACTACGACCCCTAGTATGTCATGAGCCCTATGTCCATTGAGTCTTGACCCAATCCACTTCATACAATCTACATGGGTGTTGGCCCTTGACCAAGTTTTGGGAGATTCTTGGTCATAGTGACCTATTTTGGGACTTCGACAACCTGTCGAAGGAGGAGCGCAAGACAAAGTGGAGATCACGGGATCTCAGCCCACTTTTGGGTCCTTTTTGGGTTTTTGGGATTATGTAACGGGATTGTGATGTCAACCCATGGGTTTACCCATGTTTAGGCCTATTTTGTATGGATAAATAGAAGGCTAGGCAATGTAAGAAGAAGTTGAAGTTGAATAGGCATCTATGTGATGTAAGCTAAGTGAAAGTAGAGTCTATAAGTGCTTAGTGCATAATTGTAAGAGACTTGCAAAGCTAAGTGCAGGTCCTTGAACCAGATTGTGGAAGGCTGGGTGTTGTAACACAAGGAATAAGGATCTAGCGGGCTACACAGATCTTTTGTGATATGCGGAGTAAGGGTTTCGATGGCTCTGTGCTTGTAACCAGTTGACTGAAGATAATAAAGAAGAAGAGTGGTGGACGTAGCCCCAGGGTGTGGGTGAACCACATAAACACTATGTTGTCTTGCTTTGTGCTTGTCTTAATGTGTTTATGTCTTCCTTTGCTAAGTGCTTTGAGATGATTAGATAGATCTGTTTATGCTTAGTGCTAATGACTTGTGAGAATGTTAGATCTGATCCATATGAATGTGTTGAGTGCTTGATCTGCTAGATATGACCTATCTATTGATGCTAAGTTCTTAAGTACATTATATCAGTGTGAATGTTGCGAAGCCCTATTTTATTAGTTGTAATGTCCCCACTTTGGGACATCATCACAGTGCAGAGGTTTATGATGACCAGAGTAGCCAGATGGGTGTTATAGAGAGTACAGTGGTTATTGTGGGGTCCAACTTGCATTTCTCATCATATTCCATCATTATGAGCCATTCCGCACAGGTTGGCTTTGGTTCCATTGCATTCCGACGATTTCCATGATTTTGACTATTTTGAGCTATAAGCCAACTGAATTCACTAAAGAGGTCATTTTGGGCACATTACTTTGAGGATCCTCTTAGTGTAATAGCTCATTGGAATCGGGAGAAACAACACTACAAGATGGGATGGTGAGAATTGACTTTCAGTGGCCAGGGAAGCCACAAGGAGAGATAAGGTGTTTTTCAGAGGTAAAAAGGTTAATTAATTAATTAAAGTGATTTAATTAATTAATTAAATATTATTAAAATGAAAGTCACTTTGGAGGGACAAGGAGAGAAAAAAGTATAAAGGAAAGGCAAGGGCCTCTACTCATTCATTCATGTATGATCATATTTTAGTATCTGGCTTCTAGCTAGTGAGCCCAACATTGGGGGTTTTGAGGGTTTTGACTTAACAAACCCTAGAGGACGATTTGGTGGTGAAAAACTACACCTAGCTTGTCCCAAGATTGGTCTTGGATATGCAATACACTCCCACATGATTCTAGTTCCAGATCTACTCAGTTGTAGGAGGATTCCACATTAGTTACTTGTGCAGATAGAGAGAGGGCGCACCAGTTGGGGGTTTCCAGTAAGGGAGGCACACCATTCTTGGAGAGAGATTCATTGTAGGTGATTGGCAAGACTTTTGGAGATTATATCACCTGGGTATTCATTGCAGGGATTTGGACATCAGATCTAGTCCATTCTTGAGGAGTTACCATGGCTAGATCATCATCTACAGGTTGGGACGGCTTTGGGAGAGAGAGGATGATTTGGTGATTCAGTGATTTGCATATCTAGGAGGCTATACCTCATATATGACCTTGAAACTTCTTCCAGGGGTTTGTGATTTCTTTATCTATCATTTTGGAGAGTTTCAGGAGGTTTGGAGGCCTCATTCACCCAGGCTGAATTATCTAGGGTTTTAGGCATCCAGGGGGGGCGCACCATTCAGTGGAGGAGTTCAGATCCATAGGGTTTGAGAGTGACTTTGTATATTTGGGCACCTGGGTTGTCCTTAAAGTTGCCCGATCTATCAGTTGGCATATTTCTTGGGGTGATTGGACACTTTTGGCAGCAGGGCCGAATTGTTGAGGAGCTTCTGCTATCCAGTAGGGCGTGGCACCTTCCTGCTAGGGGGTTTAGCATTCTTACGGCCCATATCTACTTGTATTCCGTCTTCATTGTATATCCAACCTTTGGAGGATTATTGTAGTCTTCTATTGGATCATTTTGTAGTAGCTCTATTGTCTATCTTCTTGGCCATCTGTTGAGCATTCCAGATCAGCATCTTCATTGTAGCAGGTTTCTTTATTTCATGAATAAAAGCAGTTTTGAGATGTTTTGGCTTGTCTATCATATTGCGTATGGTTGAGGTATGTTCCATGGTTATATCTTCTTGTTTAATTGCTGCAACACATATATAACACATCAGTAAACCCTAAGGTTGAAATCAAGAGGCCATCCTGGAAATAAACACATCTAAACAAGTAGGTCAGTAAAGTGTTTGACGAAATACCTCACTCAACAAAAGTTTAAAAAGACACCAAAATCGTGATGATCCTGGCATAATGGCTTGGGATCATTACAGTGGTATCAGACCTTAGACTCCTGCCATCCTAAGGGATCTTCCATAAGGAAATATGGGGTCTATAGATTTTGTTAGAGAAGAGGTGAGTTGTGAAAGGGAATATCATGCACTTTGTGAGAGACTTGGGCCTCTAATAACGCTCCAAAAGTTTATATCCATGAAAAACCCCAATTGGAGCAAAGATGAGGTGATATATTGGACCAACATAGTAGAGGGAAACAGAGCCAAAGCAGCTAGATGGAGGAAAGCATAGAGAAACCCCACACCCATTAGGAGCACACAACATTGCTACAGTTGCAAGGTGCCTTGGGAACCAGATCATAGGTGTAGGGGTAAGGATCAAAAGAACACTATTGAGGCACACTATGACAGGGAGGATGAGGTGTGTGTGGATGGAGCGATAGATGTTGATTCAGAGCAGTCTGATGATGAAAATGACTCTTGCACAAAGGCTAGTGATAGTGACTCTTGCATAGAGGCTAATGATTCTAGCACGCTTGAGGAGGAGGATGACCCTTATATAGTGGATAGATAGTCGGGAGGACCAGAGATAGTACCAGTACTTCATCAGGAATATCACATAGTGTTGATGACCTTACGCCCCAACAGAGTGGTGACACTAGTGAGGACTCACACGTGTTAGCACCTACATATGACCAACCTCCTATGGTGGTCATGACACATTTGTCGTCCTTCCAGACACCCCTGATAGCCACGTCACATGAGGAGGTCAGTGGCATGTCAGGTAGGGTTGAGGAGCCTTGTGTGAGGGATTCACACCACAGACATGTAGATCCACCGATCCAGGAGGAGATACAGATAGTATAGATAGTGGACCTTACACACACATATCATCTAGAGGAGATTGAGTCACAGTTTTTAGAGACTCCATTAGTTGAGAAGATTGTGGAGACTGACAGGTTGATGGAGCACTCACTTCCAGGATCGGCCTACATTGATGAGGATGCACTCTTTATCAGTCAGGATGACCATATCATGTGTCTGGATACATCTATTTGGGATCCATGTGCAGAGGATAGTAGCAGGTTGAGTGCACAAGAGGATATGGCTACTCATACAGGGTATAGTGTGATTCAGGGGGAGATAACATCTAGTGATGGGGTGCAGTGGCATACAGGAGTACCTAGCAGCACAATAGAAAGTGGTCAGTTCAACATGTCATCTTATGCAGAGGGTGTTTTTGGGGATTCTAGAGTTGACACTAGCAGTGAGGGGTCTGAGATGGCACCTCAACATGACCATGATCAGGAGTCACACCACTTAGCATCACAGTTGAGAGTTAGTGAGGCTATGATCATGGCAGCCACTAGATGTATTGATGACATGCATGCAATGATGGCAGATTACTGTTGGAGAGCATCAGTGGCACATGGTAGTTCATATGAGGGGATTGCCATGGATGATTTTCATACTCTCAAGGAGAGAGTATCTATGATGAGGACCGATTACCAACAGTTGTTGACTGACAGGGACTACCTATTGAGGATTGGTGAGACGTATCATGAGGCTTCGAGGGAGTAGGAGCTAGAGGTGGATAGACTTACTCATGAGTTGGAGAGCACACGAGGATTCTTGAGAGGCACACAGACAACCCTTCAAGAATCAGAGTCTAGATCAGATGAGTCTCTTGAGGAGATTCATCAGAGATCCACTTCATCTGTCTTAGTGGAAACTCAGATGTATCAATCAGTCATGTTGATAGAGGATTTTGGTGATCTAGCAGAGGAGCACCAGTTGATGGAGGACACTTTCAGTTGTGTTCTGAGAGTGGTTGACCTCCACGTAGAGGTTGATTCAGTAGTTTTCCCAAGATCTATGATGCAGCATGAGTCTGCAGGAGACGACATGAATATGCTAGAGCATACGGTGATGAGGGATAGTTCATAGAGTCATGCCGAGATGTATGGTGGAATTCAGAGGGGTATAGTGCCTTGCAGGGAGGAGACACACTTAGGGGAGTATGTAGATGTCACTCCTCTACAACAACACATAGTTGGGGGAGATTACCTTTACCATTTCAGCAATTGCATGGGAGATGAGAGATGGAGGTTGGTTGAGTAGCACTTAGAGGAGTTACTTCCGGTTGTACCTGATGATTGGGATTTAGTGATGGCTACAGGTGAGCAGTTATCAAGGGTACAGGTAGACGTGATTTTGGTTGAATCCTTGGGATTGACCAAGGCAGGTGGTATTTTTCAGTCCTACGGTCAGCTACAAATGTCTTTGTTACCCTTTCTCGACACTTTTATCATGGACAATAGCATGAGGAGAGATAGACAGTGGTAGAGGGAATGGAGAGTGCATGGGCCAACACCACCTAATAGGAGTACTTTTACAGCATTCAGTAGGATAGAGGTATATCGTCATAGGCAGCCAGCTGAGACTTGGTGCGTGATGGTGAGCACCATAGGCCAGATGATGGCAGATGAGCACAGAGGGCTTCTGATAGTGATCAGTCTGACACAGGAGCCGTTAGAGGAGACTGGAAGTGATAAACTTCCAAGTTTTCCATGGGATCCAGGAGTCCAGTTGATTAGCGGGGTGTTTCACTACATAATGACCCAGGTTGCACCAGAGAGCCACACACTCCACCAGGGGTCGGTTTGGAGTGGATCTGAAAGGATTTGTCTGATAGAGAAAGGCAACTTTTTACTCTTGATCATCATGATCAGACATGGATATGGGTGGATAGGTACATCTTCTACAGAGATGCCTTTACAGATACAGTTTCTGGACAGCAGGTCCAATGGCCACAGGGATTTCATCTTGAGGATCCAGGAGTGGAGGATCCAATATACATACAGGGAGTAGTCAGACAGGGTCATCATAGTGCAATGTCAGCATGGGGATCTTCTACAGAGGTTAGCATGGGACCCAGGGATTGCCAGGTTGATAATTTCACTGACTGACAGGGGCAAGTGGACTGACTTCCCATTGAGCTTCAGTGTTGATGGGAGCACATCACTTGAGGGTTTCTCGCGAAGGTTTTGCAGTACCTCATTCTAGCATCAGCATGTGCAGTTGATGGAGGCTGTGTTGATATTGATAGTAGCTTGGAGGATGGACTCATTATGGGATGAGGCCATGTGTCATGTGCAGGAGACTCATGGATTTGGTGTATTTCAAGATTATGCTTCTCAGTGGCTAGCAGTTCATGACTTGATATGGGACCCAGGGGGCAGAGTGTATGAGTGTTCATCTTTGGATGGGTTCTACTGTGTATCCCATAGGTGGACATGGGATCCTGGTATTTTACTTGGGGGAATTTGGTTATTTCTTGAGGACAAGCAATTTTCTAGTAGGGAGGACTTTAATGTCCTCACTTTGGGACATCATCACAGTGCAGAGGTTTATGACGACTAGAGTAGCCAGATGGGTGTTATATAGAGTACAGGGGTTATTGAGAGGCATTGTCGGGTCTAGCTTGCATTTCTCATCATATTTCATCATTATGAGCCATTCCGCACAGGTTGGCTTTGGTTCCATTGCATTCCGACGATTTCCATGATTTTGACTATTTTGAGCTATAAGCTAATTGAATTCACTGAAGAGGTCATTTTGGGCACATTACTTGGAGGAACCTCTCAGTGTAATAGCTCATTGAAATCGGGAGAAGCAACACTACAGGATGGGATGGTGAGAAGTGACTTCCAGTGGCCAGGGAAGCCACAAGAAGAGATAAGGTGTTTTTCAGAGGCAAAAAGGTTAATTAATTAATTAAAGTGATTTAATCAATTAATTAAATATTATTAAAATGAAAGTCACTTTGGAGGGACAAGGAGAGCAAAAAGTATAAAGGAAAGGCAAGGGCCTCTACTCATTCATTCATGTATGATCATATTTTCATATCTAGCTTCTAGCTAGTGAGCCCAGCATTGGGGGTTTTGAGGGTTTTGACTTAACAAACCCTAGAGGACAATTCGGTGGTGAAATATTCCACCTAGCTTGTCCCAACCTTGGTCTCGGAGATGCAATACACTCCCACACCATTCTAGTTCCATATCTACTTAGTTACAGGAGGATTCCACATCAGTTACTTGTGCAGATAGAGAGAGGGCACACCAGTTGGGGGTTTCCAGCAAGGGGGGCACACCATTCTTGGAGAGAGATTCATTGCAGGTGATTGGCAGGGATTTTGGAGATTCTATCACCTAGGTATTCATTGCAGGGCTTTGGACATCAGATCTAGTCCATTCTTGAGGAGTTACCACGGCTATATCATCATCTACAGGTTGGGATGGCTTTGGGAGAGAGAGGATGATTTGGTGATTCAGTGATTTGCAGATCTAGGAGGCTATACCTCATATCTGACCTTGAAACTTATTCCAGGGGTTTGTGATTGCCCGATCTATCATTTTGGAGAGTTTTAGGAGGTTTGGAGGCCTCATTCACCCAGGCTAAATTATCTAGGGTTTCAAGCATCCAGGGGGGGCACATCATTCAGTGGAGGAGTTCAGATCCACAGGGTTTGAGAGTGACTTTGGAGATTTGGGCACCTGGGTTGTCCTTACAGCTCCCCGATCTATCAATTGGCATATTTCTTGGGGTGATTGGGCACTTTTTGCAGCAGGGCTAAATTGTTGAGGAGCTTCTGCTATCCAACAGGGCGTGGCACCTTCGTGCTAGGGGGTTTAGCATTCTTACGACCCAGATCTACTTGTATTAAATCTTCATTATATATCCAACCTTTGGAGGCTTATTGTAGTCTTCTATTGGAGAATTTTGTAGCAGCTCTATTGTCTATCTTCTTGGCCATCTATTGAGCATTCTAGATCGACATCTTCATTGTAGCAGGTTTCTCTATTTCATGAATAAAAACAGTTTTGATATGTTTTAGCTTGTCTATCATATTGTGTATGGTTGAGGTATGTTCCATGGTTATATCTTCTTGTTTAATTGCTGCAACAAATATATAACACATCAGTAAACCCTAAGGCCGAAAGCAAGAGGCCATCCTGCAAGTAAACACATCTAAACAAGTAGGTCAGGAAAGTGTTTGACAAAATACCTCACTCAACAAAAGTTTTAAAAGACACCAAAACCATGATGATCCTGGCATAATGGCTTGGGATCATTACATTAGCGAAGTGATTATTGATTGTATATTGAGAAACTATCAGTGCTAAGTGCTTTATTAAGTATTATAATCACAAATCTGTGTCCCAGCTAAGGTTGCAGACACCTGAGTCTTGCAACCGCCCATGCTTCTACCTCGAGTGAGACTTCATCTGCTTCGCAGGTGTTGTCGAAAGGGCTGGTAGTTAGGGATTTGTTGGTGCGTTGTTGTAGCATTGAACCCTAGGTCTTCCCCTGTGCCAACAATGTATTAGAGATGGACCTTATGGAGGCTCTCCTTGACCTAGGACAAGATCTACCCAATAGGACACCTCATCAACCCTCCCATACTTAAGCTTGACAAGTCGCATAATGTCTTTGAGATGTTAATTGTTTGATATAGTAATCTTTGATGCACATGTTTAGATGGATTATTTATTGATTGGATCCACTTATCATGATGTTATGACTTGGCATCTTTGGAAGGCATTTCCATTTATTTTTGCAGGACCTAGCTAGTGGACAGTTTTGGGAGAACAAGCCTAGCTTGGGATTTCATGGGGCTACGATCCCACAGGTTGGATGCCTGGGGCCCGCATGCCAGATGAGAGAGAGATGACTTGGAAAACCTTGATGATGACTTGGATCACCAAGCCCACCCATTGCTTGCTAAATGACTTTAACAAGAGGGGAAAAACGTCCCACTTTTGTGCATGATGTCATGATATTGGGGGATAGGTCTTGGTGGTGAGGTGCCACTCATTTTCACTTGGAAGTTTTGAAGAGAAGAGGGTTTTCACCAATATGAGATCATTTAGATTCTTGACACATGGCCTTGGGAGGCCCTTCCATGCTTCTCCAACACCAACGACCTCCTCAAAGTGGAAAAACGTCCCCTAAAGGGGTGACGTCATCCTAGATTAGGGTTTAATTTGTGCAAAAGATGAAATTTTAAGTGAATTTTTTAATATTATTGTGTTAAGGGGGAAAGATTAGGGTTATTGACCCCTAATCTTGTGTTTTACTTCTTATTTTGTGGACAAGCCATGTTGGCTAATTTTTGTATAAATAGAGATCATAAGATCTCACGTTGAATCAAAACTCTCCTCTTGTGAGAGGTTTTGGTATGAAATTTTCGGCCTCCTTAGCTCTTTATCTCTTGTGAATGGCTATGGTTGTGAATAGTTAATGGAAGAAGTGATGTGCTAGCCTTGGAAGGATAATTTCTAGCTCTTGTGATGGATTGTCTTAGCATCTCTCTTGATCTTGGTATGGTTTTTACTCTTTTTCAATCATTTTATTCAAGTCAAGTATTGTTGTGTTAGGAGATAGGTGGGAAGTATAAGGGAATACACCCCCACCATAGTCTTCACCATTTGTGCTTCATCTCATTCATTGAAAGGGTTTTCTAAGAGAAGTATAAGGGCATACACCATCTTAGATTAAACTCTATCTTAAAGAAAATTTTCTTGGGAACTAAAAGGGATTACACCCACAAGGAGGTAACTTCTCTAAGCTCCTTGTGACTCCATTAACCCAATAGTAAAGGCACTAGTCATTTATTTGTTGCATTGGAGATATAAGATTATTGCATTAGGAAACGCGAATTTCGGTCTTTTTACTTCTTGCAAAAGTTGATAGTCTTCCTTGTGCCTTAGGCACCTCACAGCCACTAGGGCATCCTCATCTAAGGGATACTTATTTCTTTTGTTACAAATTTTCATCTTTATCCATTAGGGCTGCAAAAACCCTAACATACTTGCTTAAATAACTCTTTATTCAACCATTGGTTTTTGCTCAAAGTTTGCACACTTACTCTACTTGTCCTAGTGCATTTTTTGGAAAATTTTGAGGGGATCCTAGTGGTTGATTTTCTTGTTGTAATACATCGAATGTTACAGACATAAGGATGATATAATTTTCTGCAGACAAGTGTTTACAACATCCTTATCTTTGTGTTAAGAGCATTGGTTTTTCATATTGAGTTTAGCTTGTCAATTACTAGTCTTTCTCTTGCATTTTCTACTTGATCTTGAGCACATATTGAGCATATTATAATATATTTTTGTTTATGATATATATTTTCATATATTTCTGCAAATTAGGGACAACAAGATTAACTTCTTGATCTGACTAACATATACTTTTGCAAGGTGTGTTTTCTTGTGTCTCGGGTAGGTACAATCATCTGAAAAAGAATCATACCTATGGGGAAACCATTAATTGATTTACAAGGCATATCTCCCCACCCTTCATTCCATTTAGACTTGAAATATAGGGGCTCCATTTCCACTTCCTTCAATCCATGTCTCAATCCCCCTAGGGTCACCACGATCGGCTCCCTAGAGTGACCTAGCCACCCTTGAAGTACGGGACCTACATCGAGGTGACATTGGGTGTAGGATTACATAGTTGTATCATGTGTTCCTTGGTTGGGTCAGGATTTTCCCAACCTACAACTTGTGCCATAACATTTTGGTGTCGTTGTGAGGGAGGATTTTGAATCATCTTCGTACCCTAACGACACTTTGGTAAGCTATCCCAAATCCTTTCCCTAAGCTTACTTGGCGACTCCACCCAAGGGAATTTCCCTTTCCACCCTCTTTGATGAGCTCATCTGGCGACTCTACCTTCCCAGAACCCCCCTTTCCCCAAACATTTTCCTTTGGGGAAATTCAATCCTTCAAAGGTTTACCAAAGAAGGCCTCCTCTCAAGTCTCTCGTTGCTAAAACCCTTTTCTATAAATCCCTTCCCCTTGATCCAATGGCTCTCCCTTGGGAAAGATACCTCTACAAACCCCTTAACATGGCCAATATACAATGTTTCGCTAACCAGATGCTGACAGTTGTCAACAAGTGGTTGCCAAAGTTCCCAGGAAGCAATGTGATAACTATCGAAGACCACATTTGTGTCATGGGATGAGATATGGAAAATGCAGGTATTGATCATGAAGATGTGGCCATGAGACTATTTGCCTCATCATTGACTTATGAGGCTCTTGATTGGTTCAAGGGACTTCCTAATAATCATATCACGACCTATGATTCCTTTTCCGCCTTATTTAAAAGAAGATGGTCAAGAAAAACAGATGGTGGTACATTTGCAACTCAGTTCAATCAAATAAAGAAAAAGAAGAATGAAATGGTAAGGGAATTCATTTCAAGATTTGACAGGTTGTACAATCAAGTTCCAACAGATTATCATCTTTCAACATCATCATTTCATCTCCTTTACATGAATTCCTTTGAAGGGAAGTTCTGAAACATTCTTAAAGATAAAAAAACCCACATCAGTGGAAGAGGCTAAAGAGTTCAGTATCGACATCTAAGAGAATCTCCTTGATTCAAAAATAGAACCTTTTCAATACACTCACAGCAATATAGAATCAAGGACAGTGGTTCCCAACAACAGTGTTCCTGATATAATTTCTCTCATGACTCAAAAGATATACCAAATGAATACTCAGTTTGTTCAGGTGTTGTTAGCGATATTTCTTGTAACGGGGGTGAAATGCGAAGGAATGGGTTAAAAACCCACTTACCCTAAGTTTAGGATACGAATAAATATGAGTTTAAATGGAAATCAAGTTTGGACGGCAGAAATTCGCACGCCCGGATCAACGGTGCACAAAGGATTCTGGAGCCCCCCCGCCTTTCTACCTTTAAGCAGAGGGGGGGGTCCGGAATCGAGCGTGCACTTCTTCAACGGTTGTGATCGAAGCACCTGGATCAACGGCGCGCAGGGTGATTCCGGACCCCCCCTCGCCTTTCTACCTTTAAGAGGAGGGGGGGGTCCAGAATCGAGGACGCATCTTTCCGACGGCTCTGATTAGAGCACCGGAATCAACACCGCATATGAAATCTAGACATCCTCTGTCTTTCCGTGTTTAATCAACATGGGGCCCCCTCCCTGTCGTGTCATCTTGCCATCTGTTCTCTACCTGACTGTAAGATGAGGCTCACTCCCTTTAGCCCTTTCCTCATCCTCCGACGTCTGTCTGTTCCCCCTCTTCTGGTCCGTATGGTCCCTTTCCCATCTCATCGTCCACTCACCACCTGCCATATGTTTTCCCCTGTAACCTATTTCACACCTCATCGCTTCATGCCTCGCCCTCATAGTTTGGGTGCCACCTCTCCCGTTATGTGCCCTATCCTTCGCACGGGCCTCCACGCTATTCATCGGTCCATTCAGTTAATCCAGGTGGCTGCACGAGGGGTCTTCCACGTCGCAGAAGTGCCGAGTTGGCCGGGCCATCCTCAATCCCAGTGAAGCAGTTATTGAAGCAGTTGGTGGTGATTAGACATCGCCTCCACCATAATGGGAAAGTTCGACGACAAATTAAAGGCACGTCGATTCACCCACGGAGATGTCAGGAGTTCGATTGCGTCTGCCATAGGTGCATGATCATTCAGAGACTGCAGATGCAGATTGTCAGAAGCCATGAAGACGCAATGTGTTTAATGCAACGTCTCGATTTTGTTGATGTTGTTATTTTGATTATATGTAGGCGTTTCCGCCAATTTTTGTATCTATCGATGGTAGAGCAACGCTCCCGACTGTAAAGTTTTAACAATCATTCTAGTTTCCTGGTTGTGCATATGTATCTGAGATTTCTTGTTTTATGACAAACAGTTTTCTTACTCTGTCTATGTTTTCGTCTCATACCAGAGAGTTCATGATCGAATGATTCGCATGAATCGTTGCAGTTATGTTATGATAAAGGATTTGTTGTTACATTATCGTATTCTCTGGTCTTTTGTGTTTGAATGTAAGAGGATCTTGTGTTTAGATGCTTTCTTCTCTAGTCTGTTAGGAACCTGATGTTTATCACAGACCTTCACACTCTTCTCATACAAGTCTTCCCCCTGCTCACCCTTATTACAACTCACCGTTTGAATTTTATCTAAGACCTCATCTGCCCATGCATGCCTAGCCTAGTTTCAAAGTTGAGACGATATTGTTCTGAGTTTCCTTCCATTTGATCATCCCTTTATAAACAAATAGTGACATTAAACTGATGGGTGTCAGGCTCTGCTCCTACAAGCAATCTGGGAGTGACTTCTGACGTTAACATTTATGGCACCGTTGCCGTGGACGAAGTTGAATATTTTCCCTGGGATTGAACGACAACGATCAGCTGATTTTGAAGGTGCATCAGATATCAGAACTATTGAGATTTCTACTGTGCACCTGGCGACTCCATTGTGACGAATCCACTGCGGTGAACCTGTTGGGTTAGTTGTGGCTTCCAGCGGTAGACACACGCAGTCCCATCCACAACTGCCTCTGGCTACGCCTGAAGAAAATCTGGAGGTGATTATCAGAAAAGGGAATCCCTCTCAAGGAGAAAGCTTCGCCACTAAATCAGGTATTTCCCCGCCTCCTTCTGTAAAAACTCCACTTTCTTGTTCTTAGATTTCTAGTCATCCTTTCTCTGAGGTTTCCCATTTTCTGAATTTTGGGAGTGTTCCTGCTGAGTTTTCTCCTCCTGGCCTGGCATCAGAAGGAGAGATCCTTGTCACTTCCCTCTAACTAGAAGTTGTGCCTCAGCATAGACCTCGGGCCTCAGAAGGTTTCACCACCCCTCCTATTGTTACTATTACCACACAGAGAGAAACATCTGCACATTCAAGTCCCATACCCCTCTCTTTGTTTTCCCCGTTGTCTCCCTCTCCTTCAAGGAGCTCTCTGCCGATATCTCCTGTTCACACTTCTTCTCCTCCAGGCTCTCCACTACCTAATATTCCTATGGCTGGTTCTAATCCCCCACTGAATAGAATGGATTCCATAGTTGTTGCTTGATACACTCCCTTGATCCTACCTCAACCCATGCATCCTCTCCCTGCTGGAGACTACTTGAAATATATGCCAAAGTTCACTGGAGAAGAAGACGTAACTGTAGAAGAGCACCTAGCTAATTTCTACAGTTATGTAGATAATATAAACATTGAAAATGAAGACGTCTGGATGAGAGTCTTCATCCAGAGCCTGGATGGCGATGTGAGGAAATGGTTTAGAGGATTGGCCCCTGGATCTATTGTTGGAATTGAAGCCCTGGATAGTGTTTTCCTGAGGTAGTGGGGAGATAGGAAGGATTCCATGTATTACATGACAGAGTTTGGATCTCTGAAGAAAATGGAAGGAGAGTCTGTCTCTGACTTCTCCAAAAGATTCAATAAGATGTATAACAAGAGGAAGAAAGGGAGACAAACGAGCTTGATCCTGAAATCCACTGCGTTGGAGACACTCCTCCTTTTCCTCATCTCACTCAATCAGCTTACGAGGAGTCTCTCATGGATAGTCAGCTAAATGAATTGAGCAAGGGAGACAAGGCTAGCGGGAGTCGAGGCAGGTACAACATGAGGTCCAACAGAAAGACAGTAGCACCTGATATTCCTGAGCAGTCCACTAGAACAGAGAAACCTTCTAATGAAATAGCAGGCAATCACAGAGGTAAGAAGGCTCAGCCTCTCTCTCCCATTGTCCACCATCATGTGCCTGAAATAAGAGAAATTCCAAATATTACATCTTCTTTTAATTTCGAGCATGAGATTCAAAAGATCAGAATCCCTGTGCCCCTCACCGAGCTAATTAAACATGAAGAGTTTAAAAAATGCCTCTCTGAGCTTTTACAGTCTGAAGCCTCATGCTTTCCCTCAGACTCCATAAACCTCCAAGACGAAAAGCCTGCATTTATCCTACGTCCCATGATAGAAGACAGAGATGATTCATCCCCTCCCTTCTACACGTCCCTGAACATACATGATAAAGTACTGCACAACTGCTTGATGGATTCAGGGGCTTCTCATGACCTCATGCCCAAAACCGTCATGGAAGAGTTAGGGCTAGAAGTCACCCTAGCCTATCATGACCTCTATTCTTTTGACTCCATGAGGGTGCAATGTTTGGGAGTCATCAAGGACCTGGTGGTTTCTTTGTTTCAGCTTCCCATGAAGAGTATGGTCATGGATATTGTGGCAGTTGATGTTCCCCCCAAGTTCGGCATGTTGTTGTCAAGGTCTTAGATTAAGCGACTTGGAGGAACGTTACAGATGGATCTCACATATGCCACCATTCCAGTTTTTGGAGGGGAACAGAGGAGGTTGTACAGAGAATCCCAGCTAGCCTATATTGTCAGTGATGAAGTGAACCCCACTAATCACCCCATCTTTGCACTTGAAACTGACTTAGGGTCTAGTTTGTTACAGATCACTAAGACTCCTGAGGCCCCTTTATAGATCAGAAAACAACCCATTCTTAATTGGGAGATGCCTCCTCCTACCACCTCTGTTTTTAAGATGTTCTTTGATGGAGCTTCCTCTAGTGTAGGCGCATGTGTCGGAGTGGTATTCATATCACCCTGTCAAGAAACCATATCCCTATCATACAAGCTGGAATTTGAAATCACCAACAATGTGGCAGAGTATGAAGCTCTTGTTCTGGGTATGAGGGCTGCGAAAGAAATGGGAATAAAGGAGATGGTTGTGTTTGGAGATGCAGAATTAATCATCCAGCAGGTCAAAAATGTTTATCAGGCCAAGCATCCTTGGTTCAAGAATTACAGGAACGAGGTATGGGACCTAGTGGATAATTTCTTCTTGGCTTTTAACATTTCTTTCATTCCGAGGGAAGAAAATGCTTCAGCCGACTTTTTAGCTGTCACAGCTAGTTTTCTCGAAGTTCCTTCACCGCCTATGGTCAGATCTGATGTTGAAATTGTTAGCACTCAAAAACGCACTGGCATTTTTGAAGGAAAAATGACTAATATTGTAGGGATAATTTGACTATCTTCTCGAGCTCCAAATGAATATCTGAAAGCACCATTGGAAATTTCAGGATTTGTAGATGTCGATCGACTATTTAAACATGCAAAACAGACTCTCCATGACTGAGAAATTTGATTTTTAAAAAATCTGCACTTTCACCAGCGCAGAAGGCAGAATTTTGACTAGTTAGTTGTGGAAAGTGGTGACTTTCAACAGCGCAGGAGCAGATTTTCAGGCAAGTGCGCTGTTGAAAGCCTGTCATGGCCATACTAGTCAAATTTTCGCCCAGATCAAGAATTTTTGGGTTTGAATGGTTTGAATTCTTCTTCAATAAGCTGGTTATGAATTATCAAATCAAAATCTAAAGGCCATTATTGGAGATGAAAGTCAAAATGGAATTTTTTTGACTAAATTTGATGATTTTCAAGGTCAAAATGATAGGGATTTTTGGCACACATCATCAAATTCGAATTCCACTTTCAAAGGGACAAATCAAAGAGCCTTGGAAGGCTAGGCTACACTTCATCAACTTTCAACCAATGTTTGAAGACCAAAAGATAGAGGTTGATCTCATCTTGAGGATCTCTCCTTATCTTTTGTAAATCAGTTTTGACTTTCTATTTTTAGAATATCAGATCCATTGTTTTAGGATCTGAAACTGATTATAAGAGGCTATAAAGCCAAAGACATTTGGAGCTCTAAGGGGTTCGATTCTGGATACTGTAATACACTTTGGTACTCAGATTTTCATTGCTAATACAGATCACAGGTTCCTTTCCATTTTGGTATCAGTTTTTCATATTTCTTCTTCACTGTTATCTTATTGTCAAACCTTGAATAACTGTTATCCTATTGTTTGGTTCATGACATTATAATCAATTTATTTAGTTGTTTATTAGACCCTGCTTTGCACTGGTTTATGAACAATCTTTTCTTCATCCACTGAAAGCTATTTTGTTGTTTAACCAATCTTGGAGAGCATTGTCTATTTGTTTACCATTTGATGTCTGAATGCTATTAGATGAA
>ML785138.1:766425-789151 GCA_009831015.1 Picea engelmannii | reverse complement strand
GGGGGGGGGTCCGGAATTGAGGACGCATCTTTTCGACGACTCTGATTAGAGTGCCTGGATCAATGGCGCATATGCAATCCAAACATCCTCTGTCTTTCTATGTTTAATCAACATGGGGCCCCCTCCCTGTCGTGTCATCTTTCCATTTGTTCTCTACCTGACCGTGCGATGAGGCTCACTCCCTTTATCCCGTTCATCATCCTCTGACGTCTGTCTGTTCCCCCTCTTCTGGTCCATGTGGTCCCTTTCCCATCTCATCGTCCACTCACCACCCACCATATGTTTTCCCCTGTAACCTCTGTCACACCTCATCGCTTCATGCCTCGCCCTCATAGTTTGGGCGCCACCTCTCCCGTTATGCGCCCTATCCTTCGCACAGGCCTCCACGCTATTCATCGGTCCGTTCAGTTAATCCAAGTGGCCACACGAGGGGTCTTCCACGTCGTAGAAGTGCCGAGTTGGTCGGGCCATCCTCAATCCCAATGAAGGAGTTATTGAAGCAGTTGGCGGTGGTTAGACATCGCCTCCACCATAATGGGAAAGTCCAGCGATGAATTAAAGGCACGTCGATTCGCCCATAGAGCTGTCAGGAGTTCGATTGCGTCTGTCATAGGTGCATGATCATTCAGAGACTGCAGATGCAGATTGTCAGAAGCCATGCAGACGCAATGTGTTTAATGCAATGTCTCAATTTTGTTGATGTTGTTATTTTGAGTATATGTAGGCGTTTCCGCCAATTTTTGTATCTATCGATGGTAGAGCAACGCTCCCGACTGTAAAGTTTTAACAATCATTCTAGTTTCCTGGTTGTGCATATGTATCTGAGATTTCTTGTTTTATGAAAAATAGTTTTCTTACTTCGTCTATGTTTTCGTCTCATACCATAGAGTTCATGATCGAATGATTCGCATGAATCATTTCAGTTATGTTATGATAAAGGATTTGTTGTTACATTATTGTATTCTCTGGTCTTTTGTGTTTGAATGTAAGAGGATCTTGTGTTTAGATGCTTTCTTCTCCAGTCTGTTAGGAACCTGATGTTTATGACAGACCTTCACACTCTTCTCATACAAGTCTTCCCCCTGCTCACCCTTATTACAACTCACTGTTTGAAGTTTATCTAAGACCTCATCTTCCCATGCATGCCTGGCCTAGTTTCAGAGTTGAGACGATATTGTTCTGAGTTTCCTTCCATTTGATCATCCCTTTATAAACAAATCGTGACATTAAACTGATGGGTGTCAAGCTCTGCTCCTGCAAGAAATCCGGGAGTGACTTCTGACGCTAACATTTATGGCACCGTTTTCAGGGACGAAGTTGAATATTTTCCCCAGGATTGAACAACAACGATCAGCTGATTCTGAAGGTGCATCAGATATCAAAACTATTGAGATTGCTACTGTGCACCTGGTGACTCCATTGTGACAACTCCACTGCGGCGAACCTGTTGGTTTAGTTGTGGCTTCCAGCGGTAGACACACGTGGTCCCATCCACAACTGCCTCTGGCTATGCCGAAAGAAAATTCGGAGGTGATTATCAGAAAAGGGAAGCCCTCTCAAGGAGAAAGCTTTGCCACTAAATCAGGTATTTCCCCGCCTCCTTCTGTAAAAACTCCACTTTCTTGTTCTCATCTTTCTAGTCATCCTTTCTCTGAGGTTTCCCGTTTTCTGAATTTCGGGAGTGTTCCTGCTGAGTTTTCTCCTCCTGGCCTGGCATCAGAAGGAGAGATCCTTGTCACTTCCCCCTCCCTAGAATTTGTGCCTCGGCATAGACCTCGGGCCTTAGAAGGTTTCACCACCCCTCTTGTTGTTACTATTACCACACAGAGAGAAACATCTGCACATTCAAGTCCCGTACGCCTCTCTATGTTTTCCCCGTTGTCTCCCTCTCCTTCAAGGAGCTCTCTGCCGATATCTCATGTTCACACTTCTTCTCCTCCAGGCTCTCCACTACCTAATATTCCTATGGCTGGTGCTAATCCCCCACTGAATAGAATGGATTCCATAGTTGTTGCTCGATACGCTCCCTTGATCCTACCTCAACCCATGCATCCTCTCCCTGCTGGAGACTACTTGAAATATATGCCAAAGTTCACTGGAGAAGAAGATGTAACTGCAGAAGAGCACCTAGCTGCTTTCTACAGTTATGCAGATAATCTAAACATTGAAAATGAAGACGTCTGGATAAGAGTCTTCGTCCAGAGCCTGGATGGTGATGTGAGGAAATGGTTTAGAGGATTGGCCCCCGGATCTATTGTTGGAATTGAAGCCCTGGATAGTGTTTTCCTGAGGCAGTGGGGAGATAGGAAGGATTCCATGTATTACATGACAGAGTTTGGGTCTCTAAAGAAAATGGAAGGAGAGTCTGTCTCTGACTTCTCCAAAAGATTCATTAAGATGTATAACAAGATTCCTACAGAAATAAAGCCCTCAGAAGCCTCTGCCCAAATTTCCTACGCCGGTGCTTTCGACCCTCATTTCTTTCTTTTATTGAGAGAAAGAAGGGCCACCTCCTTAGCTCAAATGCAAGATGCGGACATAGAAGTGGAATCCAACATATTAGCAGCTGACATATTGAGGAGCAGGGTCGACGTAGACAGAAGAAAGGGAAAGTCTGAAGCCTCAACTCCTGGCCCATCGTTGCCCCACACTCAAGTGGATGAGCTGACCCAGATGATGAAGTTTCTGTCTGAGGAGATGGAGAGACTAAAAATGGAAAGGAAGCAAATGAATAAAGGCCCTCATAGCACTGATAAAGGGGGTTTTAGGAGGCCCAACAATATCGCTCCCCCGAATATGCACAGAGAAAGGGGAAGAGACAGAGAAGACCAGAGAATCCAGGCTCCTTTCCAGAACAATTTTATGACCAAAGAGGAAGAAAGGGAGACAGACGAGCTTGATCCTGAAATCCATTGCGTTGGAGACACTCCTCCTTTTCCTCATCTCACTCAATCATCTTATGAGGAGTCTCTCATGGATAGTCAGCTAAATGAATTGAGCAAGGGAGACAAGGCTAGCGGCGGCCGAGGCAGGTACAACCTGAGGTCCGACAAAAAGACAGCAGCACCTGATATTCCTGAGCAGTCCACTAGAATAGAGAAACCTGCTAATGAAATAGCAGGCAGTCACAGAGGTAAGAAGGCTCAACCTCTCTCTCCCATTGTCCACCATCATGTGCCTGAAATAAGAGAAATTCCAAAGCTTACATCTTCTTTTAATTTTGAGCATGAGATTCAAAAGATCAGAATCCTTGTGCCCCTCACCGAGCTAATTAAACATGAAGAGTTTAAAAAACGCCTCTCTGAGCTTTTACAGTCTGAAGCCTCATGCTTTCCCTCAGACTCCATAAACCTCCAAGACGAAAATCCTACAGTTATCCTAGGTCCCATGATAGAAGACAGAGATGATTCATCCCCTCCCTTCTACACGTCCCTGAACATACATGATAAAGTACTGCACAACTGCTTGATGGATTCAGGGGCTTCTCACAACCTCATGCCCAAAACCGTCATGGAAGAGTTAGGGCTAGAAGTCACCCGAGCCTATCATGACCTCTATTCTTTTGACTCCAGGAGGGTGCAATGTTTGGGAGTCATAAAGGACCTGGTCGTTTCTTTGTTTCAGCTGCCCATGAAGAGTATGGTCATGGATATTGTGGTAGCTGATGTTCCCCCCAAGTTCGGCATGTTGTTGTCAAGGTCTTGGATTAAGCGACTTGGAGGAACATTACAGATGGATCTCACATATGCCACCATCCAGTTTTTGGAGGGGAACAGAGGAGGTTTTACAGAGAAGCCCAGCTAGCCTATATTGTCAGTGATGAAGCGAACCCCACTAATCACCCCATCTTTGCACTTGACACTGACTTAGGGTCTAGTTTGTTACAGATCACTGAGACTCCTGAGGCCCCTTTATAGATCAGAAAACAACCCATTCTTAATCAGGAGATGCCTCGTCCAACCACCTCTGTTTGGAAGATGTTCTTTGATGGAGCTTCCTCCAGTGTAGGCGCAGGTGCCGGAGTGGTATTCATATCACCCTGTCAAGAAACCATATCCCTGTCATACAAGATGGAATTCAAAATCACCAACAATGTGGCAGAGTATGAAGCTCTTGTTTTAGGTATGGGGGTTGCGAAAGAAATGGGAATAAAGGAGATGGTTGTGTTTGGAGATGCAGAATTAATCATCCAGCTGGTCAAAAATGTTTATCAGGCCAAGCATCCTCAACTCAAGAATTACAGGAACGAGGTATGGGACCTAGTGGATAATTTCTTCTTGGCTTTTAACATTTCTTTCATTCCGAGGGAAGAAAATGCTTCAGCCGACTTTTTAGCTGTCACAGCTAGTTTGCTCGAAGTTCCTTCGCCACCTATGGTCAGATCTAATGTTGAAATAAAATACAAACCTTCTGTACTGGACAATGTCAAGCATTGGAAGGTATTTGAAGATGATTTGGAAATCGAAAAATTTCTCCAATCTGTTGATGATTTTTCCGCATTACACATTGACAAAGATCCTGACATGGAAGGGGACCCCCACCCTGGGGTGTTTTTAAATAAAATCGCTAATCATCAGATTATCCAACTACCAAGCAATTACATCCTGAGAGGACTAGTCTCGTTAGAAAGATTGTTCGATGGGAATGATGTGGCAGTAAAGGGTAGAGTTTCAGGTGATGATGTTGACATTGATGAATGCAACATTGGCACACCAGAGGAGCCCAAGTTTGTCAAGTTGTCAAGAAGTTTGACCGAGGAACAGAGGAATGAATATACTAAGCTGCTGAGAGAGTTTGTCGATGTGTTTGCATGGACCTACGAAGACCTCAAGACATATGACACATCAGTCATTGAACACAAGATTCCACTGAAGGAAGAGGCTAAGCCGTTTAGGAAGAAACTAAGAAAAATAAATCCCATGTTGCTGCCTGTCATGGAGAGAGAAGTGAAAAAGTTGTTAGAAGTCCACATCATCATCCCCTTAAGATATTGCGAATGGGTGGCCAATTTGGTCCCGATAAGAAAGAAAAGTGGGGAAGTCAAGCTTTGTGTCGACTTCAGGAACCTGAACAGGAGCTCAAAGAAAGATAATTATCCCCTACCCAACATGGAACACATACTGCAGAAGGTAACCGGTGCATCTAGAATATCCATGATTGATGGCTTCTCTGGTTCTAATCAGATATCAGTCATGCCTGAGGACAGACAAAAGACAGCCTTCACCACTCCTTGGGGCACATTCATGTATGCCAAAATGCCTTTCGGATTGATGAATGCAGGAGCAACATTTCAGCGAGCCATGGACATAGCATTAATCGGAGAGAAGGACCAGTTTGTAGTAATTTATCTAGACGATATCACAGTGTTTTCCAGGACAGACAAAGAGCACTGCTGCCACTTGAAGAAAGTTTTCCTGAAGTGCCACAGGTTCGGCCTATCCCTGAACCCCAAGAAATATTTGTTTGCTATGAAGGAGGGGAAGCTATTAGGCCATATAGTATCAGCAGAGGGAGTGAAAATTGACCCTCGCAAGGTGGAAGCAATTCAGACCCTGTCACTTCCCAGATCTAAGAAGGAGGTTCAGGCCTTTTTAGGGAAGATTAATTTTCTGAGGAGATTCGTCTCAAATTTTGTTGAGCTGGTGAGACACATCACAGCCATGCTCAGGAAGGGAAATGAAGTAAAATGGACCGCTGAACCCAGGGAATATTTTTTCCAAATTAAAAGGGCATTGACTGAGGCACCTGTGTTGATCAGTCCTGACTATTCCAAAGATTTCCTGATTTTTTCCTTTGCTTCTTGTGATACAGTAGCAGCGGTCTTGTTGCAGAAAAATGATCAAGGGCGAGAGCAACCTATTGCCTTCTATAGCAAGGCATTGAGAGATGTAGAACTCCAGTATGAGATCATGGAGAAGAAGGCCTATGCATTGGTGAAATCTCTTAAATCTTTCAGAGTCTATGTCTTGCACTCAAAGATCACGGCATATGTTCCTTCGGCTTCTGTGAAGGATATTCTTATACAGCCTGACATAGACGGAAGAAGAGGCAAGTGGATCGCCAAGATCCTGGAATTCGATCTAGAGATCAAGCCCACCAAGTTAATAAAGGGGCAGGGTTTGGCCAAGCTGTTGGCTGAGTCCAATTGCAAAACCTTGGGAATTAACTTCATCAATGAGCAAGCTGAGCCATCCAACAAGCATTTCCAGGGTACCTTATCACTAGCAGCATGTGCCTGGTACAAGGATATCTTTTATTTTCTGCAAGAATTGAAGCCTCCTGATGGATTGGGAAAAAGTAAGGCCCGAGATTTAAAGCTCAAAGCAGTCAGATATTGCCTCATTAACCAAGCCTTGTACTGGAAGGACCCCCTAGGGGTATTTTTAAGGTTTCTGGACCGGCAGCAAGCCCAGAAGGTTATGTTTGACTTCCATAGCGGTCTCTGCGGACGTCATCACTTCTGGAAAACCACGGCTCATAAGATCCTCTGGGCTGGATACTACTGGCCCACTTTATTCCCTGATGTTTGCAGAGAAATCAGAGCTTGCATCAAATGCCAAAAGTTCTCAGGAAAGCAGCAGCTCAAATCTCTGCCATTAAAGCCTGTAGTAGTTTCGGCACCCTTTCAGCAGTGGGGATTGGACTTCACCGGAGAAATTCATCCTCCCTCAAGTGGCCAGCACAAATGGATTCTGACTGCAATAGACTATTTCAGCAAATGGATAGAAGTTGTCCCCACCAGAAGCACTTCTCACAAAGTGATTATCAATTTCCTGGAAGATATTATAGCCAGATTTGGTTTCCCCAACAGAATTGTCACTGATAACACCGCCCCCTTCAGGTCTGAGCCTCTAGTCAAGTTCTGTGAACAGTTTGAGATTTCACTGATTCACTCTACTCCCTATTATCCCCAAGGAAACGGACTGGCAGAGTCCTCCAATAAAAGTCTGATCAAGCTCATCAAGAGTCTACTGGAGGACAATAAAAGGGCTTGGGACTCAAAGCTCAAATTTTCTCTATGGGTTGACCGAGTGACAACAAAGAAGTCCCTAGGAATCTCACCTCTCCAACTGGTTTACGGAATAGAGGTCGTTTTCCCTACTCAACTCGCCTTATCTGTGGTGAAATTCCTCCAGGACCTTGAAGGAGAACCTAACCATATGGTCAGAAGGATTCATTAGATGGTGGAAGTGCAGTAGATCAGAGAACAGGTCATGGACAGGGCCTATAATCACCAGCAGAAGATCAAGCAGGCTTTTGATAGGAAGAGCAAAAAGAAAGATTTCGAGCTGGGAGATCTGGTGCTCAAATGGGATGCACCTAAGCAGGAAAGGGGAAATCACAGTAAATTTGATGCCCTCTGGTTTGGGCCTTTCAGGATCTCTTAAGTAGTTTCAAACAACACTTACAGGTTGTAGGATATGGAAGGCAAAGAAGTTTTTAACGGCCCAGTAAATGGGAATTTCTTGAAGAAATGTTTTTTGTGAGCCGCAGTCGGCTCTTTTGTTTTGTAAATATTGTTTTTGTTTTCAGCTTAATAAATGACTCCATAGCCCAACAGCAAGGCACTGAATCTGCAAAAGTGTTCTTAGAGCATCACAGGGACGACTCTATCCCCCATGGAGCCAAATTTTAGTGATATTTCTTGTAACGGGGGTGAAATGTGAAGGAATGGGTTAAAAACCCACTTACCCTAAGTTTAGGATATGAATACATCTGAGTTTAAATGGAAATCAAGTTTGGACGGCAGAAATTTGCACGCCCGAATCAACGGCGCACAAAGGATTCCGTAGCCCCCCCTCCTTTCTACCTTTAAGCAGAGGGGGGGGGTCTGGAATCAAGCGTGCACTTCTTCAACGGCTGCGATCGAAGCGCCCGGATCAATGCCGCATATGCAATCCATACATCCTCTGTCTTTCCGTGTTTAATCAACATGGGGCCCCCTCCCTGTCGTTTCATCCTACCATTTGTTCTCTACCTGACCGTGCAATGAGGCTCACTCCCTTTAGCCCTTTCCTCATCCTCCGACGTCTGTTTGTTCCCCCTCTTCTAGTTTGTGTGGTCCCTTTCCCATCTCATCGTCCACTCACCACCCGCCATATGTTTTCCCCTGTAACCTCTGTCACACCTCATCTCTTCATGCCTCGCCCTCATAGTTTTGGCGCCACCTCTCCTGTTATGTGCCCTATCCTTTGCACGGGCCTCCACGCTATTCATCGGTCTGTTTAGTTAATCCAGGTGGCTGCATGAGGGGTCTTCCACATCGCAGAAGTGCCGAGTTGGCCGGGCCATCCTCAATCCCAATGAAGTAGTTATTGAAGTAGTTGGTGGTGATTAGACATCGCCTCCGCCATAATGGGAAAGTCCGGCGACAAATTAAAGGCACGTCGATTCGCCCACGGAGCTGTCAGGAGTTCGATTGCGTCTTCCATAGGTGAACGATCATTCAGAGACTGCAGATGCAGATTGTCAGAATCCATGCAGACGCAATGTGTTTAATGCAATGTCTCGATTTTTTTTTTGTTGTTATTTTGAGTATATGTAGGCGTTTCCGCCAATTTTTGTATCTATCGATGGTAGAGCAACGCTCCCGACTGTAAAGTTTTAACAATCATTCTAGTTTCCTGGTTGTGCATATGTATCTGAGATTTCTTGTTTTATGACAAACAGTTTTCTTACTCCGTCTATGTTTTCGTCTCATACCAGAGAGTTCATGATCGAATGATTCGCATGAATCGTTGCAGTTATGTTATGATAAAGGATTTGTTGTTACATTATTGTATTCTCTGGTCTTTTGTGTTTTAATGTAAGAGGATCTTGTGTTTAGATGCTTTCTTCTCCAGTCTGTTAGGAACCTGATGTTTATGATAGACCTCCGCACTCTTCTCATACAAGTCTTCCCCTTGCTCACCCTTATTACAACTCACTGTTTGAAGTTTATCTAAGACCTCATCTGCCCATGCATGCCTGGCCTAGTTTCAGAGTTGAGACGATATTGTTCTAAGTTTCCTTCCATTTGATCATCCCTTTATAAACAAATTGTGACATTAAACTGATGGGTGTCAGGCTCTGCTCCTGCAAGCAATCTGGGAGTGACTTCTGATGCTAACAGGTGTAGAATCAACTTATGAACCATATGATTATAGTGGAAAGAAATCAATCTGCTTCCAAACCTCAGTTTTACAAACAACAAAGAGATGCCACTGGCTGGAAGCTAAGACCTTGACAAGAGGAAAGGGACCCTGATACTTTGAAACCTGTTGGGATAGTTGATATAGAGGCTTGGTGCCTCCCATGCCAAGAACCCCACAGGGAATATGAAATCCCCCGAAAAGACGAAGATTATGTTGACGATATGAGCTTCATGATTTGCAATCTCGATGATGAGAAGGTTACTCAAGAACATATTAATGAAGCCATAAGAATAGGAGAAAGACATGGGAGAATCCGGGCCTTCAATAAATTAACAGATGATCAGAAGAAGAAATTAAAGAGGAGGGAAATTCAAGTCTATAGAAGGAAAAATGCTTCAGCCCCTCCCTAACAACCTAATACTCCTCTTCCACCAGCAGAAAAGGTGGCTCCACCACCTCCACCGTTGGTATGTGAGTTTCCTCCTCAGCCAACTCATGTAGATGACATCTAGTTGAATATTGATGTTGCAAACATGTTTGGAAAATTGAATATGACAGTCCTAGTAGTGGAAATGTGTAAGATCCCTTCTATAAAAAGGGAAATCTTGAAAATCTTACAAGTGCCAGCCGAGAAGGAGGATCCTCCCATAATCTTAAACACTATGTATCTTGATCAACGAAGGGACAAGAACCCTCCTTTCTATCTATCATTAGGAATGAATGGCCTCCACTTGAACAACTACATGCTTGATTCAGGGGCCTCAACAAATGTCATATATTTGAAGGTAATGAAACAACTTGGTTTGAAGACAACCTGACCTTATGGCAGTGTTTGCAATATTGATTCAAGAAAAGTTAAGGTCTTGGGAGTATGTGAAGACGTTGAGTTTTTCCTGATTGACTTCCCACATATCATCATTCTCATGGACATAGTAGTGATTGACGTTCCAGATGCTTTGGGGATGCTTTTATCTAGGAGCTAGTCTAATTCTCTTGGGGGTTTCCTTAGCATGGATCTGACCCATGCACACATTCCTATGGGGGATGGAACTTTTCAGATACTATACAATCAAGAGAAAGGTGATAGACATGTGATGAATCATGATGGTCCTGATTATGCCAGGGAATGTGATTATGATGTAATCCCATAGACCATTGAGTATGATCCATCTGAGATACCTTTTATGCAGGAGGACTCCATAGACATGCTTCTTCCATGGACATATTATTACAAAGAAAAACTTGCAAAATACCATGGGAAGGATCCAGGGTCTATCCAAATTTTGAAGAAGGAATATGAGAAACATGAAGAAGTCATCATAGATACAGTCCACATAGAGCTTCCACATGATAAGAATACACCTTACACCAATTTCAGTGAAGGAAATATTGTGCTCATGTAGGACAAAAGAAGGGACAATCCTAGATATGAAAAAAAAGAAAATAACTCATGGCTTGGCCCCTACATCATCGAGAAGAAGTCGGACAAATAAAGGTACTATTTGACAACATTGGATGGGAGAAAGATGCCACTACTAGTAGATGGGTCTCTTCTCCAACCTCACATCCAGGTCACATGACTTCTTCAGGGCTTGTGCCCCAGGTAAGTAGGTAAGTCATTTTGATTCCCCGCATTTGCATATTTATTGCTCATACTAGTTTATATGCATTTCATTTTCATTTTACTCTACTTACACATTGATTTCATTCTTAGTTTAGAATTTTTCGAAAAAATGCCAAAATTTTCTTTTCTAGTTTAGTGGGTTTTGATGTGATCATATGAGAACAAGGATGAGTAGGCCATCTTGCACTTGACATTTTGATGTTTACTTGTAGGCACTGGTCTACCAGGATATGACACAGTTCTCATGCACTCTACGGTGAGAACATGTCCCAAAGTAGGAGCGATATGTTATCCCCATTTTGTGGATAAATAAGGAGATGGTGTCTCGAGGCCCTCGGGTTGCAGATATGGAGTCCCAAGAGACTACATGAATAATAGTACACTTTGTACAGACGGAAAACCCACTCACCACCACATATGGTCACAAGTTTACATATGGCATCCACCACACTAGTTGGCTTCCATAAGGAAGTGGACCTTTCTCCATGAGGTACAAGTCAGTATTATGGTAAGAATCATTTCAATACCTAAGCCATTTGATTATGTTTTATATTAGGTTGCTCTAGATTTCATGATATGTACTTAGACATTATGCCTTTTTCCCTGCTTCACCTTGGTGGTTGACATTGTGCCCTAGTAAGTGGTCTTCTTTGGGAATGGGTTTGCTTCTTGGAAATCCCTTAATGAGCCATCGTACCGTTCTCGACCATACTCACCAGTTTCCATCATTATTCCCCTATGTTTCCTTATCTCTTGGGATTTTAGGGTGTATTGACCCAAGAAGGGGTTGCCCCTCATTCTATGGGAAGAAGGGATAAAGGCCCAGAGGGGTTGGTGTTGGGTAAAAGATAAAATCCATATATGAACCTTCCAGATGCTTCGCCCAAGGATCACCCAAGAAAGAAATAAAACACTTATCTTTGAATAAAAGGGGACCCATAATATACCAAAGAAATGATTTAAAGGTAGATCAAAAGATAGGAGGCATCATCACGAGCCGACCTATCACATCCATGGATATCTAGTGGTATGACATTGTCATTATTTGGTCACCAAACCAAGGCAGTGACTCTCAGTTGCATGGCTGGGAGAAAGGGGGTCTCATCACGAGCCAACCTTCTCATTTCCATTAGGCGTTTGTGGGTGAAATTTCCACCATCTGGTCCCCACGCCAGGGTAGTGACCTTCAACCTCTCCTTGTGCTAAATAAAATATAAATAAATAACGATAAAAGGAAAATAATGGGATTGGAAAAAGTGCATTGCGGACGAAGGTACCACACACCCTCTACAAAGGCACCCATGAATGAGACACTATGACCCCTAGTATGTCATGAGCCTTATGCCCATTGAGTCTTGACCCAATCCACCTCATACACTCTACAAGACTTAGAGAGGGACCTCTTGGAGGCTCTCCTTGACCTAGGGAAAGATCTACCCAATAGGACACCTCATCAACCCTCCCATACTTAAGCTTGACAAGTCACATAGTGTCTTTGAGCTATTAATTGATTGATATAGTAATCTTTGATGCGCATGCTTAGATGTCTTATTTATTGACTGGATCCACTTATCATGATGTTATGACTTGATATCCTTGGAGGGTGTGCCCATTTGTTTTTGTAGGACCTAGCTAGTGGATAGTTTTGGGAGAACAAGACTAGTTTGGGCTTCCATGAGGCTATGAGCCCACAGGTTGGATGCCATGGGCCCACATAATAGATGAGAGAGAGATGACTTGGATAGCCTTGATGATGACTTGGATGACCTAGCCCACCCATTTCTTGCTAAACAAATTTCCCAGGAGGGGAAAAACGTCCCACTTTTGAGCATGATGTCATGATATTGGGGGCTAGGGCTTGGTGGTGAGGTGCCACTCATTTGCACTTGGATGTTTTGATGAGAAGAGGGTTTTCACCAAGATGAGATCATATAGATGCTTTACACATGGCCTTGGGAGGCCCTTCCATGATTCTCCAGCACCAATGACCTCCTCAAAGTGGCAAAACGTCCCCTAAAGGGGTGACATCATCCTAGATTAGGGTTTAATTTGTGCAAAAGATGAAATTTTAAGTGAATTGTTTAATATTATTGTGTTAAGGGGGAAAGATTAGGGTTGTTGACCCCTAATCTTGTGTTTTACTCCTTATTTTTTGGACAAGCCATGTTGGCTAACTTTTGTATAAATAGAGATCATAAGATCTCATTTTGAATCACAACTCTCCACTTGTGAGAGGTTTTAGTCTAAAATTTTTGGCCTCCTTATCTCTTTATCTCTTATTCACTTGTGAATGGCTAATAGAAGTAGTGATGCGCTAGCCATGGAAGAATAATTTCTATCTCTTGTGGTGGATTTTCTTAGCATCTCTCTTGATCTTGGTATGGTTTTTACTCTTTTTCTATAATTTTATTCAAGTAAAGTATTGTTGTTCTAGGAGCTAGGTGGGAAGTATAAGGGCATACACCCCCACCATAGTCTTCACCATTTTTGCTTCATCGCATTCATTGACAAGGGTTTTCTAAGAGGAGTATAAGGGCATACACCCTCTTAGCTTAAACTCTAGCTTAGAGAAACTTGCCTTGGGAAGTAAAAGGGATTACACCCCCAATGAGGTATCTTCTCTAAGCTCCTTGTGACTCCATTAACCCAATAGTAAAGAAACTAGTCATTGATTTGTTGCATTGGAGATATTAAATTATTGCATTGGGAAAACGTGAATTTCGGTCTTTTAACTTTTTGCAAAAGTGGATTGTCTTCCTTGTGACTTTGGTACCTCATAGCCACTAGGGCATCCTCATATAAGGGCTACTTATGGATTATGTTACAAATTTTCATATTCAGACATTAGGGCCGCAAAAACCCTAACATACTTGCGTAAATAACTATTTATTCAACCATTGGTTTTTGCTCAAAGTTTGCACACTTACTCTACTTCTCCTAGAACACTTTTTGGCAAATTTTGAGGGGATTATACTGGCTGATTTTCTTGATGTAATACATTGAATGTTACATCCATAAGGCTGATATAATTTTCTGTAGACAAGTATTTACAACAGCCTTATCTTTGTGCTAAGAGCATTGGTTTTTCATCTTGAGTTTAGCTAGTCAATTACTAGTCATTCTCTTGCATTTTTTACTCGATGTTGAGCACATATTGAGCATATTATAATATATTTTTCTTGATGATATGTACTGTCATCTATTTCTGAAAATTAGGGACAACAAGATTTACTTTCTGATCCGAATAACATATACTTTTGCAAGGTGTGTTTTCTTGTGTCTCGGGTAGGTACAATCATCCGAAAAGGGATCATAACTGTGGGGAAGCCATTACTTGATTCACAAGGCATATCTCCCCACCCTTAATTCCATTTAGACTTGAACTATAGGGGCTCCATTTCCACTTCGTTCAATCTCCATCTCAATCCCCCTAGGGTCACCAGGATCGCCTCCCTAGAATGACCTAGTCACCCTTGAAGTGGGGGACCTACATCAAGGTGACTTTGGGTGTAGGATTACATAGTTATAGCACTTGTTCCTTGGTTGGGTCGGGATTTTCCCAACCCAAAAATTGTTCCATAACAAGAATAATGGATGACCCCTTCTTCAATAAGTGAATTAAAAATCTTCTTGGGTGGTATCAACTTTTATCGAAAGTTTGTTTTGCACTTTTCTCAGATTGCTCGCCCTTTGCATCAATTATCTAACAACACTTAAAAATTGTTTTGGGATGGAGAGATTTCTCACCAATTTGCTCACCTCAAGTAGGCTTTGTGTTCTTCCCCTATACTTAGATTTATAGACTTGACTCGGGCCTTTGAGATCGAATCTGATGCCTCTCAATATGCTATTGGTGCAGTACTTAAACAGGGAGGACATCTTGTAGTGTATCACTCTGAATCTCTTTCAGATGCTAAGAAAAATTATAGCACATATGATAAAGAATTCTACAACATCATGCAATCTCCCAAGCAATGGAGACACTATTTGTTGGGTAAGGAGATCATTATCCATACAGATCACCATCCAATAATTTTTAGTAATTCACAATCAAAGATACAAGTGTAGAGACATCTCAAATGGGTATCCTACATACAACAGTTCCATCTGGTCATTCACTACAAGAAGGGTACCTCTAAAAAAATGGAATATTTGTATAGTTGTCCTCTGAATCAGGTTCTCCAAATATTAGAATTTTGATGTGCTTCGTATGACACATGGAGAGACAAGTATGTCACTAACCATGAGTTTTAGAAAGTTTGGGTTTCACTACATCAACCAAAAGTAGTCAACCAAACCCTTTTCTTGGAATACAAAATCCGCAATGGGTGACTCTACAAGCTCAACTTGCTATGTGTGCCTCAATCAGAGGATCGCTTATTTATCATCAAGGAAGACCATGACTCTTCTTGTGGAGGCCACTTTGGTACAACAAAGACAATACAAAACCTTCAATGCCATTTTTATTGGAAATCTCTACAACACCAGGTAGAGAAATTCATCCGATCTTGTAATTTATGCTCTTAATACAAAGCTTCCAACTGGAAGCACGGATTGTATCAACAAATCCCAGTGCCTTCCAAACCATGGGAATCCATTTCAATGGATTTTATCAATGGATTTCCCACCACTAAAAAAAACATGATTCCATTTTGGTAGCAATCTGTTGGTTTTCCAAAATGGCCTTTTTCATTGCTTGCGCCAAGACCACTACAACTGTTCAAACATCGAAATTATATTTTCAAAATGTCTGGCCTCACTTTGGTCTACCTAGAACTATCATTTCAGATAGAGACTCAAGATTCCTCAAATCCTTTTGGCGGACACTATGGGCGCTACTTGGTTTTTAGATTAAGTTCTCCACCTCCTTCCATCCTCAAACGGATGGCCAAACAGAGGTAGTAAATTAGGTGTTGGTACATGATCTTCACACTCATTTCGCACGTAGCAAACAATGGGATACATATTTACATATTTTGCAGCATAGTTACAACACGAGCACCCACTCAACTACTAGATTCTCTCCTTTCAAAGTGTGTTTGGGTTTCAACCCACTTCTCCAGTTGAGGTTCCTCTCACTCTTGATCCACAAGGAACAGATCACGAAGAAAGGGAACAAATCTGATCAACCCAACAATTCCTTCAAGAAATTGCACATCACCAAACTCAAGTAGTTGAAGCTTTAAAAGCTGCCAAAGCAAGATAAAAGTAGAGGCATGAAAATCATTGTACACCTCTTTCCTTTCATCCCAGGGACCATTTCTGGTTACTATTAGACAAACAAAGTTTCAAAGGTCAACATCATAAACTACATCCTCCCCACTATGTCCCCTATACAATTTTGGAACGCAATGGAGAAAATGCCTATCGATTGGACCTCCCTTCTCACCTGGGCATACACAACGTCATCAATGTCAACAATCTAAAGTTATTTGAGCCACCACTCTTGAATGATCCATTCACCATCACTCATCCCATGGACAACATTCCTGATTTCCAATTTCCTCTATTACAGGACACCATTCTCCAGACCAAGAGCCACTCTACTCGCCAAAGAGAATATATTTCTTACCTTCTGGCATGCAAGGGATAAACTCCAACAAAAGCAAAGTGGATGACAACAGACATGGTACAACACATGTTTCCCCATGTGCTAGAGGAAGCATGGACGCTTCCATATCTAAACAGGGAGGAATTGGGCCATAAGGAAGCTAGTGTTCCTTATAACCCCATTAATAAAACATGGAACAATGTACTAGAGTAGAGTTTTTAGTCTAAGTTGTGATTAGAATAATATTATGTATGAAAAATAAGTAGATCCCTTCTCTATAAAATGTGATCCTATGAACTAGTAGAATGGTTGGCTTATTTTGACACAAATTCTCTTTTCTCTCTTGTTATAGGTTTAGGGTTCTTGTTTTTAGTTGTTGTTTTGTAGCTGCTGGTAATGGTTTCTTGCTGATTATATTAGTGATGTATGTCTGAGAGTTGTTGTGAATATTTGCAGTCTCCTCCTCAATCAAATCCATCCCTTTGATCCCTTACCTTCCCAACGCTCCTCCTCTATGTTTTCACTTGCAGCTGCAACATTTCCTAGCTCCTAAATTGTGCCCTAGTTACCAGTGTGCCCTTCCTTACTATGCTCCTGTATAGCTTATCTAGGGTTTGATTGCAAGCTTGGTGGATGGCTCATCCTTCCTGTAACAACCCTAGTTAAATAAATACTTAAAGATTATAAAGTAAAAATTGATTAAAGAGAATAATTGTGATTAACTAAGTAATACATTAACTACAGATCACATTTAATGACCTGAGAAATAAATCTTAAGAAATCAATGAGAAATGTTATAAAATGGTTGCGTATGTAGAGAAGGAGAAGGAGGAATCCCGAGAAGATAAAAACATTAAGGAAAATGAAGGACGGAGGACGGGGGGTGGTTGGAGTAGTAACTGCATGAGTCGGTGAAGGAGGAATAAGGGAAAGGGGAAGGTTGACGGGAGGATGGTTCGACGGAGGAGAGATTTTTCTGAGGACTGTTGGACTTGCTGTGAGCACAGAGTTTCTGACTATGGCTTTTGATCAGGAGAGGCACTGAGTTGCTGGAGGTTATGGGCACGGGGGCCAGGATATCCGTAGATATCCTAGAGCTAGGTAGTTTTTCCTAGTTGGCAGGGAGGACAGTAGTTTTGGGCAGTTATTTTCCTGTTTGTGGCAGGGTTGATCTATGTAGCAGGTAGCAGGAAGGCAGCAGCAAGGCATAGAGGCAACAAAAATTAGCATCAAAACCAGGTACTTTGTTTATTTATGTATTTATTTCATTCTATCATGTAATTAGTATTTGCGGATAAATCTAAGTTACTGAAGTTGCTGTTATGAAAATCAATATTATGCTAGAAAGTTATTGTTTCAGTTACTAAATAAAAGGTTTATGAAACTTAAATGATGTTTAGAAATATATGGTTGTTACATATGGTATCAGAGCGTCTTAGTTCGAAATCTGGGCCTAAGGGCCAAAACCCCAAGTGTTAACTCCAGCCACGCTTAAACTACAAACAAAACACGTCCAGGTTGACCCAATATGACTGATACAGTATCCGAAAATATACTCAGGTAGTACCCCTAAGTTATCCAAGCAAATGATCTCATAGACATATCACCAGTAACTACTTTAGGCAATATCCTGTAACTAGATCATGTATGGTCACTACAGTTTTAGTCTGAACATTCGAAGGAACACCCTTTAAAAATAGCAGCAGTGAACCAGATAGCTTGAAGGATCATTTCCCACAAAAGGCTACCCTTAAAGCAGCCTAAATAAAACTATTAAGCATGAAGAGCAGAGATGATAACGTAATGTTATTGTGAGAAATACTTGTCAATAAAGCTTCGGGTGAGATAAACACTTGAAATCGAAGGAAGTGTCGAAGGAAGCTTCTATGGAAGGCTTGTAGTTGGAAAATTTGATAACTACACGAATTATACTAAATAAAATGCAAAAAGGACATTTGCAGGACCTTGAAAAGGCCCACTTCATCTCGAATTTACCTAAAATGAGAAACTGCCAATGCGTAGTCGGACAAAGGAAATTTGAAGACTTGTATTGTACGGGAATGGCGTAAACTACTTGCCAGTGATTTTAAATAATGTAACCTCAAGAACAATAGGCCAAAATAAATTTTAACCTTACCAAGAAAGAAATTTTTACACTACATGATGTTTTATGCAACAAATCGACTATTCCGAAGGAAAGCTGTCTATTACGCGTGAGAACGGATCTGAGCCGTCAGATCTTGGGCGAAATCCCGTTAGTTGTCAGATTTCGAGAAGTTGCACAGGGTTTAAGTCCTAGTGTGCAGGGGAGGAGTCTCAGAAGAGTCATCGGGATATCAGAGTCATCGGGCTTTTGTTAAGTTAGAGAATCGAGACCTTGTGGTTCTCGAAATCCCGAGAACAGATCCCAGTCGTTGATCTCGCCAGGGACATGCGTCAGCGTTCTGGGGAGGAATCAGGATTTTACCCATCGTAGATTTTAGGAGAGTAGAACCGTTGCGTTAAGGAATCACGATACGCGATTTCCCGATAGGATCAGAGCCGTAGGATCGGGCAAGGAAAGAAGATCTGGACCGTTGAGGAGTTTTGCGTCCAGAAGAAGCTCAGGAGGAGCCTACAGAAGAAGGAGACCAACAGCCTTCGGATCTCACATAGAAATCCCGTAAGCCGTCGGATCTGCAAAGAGTTGCACAGAGGATAAGCTTTCATGAACAGCAAGGGAGAAATCCCAACAGGATCTGGATCGTCCGATTGGCAAGGGACACGTGGCGAAGATCACGCGAGAGTCGGGATATTGGCCATCGGGAAATCGGAGTTCTCGAGGTCGTAAGAATCGGGACCTTGAAAGTCTCGAAATCTCGAGAGTCAATCTGAGCCATCCATCTGAGGGACAGGTGTCGGAGATCCGGAGTGGGTCAGAATATTAGCCATCAGGAAATCAGCATTTCCGTGGACAAGTGATCGGGGAAATCCAAGTGAAAACCCCGACGAGATCTGAGCCGTCCATTCACGCGGGACAGGTGTCAGGGATCGGACGAAAGTCGCAGATCGGGAAATAGGAGTTCCTGAGGACAAGGAATTCAGGACATCGTAAGTCCCGAAACCTCGGGAGTCAATCAGGACCGTCCATCTGCATGGACAGGTGGCAAAGGATCGGGCGCCGTCGTATTTTTGTTCATCATAGAATCGGGGATTCCGGTGACAAGCGGTTTATGCATTGTGAATTCACGATCCATGAAAATGTCGATCAGTGGGGGCCATCTGTCAGCACAACAGAGAAGGATAGCGGCGTAATGGAGGCCAGTTGTCAGCATAACGGAGCGTCAGGATTTGGGCGATCGGGAATCCCGCGGGTGTATGCATTGAGGCATCACAAACCCCGTAGCCCCAATGGGGTAAAGTAGTGGTCACGGGTGATGGTCACATTGGCTAGGAGCTAGAGCCGGGAGGGCTAACATGAAGATAAGGTGCGTCGGGGATCGGAGGATCGCGGATCCAAGGGGCATTTGCACCTCGACATCGAAAAGTCCAAAACCCCGATGGAGAGTATGACTGCGGTCATATACGAATAGGTCACATGGACCAGAGCCTAGCTAGGAGGAGCTAAGGGCAAGGGACTCATCGGGAAATTAGAACCTAAAAATCCCGATAAGGGATAAGACTACGGTCACGGAGGAAGGTCATATGGACCAAGCTCGTAGCGAAGGGGCTAACGAAGAAAAGAACCCATCGGGAAAGTTAAGCACAAAATCCCGATGGGAAGGTATATGGTAACAGTCTTGTGAGCGCGGTCATATAGACCAAGGCATACCCAGTAGGGGCTAGCCCTTAGAGACAAATCTCATCGCAAATCGGGGATTGGAGAGGTAAGGAATTCGCGACAGCGAAAAGTCTGAAACCCCGAATCCCGATATATAGAGTCGGGGATAAGTCACGGTAGGTGCAGAGGCCGTGACGAGGGAAGATAAGGCCTGTGGATTGGGACATTCGACAATGAATCTCGGGGGGGGATCTAAAGGGCCGCTTCGGCTCAGATGAGTGGAATGTGAACGATCTTGTGTACTCATAAAACTAGATATATTCACATGTATAACAACATACATATGCATAGACGAATAAATTCGTAAATATAAATGAAACAGACTAAAAGCAAAATACCAAAATTTGTACAGAACGGGAATTACAGGCAAATCATTTTGTTCGAAAGAGGAAATTAGCATTCATTACCATAAAGTAAGGAAGGTTTATGCAGATTCTTGACTCAATTAACTCAAGGAAGGTACTGAAATTGTGCACAACATGCGGACTGAACCGTACCTCTTACCATAACTAAGGGTGAGTTCTGCAAAAGGTACAGACAAGGGATTGGATCCAAACATTTCAAGGAGACTAGACTCCAGGTCCTGGATCTTGTCAGTGGCCATACCAATATACTATGTTTCTGCAAACGAACCGGTAAAGTGCTCAGAATAATGGTGTGAATGTGAGCCATGGCAAGGGAGATTCTGGAGACCTCTGAGCAGAGCAGAGGCAGATTTGTGGTGGACGAAAACTGATGTGAGGAAAGTCCCAGCAGATGAGAAAGTGGGATAGAGGAAGAACGCGTAGAGAGTTGAAAGGTTGACAGGTGTAGAAATTGGGGAATTAGATACGAGGGAACTTATGAAAGCCAGACGAGCACGTGGAACCCATGCGTGCCCAAACCCTTGGGTATACGTTCAATTATTCTATATATATATATAATATAGAGTGTTAAAAATAATTTAAAATAAAATAAATAATTTAGTATAAATAATTTATATATATATAAGATTAAGTTAGTATAAATTAAAGTAAAATTGATTTGGGTTAAATTAGTGTAATAATAATTTTAAAATTTATTTATTTATTTATTTGAGTGTAAGGTTAATCTACCTTAAAATTCGATGTTAACCAAGCTTAGATGCTTAATCCTAAACCAAACCTAGCCAATTCCCCTGATGGAGTAATGTCTGTTTACAGACAAGTAAAGAAAACTTACACCCAACCCTGTTTCTAAGTTTAAGTAGCACCAATATGAAACGTCCTTGAACTCACCTGGACAACTTTGGGGTGATACAGGTTAAGTCATACAATATGGTTAGGACTCGAAGGGGTCGAGGCAGGGGAGTGTCGTCACGGGCACCACCGACGCCACCCACACCATCAACACCATTAACACCACCGACACCACCACCACCATCGCTCGAACTAGCCCTCATACTGCGCTCGTTGGAAGCCATTAATGAGACTTTGAAGGGGCGCCAACCAGTAGGGACTGAAGTGGAACCCCCACCATCTGGAACGGGTAATATAGAAGCATCAAGGAACTCAAGGGGAGAATTTCCACCTGAAGACATCACGCGAGAATTGCAGAAGATCAAACTTCCGGAGGTCGCACCAGTGAACGCACGGAAGCATGGTTGGAAGGCATGACCAGGTGTTTTGCCTTAAGAGACTATGTGTCCAACTCGAAGGCAAAGATCGCAATTTTCCAGTTAAGAGACAGCGCCTTGAACTGGTGGGGCAACTTGGAAAGACAACTACACCTTACCCCAGACACAGTATCTTGGGAGCTTTTCGAGGAGAGGTTTCGAAGGAAGTATCTACAAGCATACTATGAGGAACAACAAGTAGGGGCATTTCATGCCTTAGTACAAGGAAACCGAACTGTAGAAGAATACGAGATCAGGTTTATGGAATTGGTCAAATATGTTTCATATATGGACAATGACCAGCGACAGGCAGAGCACTTTTTTTATGGATTGAACCCGAAGATAAGAGCTATGGTGCGGATGTGGAAACCGTCTTCAGTAGAGGAGGCTGTAGAAAGTGCGTGTTATGCGGAAGAACACATGAACTTAACAGGAGGTACAAGATCGACATTTCCACATCGCCCTGGATTCGTAGGAAAGACCCCGAGGACATTTCCTAGGGGAGGGGGCTCAAGGCCACCACCTTATGGTAACAAGTTCGTACCAAGGACAATAGTTGCAGGGATCTCAATGGCAACTAGTGCAGCATCTCGTTCATTGCCAACGGTAAAGACAGGTCCACGACCATCTCGAGGAACAGCTAGTAGGGGCAGGGGTTCCAGGGGAAGGAACTCGTTTAGGAATCAGTCACATAACAGTGCACCGGTTCAATCTCGTATTGCCTGTTGGAGATGCGAAGGACCCCATTACGAACGGGACTGCCCAGAGTTACAATCAGGGTTTATGCATAGAGAAGGAAAGGCACCAATGGGGAGGTCAAGTGGCAACCATCAAATTTATGCAGCGGTTAATAACCGCCAGGCCGAACATCAATCCACCGTGGTGGAGTCATCAGGTACGCTAAATCATATTAATGTTAAGATTTTGTTTGATTCTGGTGCGACAGATAGTTTCATTTCACCAT
>ML785138.1:742825-758627 GCA_009831015.1 Picea engelmannii | reverse complement strand
TATATATATATATATATATATATATATATATATATATATATATATATATATATATATCGAATTAATTAAAAATCAAGATAAATTGACAATTAATTAATTAAAAGTAAAAAAAAATTAACTACAGATTTAATAAAATTGATAATAAAAAAATCACAATAAATTAAAAGTAAAAAATAAGTTAACTTAGTTAACTGAACATTTAATAAAATTCATCAAAAAATTTACAATTATTTCAAATTAATTAAAAAAGATTAAAAATCAAGATAAATTGACAATTATTTAAAAGTTAAAAATAATTGTTTCAAATTAATTAAAAATCAAGAGAAGTGGACAATTAATTAAAAATAAAAAATAAGTTAACTGAATATTTAATAAAATTCATAATTTTTTTTATGATTATTTCAAACTAATTAAAATTCAAGATAGGTTAATAAAAAATTATTACAATATACTCTATCTAATAAACAATCACTAATACTTGCGGAATAAACAATCACTAATTTTAATAACAAGTATGCGCATAGAGAAGGCTACGGAGAATTAAATTTAATGCGATGGTGGAGAAAATATTCAATGTGAGGTGAATTTGATTGGAGGGGTTCGGGTTGGAAGCACAACCTAACCCACAAAGTTAAAACTTAAGTTTATTGAAATATTGGTCAGTTATGAATAATGAATGAGTAATGTAATTTTATTCATTTAGATTCCGTGTAAGGTGATGGACTCTTATATTTTCCATATAGATGTTTAGAATATAAAGGATTTTTTAATTTTGTTTATCTATTAAAAAAAAAAACATTTAAATTTAATATTTATATATAATTTTCTTAAATAAAATAAGGAACAATTTAAATTAAATTGGGTATTGATTAATTCTTAAAATATTATGGGATAAAAGACTTGTGACATTAAGAAGGTTGAAGATGAAAAACAATTTGTCTTATATTGTTTAACATACACTCACATTAGATTTGACACCCACATTAGATTTGAATTTCAAAATATTTGTTAGAGTACCAACCTTTCTAAACTTTTAACTTAACAAAACTACGATCATCTTGGAAAGCTTATCTTAATGTTCTTCTAGCATAAAAACAAAATTCTAAATAATTGCAAGTAATCCCTTACCCTCTTAAGATTTGATAAATCAATTCAATCTAGTAAACATTAATCATCATCATCATCATTATTTGTTTTTAATAAAATAAAATAAATTTATCTCCTAAAAATTCAAAATTTAATAATTATATCTTATTGTTTTTGATAAAATAAAATCAATTATCCAAAAAAAATTCAAATAACGTTTTGATATTATATATTATTGTTTTTTAATAAAATTAGTTTATCACCAAAAATAATTCAAGTAACAATTTTATATTTTAAAAAATTCAACACTTTAATATTTTATATATTATTGTGTTTTAATAAAATAAAATGAAATTAAAAATCTTTATATAATTTAAAGTGTTAATTTTTTTTTTTAAATAAAAATTATATTACCTTGTCTTAGCATAAAATTTGTGTGCCTGAGGGTACATGATAGCACGCCCACTGTTCTGCCATCGTAGTGGAAAACAGAACACGTGGACAGGACAATTGTTCATTGTTCCAAAACTTTAAGAAAAAGTGACAATTGTCGACATACAAACAAGGGGACTTGCCACATGTTCTGCCACTAGCATGAAAACCAGAATAGGCGGTGGATTGAGTGCCCCGACCACCTATCGAACCTAAACCAAAGACTATGGTATGCAAAAATTGCAAAAAATTATCTATTAAACCATAGAAAAAACCTGTGAGAATGTTAGGCATGGGGCGAGCCTGGGCGTCCATATTGATGGAGTTTGAAGATGAAGAGCTGGCAGCAAGTTGGGAAACTACTCTTCTCAGGCTCACTTGACAGGGAGTCATACAGGGCGTCCAAACGTTTGTTGAAGAAACTTTGGCGGTGATGCTGCTCTGCCATGTCCCTTCTCATCTCAAACATCAAGACCAGGTGGTCTTCCGTGAGTTTGTAGGAGTCTGGAGCTGGGTGACTATGGTCATCAACTTCATCATCATGAGCCTGGTCTTCATCCATAGTAGCAGCAGTGGAGTCATTTGTAGCAATGAAATCCGTGACAGGGTCCTCGTCCATGGTGGCGGCTGAATTCTATCCCGAGTGATCTTCCAGAGGTGAAACTTCTTCCACAATGCAGCCTGTCGCAACTGGCTCTTGAAAGGGAATGGTGGTGCAGATGGAAATCTAGTGCTCTAGAGCGGTTGATGGCACGAAAGGAAAAAAATCCTCCCAATTGGGCGGAATTTCTTCTTCCACCGGGCATCCACCATGGAGACCCTCTGTACTGGGAGGATGAGGCTCTAGTTGAGCTTGTTCAAACCAATTATGACCAGAAGAACCCGGATGGTCCCCGCCTGGTATGAGAGCTTGAGAGGCATGTCCCAGGCTATTGTGTATGCCATGGAGACCCTCTGTAATGGAAGGATGGGGCTCTGGTTGAGCCTGTTCAAACCAATTCTAACTAGAAGAACCCGTATGGTCCCCGCCTGGTATGAGAGCTCGAGAGGCAGTTCCTGGGAGGTTGTGTATGCCAAACTGGCTATAGTAGGTTGTCCCTCATCGGGGCTTTCCTCTTCCTCGTGGCATGGTTGAGCAGAGTACCAGGGAGACTAAAACACCTATAGAGCAAGCTAAATCGTGGAGCAGAATTGGCGAAATGATGTTGTGCTTTGGGCCCAAATGCCCAATATAGAACTTCCCGTAGGGTGAAAAGACCAAGAGGAAGGAGGCATTGATGTCTCTGGTAGCCATTAGTGCAGGTGTAATGGCCATAACCAAAATCGTACTAAAGCCGAGGAGTCGAGCCTAGGTCTCCATTAAGTCCCAATAAACTAAACCTTGGTGCTCATGCAGACTAACCATCACGACTAGACAGGGGGGGAGGGTGGCGGCAAGGGGATTTAAATTCCCTCATAATTGCCCATCCGACAACGCGTGTGGCCCATGTGTCACCCCATTGGGGGAAATTTAAAGCGTTAAATTTAAAAAGTAGAGATATATTTTAATTTTTAAATTTAAAATGTATAGATTTATTTTAATTTTTTATTTATTAAAAAACAATACAAATGAAAATTCTAACAAGAAGTTAATATTTTATTTAATAAAATGAAATGAAAGAGAAAATAATTTTATATAATTTAAAATATTACATTTCTTCAATCTAAAACATCAAAGATTTTATTATATTCACAAAAATTCTACAGGTAGGATGAGGAGACTTGCTAAAAACTGGGAACCAAGTCCACACCCTAGTCAAAAGTCACATGTTCCCATTAACAATTCAAGCATAAAAGAAAGTTTGGATTCAGTCCAAAAACAACAAAAAACACCATCTGCGATGAAAACATAAACTCCCATACCAATTAAGCTAAATTGTCGAGACCCTATATTAGGCACAAAAACAATGTTTTACTTGGTTGATGGTAAAGGAAATTAAAAATCCATGGAATCACAAACCCCAAACCCCTTAATGAGGTGGATATGTTGCAGGTGTCCCCTTGCATGACTTGGCATCATTGTTGGTACCCATATAATTGAGTTGTTGATGCTCTTTGTTAGCATCAATTGGGCTGGAATCTGATCTAGGGTTGTTGGGAGAGCTCCCTTTTTCCATCTATTTTCTAGAGTCATGAGTGGTTGGAGAAACCCTGAACCTAATGCTAAACTAGGACCTCCATAATGGTTTGAAATTTCCTTCTAGAATGCAAAGAGCATAGAGTATCTCTAACTGCTTGTTTCTAGTCTGGTGTATCGCTTGGCCAACCATGGCTTTCATTATCCATTAGGTTTCTCCAATGTGAAAATATTTGGTTTCCCCATTTTTTAAGTAGAATGGATCATCCACCCATCCCTCAACTTCCTCCATGACCTATTTATCTATCATTTTCTCCCTATGATTCCAGACCCGACCTTCAACCTGCTCCGCAACTTGCTTCTCCTCCCCTAAGCATAATTCTATGAAACGGTTTCCAATAGCCTAGGCATCTATTGCTACCCATGTGTTGGTTGTAGGACATTTGGAGGTGGATGCTTCACTATCATGCCTCCAACATTGATGAATTCCCCCCTCTACTCTGGAGGATCACCATCAAAATCCTGAACCGACCAATGAGCAAGCTCCCTCGGATGTCGCCAACTCCTAGAACTAACACAAACGCCCTACTACTAACAATTAGACCTATTATGAACATTAGAGGAAATTTTGGGATAAAATGGGCCTTATAAGAAAAAATGCAGTTGACAATTTGGAAATTCAATAACCAATAGAATTTCAAAATTTTGGGTCAACCATAATGGTTGAGTTGGACATCTAATAGTCAAAGTTCAGCTTATTTGTCACATTTTCATTTGACTATAGTTAACCACACCTTGGAGAAGATATTGGTGAGGTCATCCTTGATATGATAAATATTCTGGACGTACTAAATATTTAATATTTTATAATACCACTGCCTCTAGATATGAAAAAAAATTGCATTCCCCTTTGATATCATAAATATTAGATATTATTTTTGGGATTAACTGCGTAGTGTAAGTCATTAATATATGACCCATATCCATGAGTATTAGTCGCATTTGACCAATAATTCTCATGATTTGAATAGTCCACTTAGCACTCATTGCATCGGGTGATGCTCACAGGGGTGAAGAAATGGGATTGAAACCAATGAAATGAATTGCATAGCATCAATCATTACTTCCGAGGCTTGCACCCGGTAACCAGGACTTCCTAGGTGGTCACCCATCCCAAGACGCATCTGGCTTAAGCGCGCTTAACTGTGGAGTTTTCCCCACAATCAAGCCCACTTAGCTTGCTACCCCATTTGCAAAACCTTAGCAAGTATTGTGCCTTATGATATTCCCAGTTAGAGCTCCCTTCACTCGTATTATTTAAGCATAGAGGGGCTTCCGCAGTGCAAGATATTAGATATTATTTTTGGGATTAACTGCATAGTGTAAGTCATTAATCTATGACCCATATCCATGGGTATTAGTCGCAACTGACCAATAATTCTCATGATTTGAATAGTCCACTTAACACTCATTGCATCGAGTGATGCTCACAGGGGTAAAGAAATGGGATTGAAACCAATGAAATGAATTGCATAGCATCAATCATCACTTCTGGGGATTGCACCTGATAACCAGGACTTCCCAGGTTATAGATTAATGGCTTACACTACGTAGTTAATCCCAAAAATAGTTTAATGACTTACACTACGCAGTTAATCCCAAAAATAATATCTAATATCTTGCACTGCGGAAGCCCTTCTATGATCATAAATATTCTTGAGACACTAAATATTTAATATTTTAAAATACCACTACCTCCACATATTAAAAAATAAAATTCCATAATAATTAATTCACATTGAGTCATTTTGGAATATGAAAATTATTTGATATTAATAATCTATTTAAGAGAAGAAATAATATTTTCATTTAAGAAAAAAATGCATGTATTTTAAATCAATTAAAATTGAAATATTATAGATTTAAAATATAATTAAAATTGTTTTATAATTGGAATGAGTTAATAAGTGAATAAATTCAATTTTTTGTTTAATATTTTTTCAATCATCATATTGATTTGAAAATGTATCAAATTTATTGGGGAAAACGTACTATAAATTCCAACAAAATTCTTTTATACTTATTAATTTTATCCTTTAATTATTAGCTAAGAACTAAAACAATATAATATTAAAAATTCATTAAAAAAGATAGTATATATATATATATATATATATATAATATCAGTATTCAAATATAACAAAAGGAAGATCCAATAAGATCACACTATGTATATTACAATTACCATTTAATAAGTTGCAAAAATTTTATTATCATTATAATTTAATAAAAAATAAAACATACATTATATTGAGTTTTAATAAAAACATAAATAAATAAAAAATGGAAATATTAAATTGAATTTTAGTAAAGATTTAATCATATTATTGTTACTTAATTTAATTTAAATAAACATATGGAAAATAAGTTAAGTTTATAATGTTTATAATATGAGTATAAACTCCCCCATATGGGGTGACATTTGTCCAACAGAGGCAACTTGACACTCATGCGAACAAGGGAGTTAATACCCCCAACCACCAGACTCATATCTATCTTTCTCAACATGCGTAGAATTCAAGTCGCAGTAGTGTTAGTGCATTGGTGTGGTAAGGGAAATTTAATGGATTTCATTGTGAACCAACTACGAAACACTGGAGCAGGTACAATGAAATTGGTTGGCATCACCTATGTCTTCATGGTGCTCCTCTCAGTCACCTCAATGGTTTCTATGAAGCTAATATCTCACAAGAATTTTCTCATTCTGCAATTTCATTTGGCATTCCAAACCTCATCACCCCAGGAACTCTATTCTCTATCCAGAGGCTTCCCTCTCCCTGCTGGTGTCCATTCTTTGTCCATTCCTCACTTGTATCATGCCCACAGTTTGCTTATCACTGGAATGGATTCTTGGTTTGCCTCTCTGCCTCCCTCCCAGTCGTAACTCCACCATGCCGAGAGAGCGAGGCAAGCCCAAACAAGGGTCGTCTTACTACAGCTTCATAGCCCAACGCAATCACCCAGTCCCCTTTCTTCCCTCTAATCCCTCAACTAGATTTGTTAGTCCCTCTTGCTCCAACCAAAATTGGATTGATAATCCCCAGCCTCCTCTTGCCATTCTAGAGTCACCTCCTCACCTCTCCGACCCCATGCTCAACTCAGGGGGCTACTCAATTGAGGAAGAAACTCCTCCATACAGGCTGGAAACCACCGCAACAATTCCAGGGGATGGAAACCACCAGGTCAATACCAGATCCCTTGGACAATGCGAGTCCCTCTGCTCATCCCACAATGGTGCCAGGCGGCTATGTGGTCGAGGAAGAAATTCCCTCCAGCTAGTTGAAAGACTGGACAACAAGGAACGTCCTGGCTACCATAGAGGTAACCCATTGGTTGGCCATGAAAGAGACTCCACCAACCAATTTTGATGCAACAATAGCTCAACATGAGGAAATGGTTGGGAGCACTGAGCAGACTTCGCTCAACCCACATTGTTTTTCGGATGATCACCTTCAACTAATCTTCGAGATGCGTCGGAACATGGAGGACCAACTCCACAATCAGAGCATCCTCGGCTGTCGTATGGACCTCCTATTCGACTCCCTATCCAGTGCACTAGCCCATAAGTGTTGTTCGACTTGCATCCAACTATTTGTCTTCACTTACAACAATTATGGATGCCCGAGTTCATCGCACCTCTAGTTTTTCAATCATTTTGTTCTACAGGAATCAGTTACAGTCATTTTTTATTTTTGTTAAAACCTTGGTTTCTGGCAATAACCACGTTTATATTTTTTTCAGACCACCTATTCTGGTTTCCATGCATGTGGCAGAACAAGTGGCAAACTCTGAACAATGTATTGACATGACATTTCTTTAAGGTAATACAATCTCTTTTATTTACAAAAACAAAATATGAGTATAAGCTAAGTTTATATATGATAATTACAAACAGAATAAAAAAATTAGAATAAATTTAGTTGTTGTGAACTTTGTTATAGTTTTAATAAGACAAGTTTTTATTATGATTATAAAAAAATATTTCATCATAATCATTTTAGAATAACTAAAATTTGATTATAGTTAAAAAATATTTTAATAAGATAAGTTTTATTTTGATTATAAAAAATGGTTTCATTATAATGATATATTTATATAGTGAGATATTATAATGATATATATTTATATGATGATGATGATTAACGTCCACTAAGACCAAATTGGTCTATCGGACCTTAAGAGGGTAAGTGATTACTTGTGATTCTTTAGAATTTTATTTATGTGCTCGAAAAACATTAAGAGAAGTTTTCCAAGATCACCATACTTTTGTTGAGTTAAGAGGTTAGGAAGGTTGGTACTGTGACAAATATTTTGAAAATGAGATCTAATATGGGTATAGGCTGGACAATCTAAGAGAAAGTGCTTTTCATCTTCAACCTTCTTAGTGTCACAAATATGACACACTCTTTCATCCCATGGCATTTTAGGAATTGACCAACGCCCAGTTTCACTATGGAGCTTGTGAGAATTTGTTCTTATCTTAGCAATGCTTATTTTTTTCTTTACATTTGGCAAAACAGATAGATAATTTTGATTTTCTAGATTAGGGTTGATTACATCCTTATAGTACCTTAATTTTCTTTTTTCCTCTAACTCTTTATCACACCACATTTTCTCCTTAAATTTTGATTTGATGATTTTTTTAATAGTATCTTTATTCTACAAAATGGTGTCTTCCATGATTCCCCAATAGTTTAGTCAAGACCGGACATCTTTATGCCATCCTCGCTTGAGTCGATGGTGGTTATGACTCAATTTTGAAGCAATTTTAGGAAGTTTATTGTCTTCCATGTTGTTTAACTTGTTCTTATACATTTGGCATCTAGTCATAGCCATGCTCTCAATGGGGGAGAGGCTTGTTTCTAAGAGGAGGATGGGATAGGGCATATTTTCTTTAATTTTGAGATTATAGGTTATAAAATTCTTTTGTATTTGCTCTATCTTTCTCCAGGATTCAAGAGAGATACTACAGCCCCAAACTTCACATCCATAAATAATAACAGGTGCAACAATAGTCTCAAAGAGGAGTTTCTTATTATCCCAACTCCAAAGATCAGTTGATTTACAATTGTTTTCAAGCCCATAATAAGCTTTCCATCCCCCAATAATCCTTTTCTCAATGCTATAATTCCAATTGATCTTGTGGTGAATATCAATTCCAAGATATTTGTATGAAGTCACTTCCTCCAAGTTGTTGTTGTCATATATGAAGGTATCATAAGTGATCTTATTGGATTTAATAATCATGACTTTAGTCTTATCAGTATTAATACCCATATTGGAGCAAAAATCCTTGAGGATTCTTAGTTGGTTTTCAAGATCATGGGGACTCATTGTCATAAGAACGATATCATCGACATAAAGAAGAAGATTGATGACTATACCAGTGAGAGTAGGGCCGACACAACCTAGTTTTTCCAAGCAATCTTCCAACTTGTTAATGTATATGCCAAAAATGGTAGGGGGGAAGGGACAACCTTGTTTGACTCCAATATTGCATTTAATCTCTTTTGACCATCCCTCGGTGTTTTTAAACTTAGCAATAATGTTCTCATACATTCTTATTGCAGCAACCCTCAACTAGAGATGCACTTTTATCTCTTCCAACCTAGTCCAAAGGTTTTTCCCAGGAACCATGTCAAAAGATTTTCTAAAGTCAACAAAACAACAAAAAAGATTGGTTTTAGCATTGTGGAACTCCTCTGCAATGATACTAAAGGTAACAAGATGGTCCACAATTGAATGATATCTCCTAAACCTGGCTTGGCCTTTATCTCTTTTACCGTGACTTTATAGCCAAAGGCTAATCTTCTTTTACAAAATAATTCCATAAAGCTTGGCTAAAATTGGGCTAATCATAATGGTCCTATAATTAGAGGGAATGTTTATATCCCCATTTTTAAAAATAGGAACAATGAGGCTTTACGTCCAGGGTTTGGGGAAGCCCTTCTTGACTGGTAAATTGAAGAGCTTGTGTATGTGAGGGATAAGGATAGGCCCTCCGATTTTAAAAATTTTAGCTTGGTAGCCTTCAATGTCCTTAGCTTTCCCATTTGCAAGCCGCTTAACCTCGAACTGAATGTCATGTAAAGAAAAAACTTCTTCCTTTGTAGGGACAATAAGAATGGTGTCCATGGCATTAGGGAACTCGTAAAGACTTTTAAGGTAGGAATTACAATCCCCTAAGGGAATCCTATTATTTTCTTTAGTATTGCAGTTTAGAATTTGGCTCCAGAACTTCTTAGGATCTAGCTTATATAGTTGTGAAAGTTGATCTTGCCTTTTATTAATATAGTACCTTTTTTTCCTTTTAATTAGAGCTTTGTACGTATTGATATTATCGAGTTTTAGGGACTCATTAGAAGCATCCCTAATGACTTTTCTAGAAATTTTACATTCTTTATCATACCAAGGGTTGGTCATTCTATTATTCTTTTTATAGGACACCTCGAAAGAGAACTTGTTAATAGAAGTGGAAAGGGTAGTTGTAAAATTATGATAGAGTTCTTCAATGTTGTCCTTATAAGTTAGGAGATTTAATTTACTATTTAAATCCTTTAAGAAAAAGGTCAACTTTACTTTTGTCAAAGCACAATGATGCTCCTGTGCATGGAAAAGTTTAGAGTTAGAGTTAAAGGTTTATGATTAGAGTCGAGCTCATGGTCATTTAAAAGGTCAAAAGTTGCTATTTGGTTGGAAATGGGGATATGAGATATCACATAATCTACGATACTACTACCTAGCCCATGAATACAAGTCATGTGGTTGGAGTTTGACCACTTCATTACTCCATTGCAAATTATAAGGTCTTGAGAGTTGCAAAGCTTGACCAACTCAGTACCAAACAAATTCTCAATTAGGTCTTAAGAGCTTCTTTTGTAGCTATTAGATAAAACAAGGTCCTCATCTAGCCATAAATGATTATTGTTGGAATCAATACTTAAAAGAGTAGCTTGTTCAGTTGCAGTCCTAGCATTAAAGTCTCCTAGTAGGAGAATATTACCTTCATTTTTTCAAATTATAAATATCTTGTTCTAAATTATTATAGGGACAATTGTTATCTAGATTATTTTTCTTATAAAAAATAGAATTAATAGGTGCAAAATAGCAAATTGCTATATACATCATCTTAGCATTGGTGAATTAAATAAAATATTATAATGATATATATTTATATAGTGAGATATTACCTAGGTAATTTTATAATAATAATAAAATATATTATTTTATTTATATTATTATTCAAATTAAATTTTTGAATTACTATTGAATAAATCTTCATATATTATTTAAATTAAATTTTATTAGTAGATATTAAAAATTTGTTGTGCAACACATAAATCTCAAAAAGAAAAATACTATATTTATTGTATGTAAGTTATCTTTTATCCACTATCAATTATCATTTTTTTATGTGGATAATAAATAATAATTATCATTTATTATATACATAATTTAAATTTTTCATTTTATTTTTAATTTTCATCTTTTAATTCTATATTAAATTAGTTTATAAGGAAAATATCATTAATGAAGAAATATAGATATACTTTCACTATATACACCTCTAGCATAATGTGATGCGATCTACATTTTTATTATTTTATATTTAGTAGAAGGTCACAAAACATATCCAGGGACCTTTTTCGCCTAGCAACTTTTGTTGAAGTGTTATGAGAAATCGTCATCCTCTTAGCTATGTAACCCTCACAATTAATCATAGAAAACTAGATTGTACTTGCTTCCCCCTAGTGGAAATGAAAACTAGATTGTACGAGTGCCAACTTCTTCTTGATGCTTCGACACTAGCCAGCATAAGAAGTGCATACCAATTCCATCTCCTTCACACGTTGAATGCTCAAACCACTCGATTCGTCCTCGACCACGCCCGTCTTGTCCATCCCATTATCTTGTTGTCCCCTATGTCGGTTTTTTGTTCATAGGAAACAATTCAAAGGTTTTTTGTTTCAATTTTTAAATATAAATTTATCACAGATAGTTTTTCTCGAGCACGTTACACTCTAAAGAGTAGGGTTATAAAAAGAAAAAATAAAATAAAGTCGACATTCCTATAAAGAGAAAACTACATACGACCAAGAATGATATATTGGACTTTTAAGGAAGACTATAAATAATTAAGGTATCTAGTTATCTTTTTAGGTAAAAATGAAAATGAAAATGTATATTTTTATTTCCAAAAAAATTTAAATACTAATAAGTTGTTGTATAACACATAAAGTAAAAATGACATGTGTTTTCTCATTATTACTATCAATTTATTTCATTATTATTTCATTTATGTATTTTCCTTATCATTAATACAAAGTGTACTCCTACTAGATTAATACAAAATGATATACATATAATTATGTATGATAACATATGTGTAATTTCTTTTTAATAGTAATTTTGAATTTCTTTTTAAATGAAAATAAATTAGTAAAAATATAGTTAAAGATGAAAAACAAAATGATATAGAAAACTTATATATATATATCTTTCCCTTTTAATAATGATTTTGAATTTTTCTAATAAAGATAAATAATAATTATAGCAAATTTACAATGGTTTTATAGTAAATTGACAATTGTTGGGACACTCTAAGTAGTTCAATGATCTCATCTAGGTACACTCCATTTCCAAATTTACTTGGCAGGGACTAAGATGCCATGCAGCCCTTGTTAATGATTCACTTGAGATTCAATGAACCTTTCATGGTCTAGGTGATGGACTGTATATCTTTAGTTTCCTTGCTCATTCTTATTAATGGGAGTTCTACACCATTCTTCATCCTAGAATGGGGCCCCAGGCAAGGTTGCCCACTTTATCCTTATATTTTCTTACTTGTTGCATAATTGTTAAGTTAATCCTTGAAAGAGGCATTTAAGTTTGGAAACATAAAATGTATAAAATTAGGAAATTATTTCTCCTTGACACACACACTTTTTTTGGGATGATATATTGGTTTTTTGTGATGGCACTAGAAGAGAGGCTAAAAACTTCAAAGAGAATATGCAAATTTACTATTCTACTATAGGTATGCAGATTAATCTTGAAAAATCATCTATTACTTACAATGCCATTATGGTGGACGAGCAAGAATATTATGTTACTCTCTTTTCTTTCAATACATAATAATTAGAAAATGGTATAAATTAATTGAGATTTCATCTAAAATCTAGTGATTATCATAAAAAGGATTGGTAATGGCTAATTTCCAAGGTGGAAAAAAGGTTAAATGTTTGGTACAACCATTCTCTCTCAAGGGGAGGCCAACTAGTACTTTTAAAATATGTGATTGAGGTTATTCATGCATATTGGTCATCACTATCCTCGATACTAAAGGGACTATTATAAGTGAGTTATCGACTTAGTTTTAGATTCATTTGGGTTAGAAATAGATAAAAGAAAGGAATTGATTAAGTGAAGTGGAAAATTCTAGCAGTTCCAAAAAATCTGGGTAGTTGGAGCTTAGGGAGCTTAGGGAGTAAAAATCATCTTTCACTACTCTACAACATTTTCAACTAGTAGTAATTGGAGGTTGATAGAGGGGAAGAGATTATGGTGTTGTATAGTGAAGGAAACATGTATTTTCCTTGATTCTATTATGGTTTGTATTAAAAACCCTAAGAAGAATTATCACAATATTTCAATCATTTGGAAGGTGGTATTATCGACATTTCCTTTAATACATAACTATATTGCATGGAGTGTTGGGAAAGGAACACATGTTTAGGTGGGAGCATACCACTCATTTGGCATAAGAGAATATTTTTTAATCGTAGCACGTGTCATTTAACTTTTAATAAATGGGGGAATTTATACTCTAAATCAAATATCTTACTTTGATTTAACCACAATATTCCATCAAAAGTAGCTTTATGCGAGAGCTTTAGATATACCAAAGGAAGATGAACATATTTGGAATACTTAAATTACAAATATGAGAGATAATTTCACTAGAATTAAGGAGTTTGGGGGATCTTTGGAGTGGAATTTACATCCATTTGCATACTACACTCCTAATAAAGGATACAAAGCACTAGAATTTCAAGGAATTTAGGAGCCTCATAGATGGTGGTGGAGGAATGTCTAGTGTTTCAAGTGTTGTACAAAATCCTACATATTCATGTGGTCTCTCTTGAACAGTAACATAGTAACATTTTAACATGGGATAACCTACAAAAAAGGAATATTAATGGGTTTGGAAGGTGTTGTTTATGTATGACTAGTGAGGAAACCAATGTCCATTTAATTTTGAATTCTGAATTTACAAAATAGGTTTAGAGTGAATTGGATACTTTGACAGGTATAAGGGAAGCTCGAGCTAGAGAACCTTTTGAGGAAATAAAAAATTGGTGCAAAAATCCAGTCACAATGCCTTTTAGGGTTCTTCCTTTGATCATAACATTGGGAATTTGGATTGCAAGAAATGATAGAACTTTTGAGAATAGGATCATACCCCATTTCTAGTGTGTTGTGCAAGGATGGGTTATATTGTCCTTTTATAAATAAAGAAAATATATAAATCCTCCTTAACAAATAACTTAAGAGGTTTTGATCATTTGTTCAGTCAAGAGAAAATGACCAACATTGAGAGAAAATATTGTGGTAATAGGAAAGTCTCTTCTCATTTTTATAGAGGTAGAACTCCTCTTTCAATATTTATTGGATGTGAAATAAATATTCACATCCATAGAATTCCTGAGAAAGGAATAGGCTTGTTCAAAAATGGATATTTACAATATGATACAAGGCTCTAAAGCATAAACATAAGAGATTTTAAAAGACAACATCTCCATCATACCATGATTAAGATACGACACATCATTGGAAAAAATAAGAAATATGGACCACATTTGTAGAGAACTTAACATGATCATTCCATTAAAACTAAAAAACTATTTTGATAGACAAATGTTTGAAATCTCATGATTTAAACTCAAAGTTTGAGAAAATACTAATGTAGTGACCCGAAATAGTTCTCTAGGGATCCTAAAAAAGATACAAATGTTTTTGAAAGAATAATAATGTTTGTAATGTTCATAAAAGTAAATGGAATTCGTCCATAAAAGAGGACTAGGATTGGGCTCCTGCAGACCATGAAATTAAAGAAAGACCTGGAAGACAAAGAGGAGACATAGTTAGGGGTCGACCCTTGGTTTTCACAAATATTGAAACAAGAAAGGTTGGATGAACAATAACTAAGAAGGAAAATGAATAATATGACTACTTGAATTACAGTGATGGAAAGTACCCTCGTTCATTTGCTTGTTAGAGTGTTTCTTGTAGAGTTTTTAGAAAGAGGTTCCATGGCAGTTGTAACTACTTTTCACTGATCTAGCTTAGTTATATTTATCAATGCATTCTTTAACCATAATTCAATATAATCCTTCACGGGAGAAACCATCATCTCATGATTAGTTCTTGCATGGAACAATCATTTTTGAATGTCATTAATATCAAAACTGAGCTAGTGCAACGTGTCTTCAACATCTTCATTCTTATTTACATAGCGGATCAACCACTTTTCTACTCCCTCTTTCGAGTTTTTAGTTATTTCATTGAACTCATTTGCCGATGAAATCTTTAGGGTATCCAAAAGTCCTTATAACCAATATTTAGAAGGTAGAGATGAATCCATTATCAAGTGTGGTCCCCTCGGGTCCTTTGTGAAATCAACAAGATTTAAAAATAAGTCACCCTTATTGGTATTTATGACATCACATTCATATAATCATTCCTTTAAACATTTTTTTTTTTAATTATCCTGCATTAATTTTCCTTAATCGAGTTTTAGACAAGATATTCGTCTCTCTCCTTTGCATATCATTCATGTCATTCATATCATTAAGTTAAACTTGGTCTAATATGACTTTAGGAAAAAGTGTGTTTCTTTAGTATGCATGAGTATGCATTTGTAGTCAGGTAATCCGATAGTCATGATATGTTCCCGATACAGAGTGATCCAATCATTCATATTCTCCTTGATCTTAATGTCTACATTGATTTGTGGCTTAACACCCGATTGGTCCATGATATATGTTTAAAGAGAATGAAGTTTCATTTGTCGATGATCGATTGTGAAAAACTCTCTTGTAAATCTCT
>ML785138.1:726585-742258 GCA_009831015.1 Picea engelmannii | reverse complement strand
TTTTATATTTTATTTTAAGTTATTTTGCATCTAACTTTCATTTATAAAGTAACTTCATTGTAAAAGTGATCCCCTCTTATTCTATAAAATTGGGTCACTTCATAAGCAATTTTTTTGTAAAAGTGAGGTTATTAGGAGGGGTATCACCACATGGACCAAATTCCACTTGCCACATGGCTCTTTGGTCACTATTTATACCTTTTTTCAAAAGGGCATAAATTTCACATCCGAAGTTCATTTTCATTGTCTCTTTTTTTAAAACCTATTTTTTCGAGAGATTTCCATCCATACCATCAGTTTCAATGTTTAAATCCATATTCTATGCATATTTAATATGGATTCCCCCAGTGATATGTTTCTTACCAACACCAACTAATTCCAATGGAAATATTGTATGGAGGATTTATTAAGAAGTAAAGGATTGTATTGGATTACCTTGGGAAAATAAAAAGAACCCATTGATGATGAAAACTATGCCAAATGGATTAATAGTAATCATGAAGCCCATGAACTAATGAAAATGAGCATCTCTCTAGATTTAAGGTTTCACCTTAAAGAAATTAATTTCCCCAATAAAGCTTGGGAAAATCTTGAAGTTGTGTTTGGTAGAAACAATATTATTCGAGCTAACGAGTTGGAAAATTATTTAATAAATTTAAGTCAAAACAATTTTCCTTTCATTGAATATTACTTATCTAAGTTCAAAACACTTAGAATTTTATGTATAGAGTGCCAACTAGATTTGAAGGAATATCGATGCATATATGATATTCTTTCTAAGCTTGGTAGTGCATATTTTGTTTTTGTATCTACCTTTTATGATAGTAGAGAATCTCTAGGGAGTGCTTATAAATAACCCTCTCTTGAGTTTTTTGTTATTCTCTAATTCGAGAGAAAGATAAGTTTGTGCAACTTGGATTGATCAACACCACAGATACATCCAAGAAATCCTTAGTGATCCAGAAAAAAGATAAATCCAAGAATCATAAGAAGAACCATCCTTACCACAACAACAAGTAAAACAAGGGTTCCAAACCCTCTTAGGCAGCTTCTGCTCCTATTGGTGACAAAGGAGAAAAATATAAAAATAAGAAGATTGATAGTCATTGCAATTTTTGTGGGAAAGATGGTCATGTGGAGTCTAAATGTTTTAAAAATATGGAAGCCTTAGAAGTAGCAATGAAGAATCACAACATCAATATTGATTCTTCTTCTTGTTCTTCTCATGGAAATGCACTTTCTTCTTCTAGTTTCTCCTTCAATGAAACTTCTACTTCTTCTTTTGATGAGTGGATTATCGATTCTGGAGAATCTTATCATCTGGCTAAGGATAAATCCATATTTTCTACTCTAAATGAATCTAACACCAAGAAAATATATGTTGGTGATGATAGATCTCTTAGTGTTGTAGGGTCATGAAAACTTTAGGTAGATAATGGTCATTTCAATGATGTATTATGTGTTCCAAGTCTTTCCTGAAACTTTCTATCAATATATTAGATTACTCATTCAGGTGAAGATAAAACCATAGAGTTTTCACCTCACCAAGTTGTAATTAAGGATTTAAAATATCCTAAGCATGTTCTTGCAATTGGAATTGTTGATGATATTACCAAGTTGTACAAGTTTGAGAACTTTGGGTCATCATCTTTTCCATCCGTTTTTATTTCTCATATAAATGAATTGAGTAAAATTTTGCATGAGCGATTTGGTCATATAAACTACTTTCATTGCAACAACTATGTAATCAATAGATGGTAACTGGTCTTCCTCCTATTTCTTCTAGATATAGTGCTTTTGCAGATTGTGTTCTTGGCAAATGCCATTGGGACAATTTTGACAAATGTGCCTCTTGGCACGTCTCAGACCCTTTGGAGCTTGTTCACAATGACTTGTGTGGTACACTTTATTCTCCTTCTTTTTATGGGTGCACGTATTTCTTAACTTTCATTGATGACTTTTCAAGATGCACTTGGTTTTATTTCTTAAAACTTAAGAGAGAATTTTTTGACAAGTTTTTGGCCTACAAAGACCTTGTAGAAAATCAATCTAGACATCAACTTTAAAGGTTAAGAATAGATAATGGAGGTAGATATGTGAACAATAATTTTACAAGTTACTGAACTAAACAGCGCATCCAAATGGAACACACTGTTTGATATACACCACAACAAAATGGTGTTGCTGAGAGAAAAAACCACACATTTAAAAAAATGGCTAATTGTATGATCCAATCTAAGGGATTAAGTCTAATTTTTTGGGTGGAAGCCATTAACTGTGAAAATAAAATAGTAAATCACACTCCCACAAAGGATCTTAAAAATATAGCACCCGAAGAAGAATGGAGTAACATTAAGCTAGATGTAATCCATTTCTGTGTATTTGGCAGTGTAGCATGGGTTCACATTCCTAATGAGAAAAGGAAATCTTTAAAACCTAAAAGTGAGAAGTGTATTTTTGTTGGTTATTATGAAAATGTCAAAGGTTACAAACTTATTTAACCTCATTCAAATGAAATTATTATTCGAAGATATGTTAAATTTCATGAAAATATCTTTGCCTATTAGCCTAATTAAACGCTTGTGAATTCTTCGACCTACAACCCATATTTGTGCCATATTCTATTCCTATCATAGTTTCTTGTTCTTCAAATGATGACAATGAGGATGAAAATACACCTTTTCCTGCTCACCTTCCTCCATATGATTCCATTGAACATGAACTTGAACCAACACCGTCGCTTCCTAGATGGTTATGTTCAACACAAGAAGCAACTGGTGATATTGCCAATGATCCTTCATATTAGCATTGAACATGTTCACATTTATAGCAAGCCTCTTCTTTTTTGGATCAAGTTTCAGAGAATCATGATCCAGATACATTTGTAGAAGCTTCAAGTTATCTAGAATGGGATACAAAAATGAATTAAGAGTATCATTCTTTAATGGAAGACTTATCAGAAATGGGTCTATAGAACTAAGTATGCATTAGATGGAAGTGTTGAAAGACACAGGGCTTGGTTAGTTGCCAAAAATTCTCCCAGGTTGAAAGCATTGACTATAATTAAACATTTTCCCTTGTAGCCAAACCAAATTCCATTCACCTTGTTCTAGAACTTGTAGCCTCACATAAATGGGAGGTCCATCAGATGGATGTCAAATTTTCCTTCTTGCACGAGGATTTGTAAGAACGAATATACATGGAAGAACCTCTTGGATATTTCTAGAATGACTCTAGCCTTGTTTGTCTCCTTAAGAAATCTCTTTACGGTCTTAAGAAATATCCATGAGCTTGGTATGCCAAAAGGGAAAGATTTCTTCTTGACACCAGATTTTCTATATCCCATTCTGATCCTAATGTCTATACCCAAAAAGTATAAAGCCATCTCATAATCCTTGTTATTTATGTTGATGATATTATCCTCACTTGTAGTGACCTAAAAAATTTAACCCATGTGAAAACCAGCCTTAAGAAGAAATTTGAAATGACCGACTTAGGATATTTACAATATTTCCTTGGCCTCCAAGTTTTGCAAACCAAGGAAGAAATATTTCTTTCCCAATATAAGTATTCTTGTGACCTTCTTTGTTGCTTTCACATGGAAGATTCAAAACCAACCCCTTATCCCTTCCAATATGGAGTCAAACTTGTTTCCACCAGTACTTCTCTCGAAGTTGATTCCACCTTGTACCGTCAGTTATTTGGTAGCCTCTTATACTTGACTCATACCTATCATGATCTTTCCTTTGTTGTTGGTATTTTTTCCTAGTATATGAAAACACCCCATGAAATCCATTGAAAAGAATATAAAAGGATACTTTTGTATGCTCATGGTATAGTTCAGTCTGGGATACATTACATATCAGAGGGGACTCCTTTATTGGTTGGTTTCACTGATTTAGATTGGGACGACGACCTCGATGATTGAAGTTATACCACATGTTATTTTTTCATCCTTGGTTAAGGACCTGCACTTGGTATTGTCATAAATAACATGCTATTTCTCTTTCTTTAGTAGAAGCAGAGTACCGAGTGTTGGTTAATGCAAGTCAAGAAGTCTTGTGGCTTCAAAATATCCTTTCAGATTTTGGATTCTAATAGCAACATCCGAAAAATATATGGTGTGACAACCAGAGTGCCATCAATATCACCAAAGGTCCACTTAAAAATCAACACAACAAACAAATTGAGATACAGATGTAATTCATAAGAAATCTCATTCATGATCGAGTTATTGAAGTGTTATTTTTCCCTACAGAAGATCAAGTTGAAATTTTTTTCACAAAGACTCTTATAGAAGAGAAGTTTTCCAAACTTCGATTTATGTTAAGAGTTCAGGAATTTTTCATTAAGGGTGGATAGGCTCTAATGCCTCCTTCCTTCTTCTATTGTGTCACCTTTGTAAATCCTATGATCCTATCCCATGTTGTTCTTAAGGGGGGATGTTAGGATATTTAGACACTTAAGAGTTAGTTAAGGTCAACTTGGTCTAATGTGTCATTAGGTAAAAGTGTGTTTCTTAGTGTGTTTCTTTAGTATGCATTAGTACACATTTGTAGTTAGGTAATTTGATGATCACGATATGTTCTCAACATAGAGTGATATGAAGTTTCATATTCTCCTCGATCTTAAGGGCTACATTGATCCATGGGTGAACACCCGATTGGTGCATGATATCTATTTCAAGAGCATGGAGGGTCATTTGTTGATGATCAATTGTGAGAAACTCTCTTGTAAATCTCTTTGCAATATTTTTATTTTTCATTAATAAATTGATCCAAGTGGCCACATTGGTTGGGGCCATAGATGTTTCCCCACAGAGGTTTTAAAATGTAAAAACATCGTTGTGTTGATCTTTGATATGGTTGACTGAGGGGTTATTGAAGGTGTTTATCCTTTGTTGGAATACATGTGTTGCAAAACACCGAAAACTTCCTTGTAGAATTTTTCATCATTATCTAGATCGTTTTGGGGATATTCTTTAACATTTGTAATCCTTGAGGAACATATAGTAGAAGTAGTAGGTAGTTCTCGTATCTCAAGGATTAGAACAATTTTTTTTGACATTATCTCTAATATATTGTCTGATGGTTGTCAATAATGCTTTGGAACTCCTTACTCTATAACTTGATTCTGACACATCTTCTAAAGTGTTAAGAAAATGAATGGTATCAATTGGATCAATGAACAGAGGCTTCAACAATAAGGAATTTTATAATTCTTTTATTTTTTCTTTCAAGACCTAGTTTTCTTGTTCAATTTTATCAATTCAAGACTTGAGTTCTTCTCCAATTTCTTCATGAAATTGCTTGACTTTTGAGGGTGCCACCCCTTGTAAATCAATCTCAAAGTTCCACTATTCATAAACCTTTTTGTTTTTCAAGTTAATTTTTTCAATTAACAACTTTTTATATTCTTTGTTTAAATCCATGTGGTGCAATGTGACATATTTATCCTCAAAGACCAATGGCTCTTGACAAGCCAATTCTTGTGTTATTTCTCTATTTTCAAGCAATATTTGTGTTTTGTAGTTGGAATCTTCTACTTCAATGTCCATTTCCATATATTTAGGTTCAGGTACTGGAATTTCCTTCTCTCCTTTATGACTTTCACTTATTTTTATTTTTAGTGCTACAAGGGTAGCATGTATTTTCTTGATATCTCCTTTTGGAGGGTTTTCATCCCCTCCATCATAAGAATATTTTGAATGGGGATTATTTCATCAAAGAATGCATCCTTGGGTCTCTTTTTTCATTGAAGAAATACTTTTTGATACATTAGGTGAACCAAGGTTAGGGTTACCACTTCTCATGGTTTGACCCTTCGGTTTGTACTAGTCATTGGTGTTGGCCAAGGTATCACGATAATCATGAAATTTCTCAGGGATGGCTTCAATGGGGTTTTGGTTTTCCCCACATCCTTCCTTAAATTCGATAGTATTAATAAATGAGGATCTATAACTGACTGTAGATATGTGTGTTGTAAACAAATCATTAGGGTCAAATCCTAGAATTTCAAGAACGTATTTTGGCTTGAAATTATCAAAATGACTACCAAGATCAGACAGAATATAAGTTTTAAAGCAATAAATTCCTTTAACCAAAGAATAGGCTTGCTTCTCTAGTGTTGAGTACTTTAATTCATAATCATGTAGATTTTTACTCATGAAGGAAATTGGAAGTTCTTCCCCTTTGGATTCTTTTGAGTAAATATAGAAGCAATGGTTTCTTCTGATGCAAATGAATACAATATGAAGTTTCTTTCAAAGTTTGGACTAACAAGAATAGGATCAGTGGTAATTGCGTGTTTGATTTTAGTGAAATCGTTTTGGATCTGTGGAGTCGTTTCAAGCTTCTGATGTTTCTTTAACAACTTGTTTAATGGGATTTACAATTATGGCATAGTGTGGAACAAACCTTCGTATGAAATTTATTTTTAAAAAGAAATATTACACTCCCTCTTGAAATGTAGGACGATTTATGTAATTTATTTCCTTAATTATTTCTAGATCAATGTAAATTCCTTCTTTACTCGCAATATGACCAAGGATATTTCATTATGATATGACAAACAAAATCTTCTTTTGATTCAAATATATGCCATACATATTGAATCATAAGACTTGTCTAAGATATTTGAACTCCTTTCTCTTAATTTTGAATGAACTATTAAGTCGTCCTAATAATATGACATAAACTTCCCAATTAAATCATTAAAATTATGGTCCATTTCTCTTTGAAACATTGCACCAACATTCTTCAACTCAAATGGCATGCGGACATAGGAATATGTCCCCCATGGTGTAAAAAATGTAGTATTTGGAATATCTTCCTTGGCAACAAGTTCTTGGTTGTATCTAGAAAATACATCCAACATTGACATTAGTGCAAAACCAATGACGTGTTGAAACGGGGTCTCTATATTTGGGAGAGGGTAATTATCTTTGAAACTTTCTCTGTTGATATATCAGAAGTACACACAAAGTCTTATTTCACCATTCTTTTTCCATACTACCACTAAATATTATAACTATTTTTAATGTCGAATTGAACAAATATGCTATCTTTCTTCAACTTTTCTAGTTCTAACTTCACCAAAGGATTTAGTTTTGGATATATCATCCTCATTTTCTATCTAAATGGTTTTGAGCCTTCCTTGAGAGGTATGATGTGTTGAAATATAGACTTATTGTACACCTTTGAATCATCATAGGTCCAGGAGAAAATATCTTTAAATTCTTGAAATGGGAGGGTGTGACTTTGGAATTCTTCATTACTACAACTAGTACCCAGATTTAAATACTTTGTTTCTTCAAGTGTCCCAATGTCTATCTTTTATGTTTCTTGGAATTTTCCGAGGGATTATTCTTCTACACATCCTTATTATTTGTATGATCATCTCTTGTAAAAATATAGTCTAGACTGACATAATTCTTTTGAGGGAGATTGGTAGTTTCTTCAAAATTTTCTTCTTTTTGATAACTTCAATATTCAACGCTTATTTCATATAGAACATTTGGAAAAACATACATGAGGAAATTTGAAACATGTTCATCATTCTCAATACTTTCCAATGATGTTGATTATCTGGGACAGATGGATGAAAATATTTCTTCATGAAAAGTGTTGGGATTTTGAGAATCCTCAATATTAAAGAGAGAGGTTGCTAATGACAATGAGTCTTCCTTTTGATTCTTCTCTTGATGAACAAAAGTAATATTGAAGGAATTAAAAGAACCTATTATTTCCCAAAATCTCTTTGCATAGTGCTTCAATTTTTCTTTCTTGATTTTGTACCTTTTTTTGATAAGAATGTTAACCAATTATGAATCCCCAATCACCACTAAATATTTGACATGCATTTGAAGAGCCAAAGTCAATCCTTGAATTAGTGCTTCATACTCTTCTTCGTTATTGGTATAAGGGAACTCAAGTCTGATTTCATGTGGACAAATGCATGATTGAGTGATTTTAAAAACAATACCAACTCCAATTCCGGACTTAAAGCAAGCACCATGGAATGACATTTTCCAAAATCCTTGAAAATATTTTTTTTCATTTTTCTCAAGAGAATTCATTTGTTGTTTTTTGAAAACAACATAGTTTCCAATTCCAACATCAAAGTAGTTCTTGATCGTTTCAATTTCTTTCTTATTTAATGATGTTGGATTTCTCTTCTCCCAAGGTACTTTGATCATTGTTCTGTCTTTGTTTGGGAGAATCATGCAACTCACATCATTCATTATACATCCTCCAATAATTGAGAACCAATCCGAACTAAGAAAAACACCATACGCAGAAGGTAGATCAATGACTATGATGGTAAATATTGTTGTGATGTGTGGTATAGTTCTTATCCAGTAACAAAAATTCTTTATTTCACCATAAGTTGGTACTTTCATAGAATCAACTGCATAAATGTTTTCCTCTGTTTGATATTACTTTGTGAATTCCATTCCAAGAGATTCAATTACAAATAATTGCATGATATTGTTAGTATCTCCACTATCGACCAAACAATTGTGTAAGGTAAAATAATGATTTTCTAGAGATATGTAAAATGGTGGAACCTTACCTCTTGGTTTTACTGGTACATGCTTTTTCTTCAATTCTTAGGCTAGACGAATTTGTATCATCCAAAATATTCTCTCTTTGTTAGGGTATTTTAACAAATTCCATGAATGGCAGAGTGATCTAAAGCCTAGTTAATTGATCAACCACATTATAGGTCATTTGCAATGGTATTTTTGGCTAATTTACAATTGGTTGTTGTCTTGTTAGCTATGTAGCACTAATTTTTTATTTTTCCTTTTCTAATTGATATTTGGACTTGAATTTATTTACTTAATCCCTAGTCTAAACAACATTATCTTGTTGTGTATAGTCATAATCAAAGATCTCAAAATCTGATGAAATTTCCTCCATCTGGATTGATTCTAATATTTGATCTTGATCATTGATAAATTCTTGATTAAATGGCTCATTGTCTTAAATAAAATATTCATCTCCTGTAATTTCTTCTAGATCAACAACATTTGGATTCAGGATTCTGGGTGCTCTTGGTATGTGCTATTCATTTCTTGGATTTCTACCATTCCTATCTCTTTGATTCTATGGAAAACCTTTGACATCTTGATGTGGCTGAATGCTATTTTCATTTCTTTTGAGTTGGGTTATCTCATTTTGCATTTGTTGAATATTCCTTCTCACCTGAGCAATCTCTATTTTTTGTTGAGTGTCTTGAGAAACTTCAGGAATATTTCTCACATTTAGGGGGTTGGACTTGAAAAATTCCCCCTCCAACTCCTCATCTTTTAGTCATTGTTGAATTATATGGGACTTGAGAAGACAATGATAAACAAACCATATTTCTTTGTACTTTTCTGAGGATAATCTCAGGGTCAACATTAATCTCAAGCACATATTCTTCCATCTATGTTTCCTTTTGAATTTCCTCATTTAATTTGTTTATTTGTGAAACTCTTATTGAATAGTTGAAATTCAATGGCATCGCATTATTATAACATCCAAATATAACATGCACATTTGGATTTCATTCTTCTAGAATTTGATTCAATATTCTGAAAAATAGTAAGTTAAAATCTCTAATCCTTTCATCTCTTTGAAGATGAATTTGAGTGAACGGGGTAAGTAAAGTATGATATGTTATTGGGTGTGCATATATGGTCACAAACATATATTCCATATGATCAAAAGAGACAATTGATTTAGTTGGAAGAGAAAGATACCAGTCATAGGTTGGTCCTATAAAAGTTTTAAAAACAAATATGACCTTTACATCATCATGTTCGATCAAATGAATATCACATATTGTGAGAAATTGATCTATATGATTCTTGGGATCCATGATGCCATCACTTGTGAAAATAGGAAAAATACCTTGAGGAAGAGTAGGCAACTGATTTTATTCTCCTTGTATGTTAATGGGTCTGGATCTGGCTCTCCTTCTTGGATTTCTTTGTTTGACATTTATTTATCTTTAATCGTTAGGAATTTCATTTATTTTCTATTCTTGGTCACCCATGGGATCTACGTTCACAACTTCAGATCTTAAATATTGGTTTTCTTGATGACTCCCAAGATTCTTGATTTTACTTCTTGTTAAAGGACCTTTATAGGATTCCATCTTTTAAGATTATATTTATTTCCTCCTCGTGTTCTTTGTCTGAGAGCTATAATTATTTCTTTCGAGAGAGAAATAACTTCCCATGTTATTTATAGTTCTTCATGACTCATTTATGTTGTTATGACTAAATCATACAATTGATGAAAAATATTACCATGGTATTTGAGTCCAACTTGTATTTTAGGTTGGTTAGGTTCTGGTTGAGTCATTCAAATTTATGGTCTACAAAACCATCCTTTTGTTGGTTCCCCAATATGGTCACCAAAAATGTTGATCATTTCTTGGTCAAGGGAAAATGAACAACATTGAGAGAAAATATTGTGGGAACAAGAAAGACTCTCCTCATTTTTATAGAGGTGGAACTCCTCTTTCAATATATCATAATTTACAGAAAAAGATACAAAGGACTTAATATTTTAGAAAATAAATAGTCACATGTAGAGAATGCCTAAGAAAGGACCAGTCTTGTTCATAAAATGAATATTTACAATATGATACAAGACTACAAACCATAAAAGTAAGAGATTGTAAAAGACAACATTTCCATCATAGCATGATCAAGATAAGACACATCATTGGACAAGATAAGAAATATGGCCCACATTTTCAGAGAACTAAACATGATCATTCCATTAAAATTCAAAAAGGATTTTTATAGAGACACATTTGAGATCTCATGCTTTAAACTCAGAGCATGATAAATCACTAACATGGTTCCCCGAAATAGTTCTCTTGGGATCCTAAAAAATATACAAATGTTTTTGAAAGAATAATAATGTATGCAATGTTCATTAAATTAAATGGCATTCGTCCTTCAAAGAGGACTGGGATTGGGATACTGTGGACTATGAAACTAAAGAAAGACGTGGAAGACAAATATGAGACACAGTTAGTGGTTGGCCTTTGGTTTTCACAAATATTGAAACAAGAAAGGTTGGATGACTACTAACTAAGAAGGAAAATGAATAATATGACTATTTGACTTACTATGATGGAAAGTAACAATGTTCGTTTGCTTGTTGGAGTGATTCTTGTAGAGCATTCTCTAACCATAATTCAATATAATCCTACTTTGGGAGCAATCGTCATCTCATGCTTACTTCTTGCATTGAATAATTATTTTTGAATGTCCTTAATATCAAAACTAAGCTAGTGCAACATGTCTTCAACATATTCGTTCTTATTTACATAGTGTATCAACCACTTTTCTACTTCCTCTTCTAAGTATTCAATTATTTCCTTGAACTCATTTGCACATGAAATATTTAGGGCATCCAAATGTCGTTGTAACTGATCTTTAGAAATCATAATTGAATCCATTATCAAATGTGGTCCCCTATGCTCCTTCGTCAAATCAACAATATTTAAAAATAAGTCACCCCTATTGGTATTTATGACATCACATTCCTGTAATAATTCCTTTAAATATTCAATTATTTTTAACCATCCTATAGTAATTTTCCTTAATCGAGTTTTATACATGAGATTTTGTTCTCTTCTTTTCATGCCATTCATATTGGATATTTTGGTATAAAATATGTCGACACTTTCTTGTATATTTTTTTATCATTATCCATGTCCTTTTGGAAATATTCTTTAAAATTCATTATCCTAGAGGAAAGTATAGTAGAACTAGTAGCTAGTTCCCATATCTTAAGGATTAGAACATTTTTTTTTGGATATTCTCTCCAATATAATGTGTGATGGTTGTCAATAATTTTGAGGCACTCCTTAATCTAGAACTTGATTTCGGCACATCCTCTAAAGTGTTAAGAGGCCCAATGGTATCAATTAGCTCGATGAACAGAGGCTTTGACAGTAAGGCATTTTATAATTATTTTATTTTTTCTTTCAAGACCTAGTTTTCTTATTCAATTTCATCAATTGAAGACTTGATTTTTTCTCCAGTTGATTCATGAAATTGATTGAATTTTGAGGGTGTCGCCCCTTGTAAATCAATCTCAGAGTTCCACTTTTCAAAAACCTTTTTTTTCTTCAATTAACAACTTTTTAGATTCTTTGTTAAAAGTTGTGTGGTGCAATTTGTGAGATTCCTCCTCAAAGACCAATGTCTTTTGATAAGCCAATTCTTATGGTATTCCTCAATTTTCTAGCAATCTTTGTGCATCCTAGATAGGCTCCTATACTTCAATGTCCATTTCCACATCTTCAGGTTCATGCATTGGAATTTCCTTCTCTCCTTCTAAATTTGATTTCTTTTTCTTTTTCTTTTGTTGGAGGGGTAGTATGTGTTTTCTCAATATTTCATGTTGGAGGGTTTTCATACCCTCTATCACCATAATTTTGTGAATGGGAATTATTTTTCCCAGGACGACTTACTTGGGTCCCTTTTTTAATTGAATAAATCCTATGCGATACATTGTGTGAACCGAGGTTAGTGTTAGCACTTCTCATGGTTCGACCCTTCTATTTTTACTAATCATTGGTATTGACCAAGGTATCAAGATCATCATGAACTTTCTCTAGGATGGCTTCAATGGGGTTTTTTTTATCCCCACCTCCTTCCTTAATTTCGGTAGTTTTAATAAATGACAAACCATAACAAACTACGGACATATGTGCTATAAACAAGTCATTAGGGTCAAATCCTAGAATTTTAGGAACTACTTTAGCTTGAAATGATCAAAATGACTAGCAAGTTCATCCATATGGGAAAATAATTTTTACAAATATTTCCCCAACTTTACATGGAAATGGAATGAACTACCTTTTTCTCTTTTTGTTAAACAAATGAGCCTAGAACATGTATTTCTTGAAGACTTCAACAACACGTATATGAAACATCGAAAGGAGGCAAGGAAGGTTTTCCCTCGAAACTGTACAATATTATGAAACTGAAGTCCTCTAAGGTTTTGAAAACTTGATTTCCTTCCAAAAAGACAAAAACGTCTATAGACAATATAGATGTGGTGGGACAATAAAATAACTTCTTGAAAGTAGACAGGAAATCATTCTGTAATTCATAAAAATGATATGGTTCTTTGTGTTTCCACAATGTTGGATACCAAAAATGAAGTGGGTCTTTTCCAAAATCCACACTCCTTGTGCAAGGAAAGTCTTAAAAAACATGGCAGTATGCAACTGCAAAAATCAAATGGGAACCCATAAATAATTTTTTATTTTTCCACAAATTTACCAGTGGGAAAGAAACTTCAATTTAAATAACTTAAGCCCAATCAAATAGGATGATCTCATGAACATGAGGTGCAGGACATACAATACATATCTCAGGATGGTGGCCATGGAATATTTCCCAATAATTATGGAAAATAACCATGTGAACTCTTTATAGGGCTATTTCGAGGAACATACCTCTATCTGGTGGAGTTCTCAGGGTAGTTCGATGTCTTCGAAAGAAAACTATCGAATATCTTTGTCCCTCCATGGTTGGACCTTAAAAAAACATCTAATTTTGAACCTTTAAATGTCACTATAGGCTGAGGGAGCCTAAGCATCCTTTTGAATACTGTGTGGGTGCCAAGGAAATATGCATCTTCCCCTGTAATTGAATTATCCTCTTCTCATTGTTGAAATTTTCTACACTCTAGTGAATCAACTCATGAAAATATGATACCTCTAGTATACAACCTACTAATGTTATTTCATAAGTACAAACTTTACTTGAGATATTTTATTCTAGAGAGAGCAATGTGTACCATTTAAATGCCTCAAACCATTACACTAAATAGTCCTCATATCCTAGTGTATTCAGAGTGTTTCCACAATAGAGCTCTCTTTTCTTATTGGGTATATTTAGCAAAGGATAATTAAAATGAAAAGGTGGTGGTTCTGTCATAGTAGACGTTTACAACAATGATTTAATTTCTTACTAAATTCCCCATGTACTTTCTTAATAACACATGTAGCTCTTAGTTCTGTTAATTGCATGAATTGATTTGGCTTTAAGGTGGGGAATTTACAAGAATTGTTCCATTAATAATGGTTTTAATTTACCTCATGTGTTGGATGATGTGGCGATATGATCATAAATGTTCTCAAGCGATGTGATTATCTATTGGGATGAATGGAAAATGTTTCAAGTATGGAGGTGAAAAATGAGTGATGGAGAGTGCACAATGATGAATACGGGATTGCGAGTTACAAGGTGTGGGAAATGGAAGGGGAGATGTAGGTAGACTTCCACATCTGCAATCAGAAAAGACACCAAGTACAATAAGTTCCCATTTTGTATGTTGTGGAAGAATGCAGGTCATTTTGAGGTGAGTACAAATACGAAATGCAGGTTTGCAGGGTTTGGTCCTTTTGAAGCACCATTTATGACTTGCAATTGGATTCTTTTAAATGAAAAAAATGGCTAAGTCTAAATAAAGGAATTTAGAAAAAGGACTAAGAGTAGGGACTTGCGAGTTTGCGAGATTGTTGACTTATAATGGTTTTGGGTGGGGTTCCCACAACCTGAAAAGGTAAAAAATGGTTAAGTGTGGGATATATAAGAAAAGGAACTATGACCAAAAGAATTGACCTTTGATCAATGAAAATTGATCAACAATTGGCTCCAACTGTGGGACAGTAACCCCCTGTGGGTTACTGAGAATCCAAAAGGCATAGTCCATTGAGAAATGGTGTCAAAGGAAAATAAAAGAGAGAGAGAAAAAATAATATAGGAAGGATAAAAGTGTGTACAAGGGGAAAAACAAGAAAAACAAAGGTCTAGATACAAAAGAAAAACTCTAAAATTAGATAAAGAAGTGTTTGAGGTATCACCCATTAAAAGGCAATGTTTGAACTATTCCATCCACGCTTTTTAGCAAATAAGAATTGAAACCAAAAATATTTTGAATATGATATGGCCCGATCCAAATAAATTTGAAATTAGTATGAAAATATGGTTTCTCCTTGGATTTGTTCCAATGCAGCACCAATGTTGGACACAGACCTAGTTAGGAGAAAAGGCTATTTTTGGAAAAGAAGCATGAAGGGAAGAAAGGAAAATTGGAAGGAAATGTAGCACGTGCAAGGGAAGCATGCGAGGGAAGCATGCAAGGAATACCTAACAACGTTAGGGTTAGGGTTTTTGCAATGTATTGTAATGGTTGATGAGCCAAGAATATAAATAAGTAGTACTTAGGGGACATAAAGAAGAGAGACGATGGATGGCATGGGGACCAATGAAAGAGGAAGAGTCCAGAAGTTGTAAGGTTTGTAAGAACTGTACTATTTCGTAAGATGGTGAGATAGAGAAGCAGTGAGGACTCGATCCCGAGGGTTAGATCATAGACTGAGGAGCCTGGTGTGATCTAGTCAGACTCGCAGGGACCGGGGAGCCTGTTGAGAGTGTAAGATCCAAGATTGTAAACACATGCGACGTGACATATTATTGAACCATAATAAAGAGATTGAGAGCCAGATATTTGTGGACCTAGCCCAAGAAGGGGTGAACCACGGTAAAACCTGTGTTGTGTGATTGAATGTATGTATCTGTAATGTTGTTAAGTGTTGAATGTTAGATAAATGAATGAAGGAACTAGTTATATATGATATTTCA
>ML785138.1:673544-720528 GCA_009831015.1 Picea engelmannii | reverse complement strand
TATATATATATATCTTTCCCTTTTAATAATGATTTTGAATTTTTCTAATAAAGATAAATAATAATTATAGCAAATTTACAATGGTTTTATAGTAAATTGACAATTGTTGGGACACTCTAAGTAGTTCAATGATCTCATCTAGGTACACTCCATTTCCAAATTTACTTGGCAGGGACTAAGATGCCATGCAGCCCTTGTTAATGATTCACTTGAGATTCAATGAACCTTTCATGGTCTAGGTGATGGACTGTATATCTTTAGTTTCCTTGCTCATTCTTATTAATGGGAGTTCTACACCATTCTTCATCCTAGAATGGGGCCCCAGGCAAGGTTGCCCACTTTATCCTTATATTTTCTTACTTGTTGCATAATTGTTAAGTTAATCCTTGAAAGAGGCATTTAAGTTTGGAAACATAAAATGTATAAAATTAGGAAATTATTTCTCCTTGACACACACACTTTTTTTGGGATGATATATTGGTTTTTTGTGATGGCACTAGAAGAGAGGCTAAAAACTTCAAAGAGAATATGCAAATTTACTATTCTACTATAGGTATGCAGATTAATCTTGAAAAATCATCTATTACTTACAATGCCATTATGGTGGACGAGCAAGAATATTATGTTACTCTCTTTTCTTTCAATACATAATAATTAGAAAATGGTATAAATTAATTGAGATTTCATCTAAAATCTAGTGATTATCATAAAAAGGATTGGTAATGGCTAATTTCCAAGGTGGAAAAAAGGTTAAATGTTTGGTACAACCATTCTCTCTCAAGGGGAGGCCAACTAGTACTTTTAAAATATGTGATTGAGGTTATTCATGCATATTGGTCATCACTATCCTCGATACTAAAGGGACTATTATAAGTGAGTTATCGACTTAGTTTTAGATTCATTTGGGTTAGAAATAGATAAAAGAAAGGAATTGATTAAGTGAAGTGGAAAATTCTAGCAGTTCCAAAAAATCTGGGTAGTTGGAGCTTAGGGAGCTTAGGGAGTAAAAATCATCTTTCACTACTCTACAACATTTTCAACTAGTAGTAATTGGAGGTTGATAGAGGGGAAGAGATTATGGTGTTGTATAGTGAAGGAAACATGTATTTTCCTTGATTCTATTATGGTTTGTATTAAAAACCCTAAGAAGAATTATCACAATATTTCAATCATTTGGAAGGTGGTATTATCGACATTTCCTTTAATACATAACTATATTGCATGGAGTGTTGGGAAAGGAACACATGTTTAGGTGGGAGCATACCACTCATTTGGCATAAGAGAATATTTTTTAATCGTAGCACGTGTCATTTAACTTTTAATAAATGGGGGAATTTATACTCTAAATCAAATATCTTACTTTGATTTAACCACAATATTCCATCAAAAGTAGCTTTATGCGAGAGCTTTAGATATACCAAAGGAAGATGAACATATTTGGAATACTTAAATTACAAATATGAGAGATAATTTCACTAGAATTAAGGAGTTTGGGGGATCTTTGGAGTGGAATTTACATCCATTTGCATACTACACTCCTAATAAAGGATACAAAGCACTAGAATTTCAAGGAATTTAGGAGCCTCATAGATGGTGGTGGAGGAATGTCTAGTGTTTCAAGTGTTGTACAAAATCCTACATATTCATGTGGTCTCTCTTGAACAGTAACATAGTAACATTTTAACATGGGATAACCTACAAAAAAGGAATATTAATGGGTTTGGAAGGTGTTGTTTATGTATGACTAGTGAGGAAACCAATGTCCATTTAATTTTGAATTCTGAATTTACAAAATAGGTTTAGAGTGAATTGGATACTTTGACAGGTATAAGGGAAGCTCGAGCTAGAGAACCTTTTGAGGAAATAAAAAATTGGTGCAAAAATCCAGTCACAATGCCTTTTAGGGTTCTTCCTTTGATCATAACATTGGGAATTTGGATTGCAAGAAATGATAGAACTTTTGAGAATAGGATCATACCCCATTTCTAGTGTGTTGTGCAAGGATGGGTTATATTGTCCTTTTATAAATAAAGAAAATATATAAATCCTCCTTAACAAATAACTTAAGAGGTTTTGATCATTTGTTCAGTCAAGAGAAAATGACCAACATTGAGAGAAAATATTGTGGTAATAGGAAAGTCTCTTCTCATTTTTATAGAGGTAGAACTCCTCTTTCAATATTTATTGGATGTGAAATAAATATTCACATCCATAGAATTCCTGAGAAAGGAATAGGCTTGTTCAAAAATGGATATTTACAATATGATACAAGGCTCTAAAGCATAAACATAAGAGATTTTAAAAGACAACATCTCCATCATACCATGATTAAGATACGACACATCATTGGAAAAAATAAGAAATATGGACCACATTTGTAGAGAACTTAACATGATCATTCCATTAAAACTAAAAAACTATTTTGATAGACAAATGTTTGAAATCTCATGATTTAAACTCAAAGTTTGAGAAAATACTAATGTAGTGACCCGAAATAGTTCTCTAGGGATCCTAAAAAAGATACAAATGTTTTTGAAAGAATAATAATGTTTGTAATGTTCATAAAAGTAAATGGAATTCGTCCATAAAAGAGGACTAGGATTGGGCTCCTGCAGACCATGAAATTAAAGAAAGACCTGGAAGACAAAGAGGAGACATAGTTAGGGGTCGACCCTTGGTTTTCACAAATATTGAAACAAGAAAGGTTGGATGAACAATAACTAAGAAGGAAAATGAATAATATGACTACTTGAATTACAGTGATGGAAAGTACCCTCGTTCATTTGCTTGTTAGAGTGTTTCTTGTAGAGTTTTTAGAAAGAGGTTCCATGGCAGTTGTAACTACTTTTCACTGATCTAGCTTAGTTATATTTATCAATGCATTCTTTAACCATAATTCAATATAATCCTTCACGGGAGAAACCATCATCTCATGATTAGTTCTTGCATGGAACAATCATTTTTGAATGTCATTAATATCAAAACTGAGCTAGTGCAACGTGTCTTCAACATCTTCATTCTTATTTACATAGCGGATCAACCACTTTTCTACTCCCTCTTTCGAGTTTTTAGTTATTTCATTGAACTCATTTGCCGATGAAATCTTTAGGGTATCCAAAAGTCCTTATAACCAATATTTAGAAGGTAGAGATGAATCCATTATCAAGTGTGGTCCCCTCGGGTCCTTTGTGAAATCAACAAGATTTAAAAATAAGTCACCCTTATTGGTATTTATGACATCACATTCATATAATCATTCCTTTAAACATTTTTTTTTTTAATTATCCTGCATTAATTTTCCTTAATCGAGTTTTAGACAAGATATTCGTCTCTCTCCTTTGCATATCATTCATGTCATTCATATCATTAAGTTAAACTTGGTCTAATATGACTTTAGGAAAAAGTGTGTTTCTTTAGTATGCATGAGTATGCATTTGTAGTCAGGTAATCCGATAGTCATGATATGTTCCCGATACAGAGTGATCCAATCATTCATATTCTCCTTGATCTTAATGTCTACATTGATTTGTGGCTTAACACCCGATTGGTCCATGATATATGTTTAAAGAGAATGAAGTTTCATTTGTCGATGATCGATTGTGAAAAACTCTCTTGTAAATCTCTATATAATAATTTTCTTTTGCATTAATAAATTACCCCAAGTGGCCACATTGGTTGGGGTCATGGATGTTTCCCGACATAGGTTTTACCATATAAAAGCATCGGTGTGTTGATATTTTATCTAGTTGTGTGAGTGGTTACTAAATATGTTTTTCCTCTGTTGGAATACATGTGTTGTTCAACATGGCATCATAGCACATTTGAATACCCTCTCCCATTGTAGATCAAGATCTTGAAGTCGTCTTGTCACATCTATGGTTTCTTCCATTCTATACAATCCTGGCCTGGGAGGATTGTTCCATTGCATCCAGAGTGCTTGTTTTAGTTAGGAATGTGTTTCATTTCACTCTAAAAGGTTTCTATTTTCCCAAGATACGATCATTTCAGTCAAATCCAGAGGTGTCAAGCCTGAATACACCCCTTTTAAATTTTTACAGAGACAATATTTCAATTCTATTTTAGACTTATGTATTTTATTTCCGGGTTGCTACTCTTTTTTATTTTTATATGCTCTTTTCCCCACATTCTGTGTGATCTCGACAAATTAGAAACATAAAGGAAAGGATTTTCTTGTGTGGGTGTTCTCTTTGTCATGCGCTCTGTGTGATCTTAGTAAATAAAAAACAGAGGGAAACTTTCTTTTTCCAAGTAAGTTAATCGATATATAACCCTTGTTTCCATAGAGAAGAAAAACAATTTTCTTGTGTGAAAAGTGTATTTTATGAGCATGCTCTCCAAGGTCTTCTTCCACAACAAAAACAACCCCAATATTCCTTCTAAATGATATAATATGTTTTGAACTAGCTCACTTGGTTAAAAGTTGTTTTATTAAGTAAGATGTCCTGAGTTCAAGTCTATTTTTCGTCACTTTTTTTTTTAAATGTTTTTTGAAAAAGTTCATGCATCCATTGTAAAGGGTATTTCACTTAAATTATAAAAGTGAATCATTATAAGTAGCTTTTATATTTTATTTTAAGTTATTTTGCATCTAACTTTCATTTATAAAGTAACTTCATTGTAAAAGTGATCCCCTCTTATTCTATAAAATTGGGTCACTTCATAAGCAATTTTTTTGTAAAAGTGAGGTTATTAGGAGGGGTATCACCACATGGACCAAATTCCACTTGCCACATGGCTCTTTGGTCACTATTTATACCTTTTTTCAAAAGGGCATAAATTTCACATCCGAAGTTCATTTTCATTGTCTCTTTTTTTAAAACCTATTTTTTCGAGAGATTTCCATCCATACCATCAGTTTCAATGTTTAAATCCATATTCTATGCATATTTAATATGGATTCCCCCAGTGATATGTTTCTTACCAACACCAACTAATTCCAATGGAAATATTGTATGGAGGATTTATTAAGAAGTAAAGGATTGTATTGGATTACCTTGGGAAAATAAAAAGAACCCATTGATGATGAAAACTATGCCAAATGGATTAATAGTAATCATGAAGCCCATGAACTAATGAAAATGAGCATCTCTCTAGATTTAAGGTTTCACCTTAAAGAAATTAATTTCCCCAATAAAGCTTGGGAAAATCTTGAAGTTGTGTTTGGTAGAAACAATATTATTCGAGCTAACGAGTTGGAAAATTATTTAATAAATTTAAGTCAAAACAATTTTCCTTTCATTGAATATTACTTATCTAAGTTCAAAACACTTAGAATTTTATGTATAGAGTGCCAACTAGATTTGAAGGAATATCGATGCATATATGATATTCTTTCTAAGCTTGGTAGTGCATATTTTGTTTTTGTATCTACCTTTTATGATAGTAGAGAATCTCTAGGGAGTGCTTATAAATAACCCTCTCTTGAGTTTTTTGTTATTCTCTAATTCGAGAGAAAGATAAGTTTGTGCAACTTGGATTGATCAACACCACAGATACATCCAAGAAATCCTTAGTGATCCAGAAAAAAGATAAATCCAAGAATCATAAGAAGAACCATCCTTACCACAACAACAAGTAAAACAAGGGTTCCAAACCCTCTTAGGCAGCTTCTGCTCCTATTGGTGACAAAGGAGAAAAATATAAAAATAAGAAGATTGATAGTCATTGCAATTTTTGTGGGAAAGATGGTCATGTGGAGTCTAAATGTTTTAAAAATATGGAAGCCTTAGAAGTAGCAATGAAGAATCACAACATCAATATTGATTCTTCTTCTTGTTCTTCTCATGGAAATGCACTTTCTTCTTCTAGTTTCTCCTTCAATGAAACTTCTACTTCTTCTTTTGATGAGTGGATTATCGATTCTGGAGAATCTTATCATCTGGCTAAGGATAAATCCATATTTTCTACTCTAAATGAATCTAACACCAAGAAAATATATGTTGGTGATGATAGATCTCTTAGTGTTGTAGGGTCATGAAAACTTTAGGTAGATAATGGTCATTTCAATGATGTATTATGTGTTCCAAGTCTTTCCTGAAACTTTCTATCAATATATTAGATTACTCATTCAGGTGAAGATAAAACCATAGAGTTTTCACCTCACCAAGTTGTAATTAAGGATTTAAAATATCCTAAGCATGTTCTTGCAATTGGAATTGTTGATGATATTACCAAGTTGTACAAGTTTGAGAACTTTGGGTCATCATCTTTTCCATCCGTTTTTATTTCTCATATAAATGAATTGAGTAAAATTTTGCATGAGCGATTTGGTCATATAAACTACTTTCATTGCAACAACTATGTAATCAATAGATGGTAACTGGTCTTCCTCCTATTTCTTCTAGATATAGTGCTTTTGCAGATTGTGTTCTTGGCAAATGCCATTGGGACAATTTTGACAAATGTGCCTCTTGGCACGTCTCAGACCCTTTGGAGCTTGTTCACAATGACTTGTGTGGTACACTTTATTCTCCTTCTTTTTATGGGTGCACGTATTTCTTAACTTTCATTGATGACTTTTCAAGATGCACTTGGTTTTATTTCTTAAAACTTAAGAGAGAATTTTTTGACAAGTTTTTGGCCTACAAAGACCTTGTAGAAAATCAATCTAGACATCAACTTTAAAGGTTAAGAATAGATAATGGAGGTAGATATGTGAACAATAATTTTACAAGTTACTGAACTAAACAGCGCATCCAAATGGAACACACTGTTTGATATACACCACAACAAAATGGTGTTGCTGAGAGAAAAAACCACACATTTAAAAAAATGGCTAATTGTATGATCCAATCTAAGGGATTAAGTCTAATTTTTTGGGTGGAAGCCATTAACTGTGAAAATAAAATAGTAAATCACACTCCCACAAAGGATCTTAAAAATATAGCACCCGAAGAAGAATGGAGTAACATTAAGCTAGATGTAATCCATTTCTGTGTATTTGGCAGTGTAGCATGGGTTCACATTCCTAATGAGAAAAGGAAATCTTTAAAACCTAAAAGTGAGAAGTGTATTTTTGTTGGTTATTATGAAAATGTCAAAGGTTACAAACTTATTTAACCTCATTCAAATGAAATTATTATTCGAAGATATGTTAAATTTCATGAAAATATCTTTGCCTATTAGCCTAATTAAACGCTTGTGAATTCTTCGACCTACAACCCATATTTGTGCCATATTCTATTCCTATCATAGTTTCTTGTTCTTCAAATGATGACAATGAGGATGAAAATACACCTTTTCCTGCTCACCTTCCTCCATATGATTCCATTGAACATGAACTTGAACCAACACCGTCGCTTCCTAGATGGTTATGTTCAACACAAGAAGCAACTGGTGATATTGCCAATGATCCTTCATATTAGCATTGAACATGTTCACATTTATAGCAAGCCTCTTCTTTTTTGGATCAAGTTTCAGAGAATCATGATCCAGATACATTTGTAGAAGCTTCAAGTTATCTAGAATGGGATACAAAAATGAATTAAGAGTATCATTCTTTAATGGAAGACTTATCAGAAATGGGTCTATAGAACTAAGTATGCATTAGATGGAAGTGTTGAAAGACACAGGGCTTGGTTAGTTGCCAAAAATTCTCCCAGGTTGAAAGCATTGACTATAATTAAACATTTTCCCTTGTAGCCAAACCAAATTCCATTCACCTTGTTCTAGAACTTGTAGCCTCACATAAATGGGAGGTCCATCAGATGGATGTCAAATTTTCCTTCTTGCACGAGGATTTGTAAGAACGAATATACATGGAAGAACCTCTTGGATATTTCTAGAATGACTCTAGCCTTGTTTGTCTCCTTAAGAAATCTCTTTACGGTCTTAAGAAATATCCATGAGCTTGGTATGCCAAAAGGGAAAGATTTCTTCTTGACACCAGATTTTCTATATCCCATTCTGATCCTAATGTCTATACCCAAAAAGTATAAAGCCATCTCATAATCCTTGTTATTTATGTTGATGATATTATCCTCACTTGTAGTGACCTAAAAAATTTAACCCATGTGAAAACCAGCCTTAAGAAGAAATTTGAAATGACCGACTTAGGATATTTACAATATTTCCTTGGCCTCCAAGTTTTGCAAACCAAGGAAGAAATATTTCTTTCCCAATATAAGTATTCTTGTGACCTTCTTTGTTGCTTTCACATGGAAGATTCAAAACCAACCCCTTATCCCTTCCAATATGGAGTCAAACTTGTTTCCACCAGTACTTCTCTCGAAGTTGATTCCACCTTGTACCGTCAGTTATTTGGTAGCCTCTTATACTTGACTCATACCTATCATGATCTTTCCTTTGTTGTTGGTATTTTTTCCTAGTATATGAAAACACCCCATGAAATCCATTGAAAAGAATATAAAAGGATACTTTTGTATGCTCATGGTATAGTTCAGTCTGGGATACATTACATATCAGAGGGGACTCCTTTATTGGTTGGTTTCACTGATTTAGATTGGGACGACGACCTCGATGATTGAAGTTATACCACATGTTATTTTTTCATCCTTGGTTAAGGACCTGCACTTGGTATTGTCATAAATAACATGCTATTTCTCTTTCTTTAGTAGAAGCAGAGTACCGAGTGTTGGTTAATGCAAGTCAAGAAGTCTTGTGGCTTCAAAATATCCTTTCAGATTTTGGATTCTAATAGCAACATCCGAAAAATATATGGTGTGACAACCAGAGTGCCATCAATATCACCAAAGGTCCACTTAAAAATCAACACAACAAACAAATTGAGATACAGATGTAATTCATAAGAAATCTCATTCATGATCGAGTTATTGAAGTGTTATTTTTCCCTACAGAAGATCAAGTTGAAATTTTTTTCACAAAGACTCTTATAGAAGAGAAGTTTTCCAAACTTCGATTTATGTTAAGAGTTCAGGAATTTTTCATTAAGGGTGGATAGGCTCTAATGCCTCCTTCCTTCTTCTATTGTGTCACCTTTGTAAATCCTATGATCCTATCCCATGTTGTTCTTAAGGGGGGATGTTAGGATATTTAGACACTTAAGAGTTAGTTAAGGTCAACTTGGTCTAATGTGTCATTAGGTAAAAGTGTGTTTCTTAGTGTGTTTCTTTAGTATGCATTAGTACACATTTGTAGTTAGGTAATTTGATGATCACGATATGTTCTCAACATAGAGTGATATGAAGTTTCATATTCTCCTCGATCTTAAGGGCTACATTGATCCATGGGTGAACACCCGATTGGTGCATGATATCTATTTCAAGAGCATGGAGGGTCATTTGTTGATGATCAATTGTGAGAAACTCTCTTGTAAATCTCTTTGCAATATTTTTATTTTTCATTAATAAATTGATCCAAGTGGCCACATTGGTTGGGGCCATAGATGTTTCCCCACAGAGGTTTTAAAATGTAAAAACATCGTTGTGTTGATCTTTGATATGGTTGACTGAGGGGTTATTGAAGGTGTTTATCCTTTGTTGGAATACATGTGTTGCAAAACACCGAAAACTTCCTTGTAGAATTTTTCATCATTATCTAGATCGTTTTGGGGATATTCTTTAACATTTGTAATCCTTGAGGAACATATAGTAGAAGTAGTAGGTAGTTCTCGTATCTCAAGGATTAGAACAATTTTTTTTGACATTATCTCTAATATATTGTCTGATGGTTGTCAATAATGCTTTGGAACTCCTTACTCTATAACTTGATTCTGACACATCTTCTAAAGTGTTAAGAAAATGAATGGTATCAATTGGATCAATGAACAGAGGCTTCAACAATAAGGAATTTTATAATTCTTTTATTTTTTCTTTCAAGACCTAGTTTTCTTGTTCAATTTTATCAATTCAAGACTTGAGTTCTTCTCCAATTTCTTCATGAAATTGCTTGACTTTTGAGGGTGCCACCCCTTGTAAATCAATCTCAAAGTTCCACTATTCATAAACCTTTTTGTTTTTCAAGTTAATTTTTTCAATTAACAACTTTTTATATTCTTTGTTTAAATCCATGTGGTGCAATGTGACATATTTATCCTCAAAGACCAATGGCTCTTGACAAGCCAATTCTTGTGTTATTTCTCTATTTTCAAGCAATATTTGTGTTTTGTAGTTGGAATCTTCTACTTCAATGTCCATTTCCATATATTTAGGTTCAGGTACTGGAATTTCCTTCTCTCCTTTATGACTTTCACTTATTTTTATTTTTAGTGCTACAAGGGTAGCATGTATTTTCTTGATATCTCCTTTTGGAGGGTTTTCATCCCCTCCATCATAAGAATATTTTGAATGGGGATTATTTCATCAAAGAATGCATCCTTGGGTCTCTTTTTTCATTGAAGAAATACTTTTTGATACATTAGGTGAACCAAGGTTAGGGTTACCACTTCTCATGGTTTGACCCTTCGGTTTGTACTAGTCATTGGTGTTGGCCAAGGTATCACGATAATCATGAAATTTCTCAGGGATGGCTTCAATGGGGTTTTGGTTTTCCCCACATCCTTCCTTAAATTCGATAGTATTAATAAATGAGGATCTATAACTGACTGTAGATATGTGTGTTGTAAACAAATCATTAGGGTCAAATCCTAGAATTTCAAGAACGTATTTTGGCTTGAAATTATCAAAATGACTACCAAGATCAGACAGAATATAAGTTTTAAAGCAATAAATTCCTTTAACCAAAGAATAGGCTTGCTTCTCTAGTGTTGAGTACTTTAATTCATAATCATGTAGATTTTTACTCATGAAGGAAATTGGAAGTTCTTCCCCTTTGGATTCTTTTGAGTAAATATAGAAGCAATGGTTTCTTCTGATGCAAATGAATACAATATGAAGTTTCTTTCAAAGTTTGGACTAACAAGAATAGGATCAGTGGTAATTGCGTGTTTGATTTTAGTGAAATCGTTTTGGATCTGTGGAGTCGTTTCAAGCTTCTGATGTTTCTTTAACAACTTGTTTAATGGGATTTACAATTATGGCATAGTGTGGAACAAACCTTCGTATGAAATTTATTTTTAAAAAGAAATATTACACTCCCTCTTGAAATGTAGGACGATTTATGTAATTTATTTCCTTAATTATTTCTAGATCAATGTAAATTCCTTCTTTACTCGCAATATGACCAAGGATATTTCATTATGATATGACAAACAAAATCTTCTTTTGATTCAAATATATGCCATACATATTGAATCATAAGACTTGTCTAAGATATTTGAACTCCTTTCTCTTAATTTTGAATGAACTATTAAGTCGTCCTAATAATATGACATAAACTTCCCAATTAAATCATTAAAATTATGGTCCATTTCTCTTTGAAACATTGCACCAACATTCTTCAACTCAAATGGCATGCGGACATAGGAATATGTCCCCCATGGTGTAAAAAATGTAGTATTTGGAATATCTTCCTTGGCAACAAGTTCTTGGTTGTATCTAGAAAATACATCCAACATTGACATTAGTGCAAAACCAATGACGTGTTGAAACGGGGTCTCTATATTTGGGAGAGGGTAATTATCTTTGAAACTTTCTCTGTTGATATATCAGAAGTACACACAAAGTCTTATTTCACCATTCTTTTTCCATACTACCACTAAATATTATAACTATTTTTAATGTCGAATTGAACAAATATGCTATCTTTCTTCAACTTTTCTAGTTCTAACTTCACCAAAGGATTTAGTTTTGGATATATCATCCTCATTTTCTATCTAAATGGTTTTGAGCCTTCCTTGAGAGGTATGATGTGTTGAAATATAGACTTATTGTACACCTTTGAATCATCATAGGTCCAGGAGAAAATATCTTTAAATTCTTGAAATGGGAGGGTGTGACTTTGGAATTCTTCATTACTACAACTAGTACCCAGATTTAAATACTTTGTTTCTTCAAGTGTCCCAATGTCTATCTTTTATGTTTCTTGGAATTTTCCGAGGGATTATTCTTCTACACATCCTTATTATTTGTATGATCATCTCTTGTAAAAATATAGTCTAGACTGACATAATTCTTTTGAGGGAGATTGGTAGTTTCTTCAAAATTTTCTTCTTTTTGATAACTTCAATATTCAACGCTTATTTCATATAGAACATTTGGAAAAACATACATGAGGAAATTTGAAACATGTTCATCATTCTCAATACTTTCCAATGATGTTGATTATCTGGGACAGATGGATGAAAATATTTCTTCATGAAAAGTGTTGGGATTTTGAGAATCCTCAATATTAAAGAGAGAGGTTGCTAATGACAATGAGTCTTCCTTTTGATTCTTCTCTTGATGAACAAAAGTAATATTGAAGGAATTAAAAGAACCTATTATTTCCCAAAATCTCTTTGCATAGTGCTTCAATTTTTCTTTCTTGATTTTGTACCTTTTTTTGATAAGAATGTTAACCAATTATGAATCCCCAATCACCACTAAATATTTGACATGCATTTGAAGAGCCAAAGTCAATCCTTGAATTAGTGCTTCATACTCTTCTTCGTTATTGGTATAAGGGAACTCAAGTCTGATTTCATGTGGACAAATGCATGATTGAGTGATTTTAAAAACAATACCAACTCCAATTCCGGACTTAAAGCAAGCACCATGGAATGACATTTTCCAAAATCCTTGAAAATATTTTTTTTCATTTTTCTCAAGAGAATTCATTTGTTGTTTTTTGAAAACAACATAGTTTCCAATTCCAACATCAAAGTAGTTCTTGATCGTTTCAATTTCTTTCTTATTTAATGATGTTGGATTTCTCTTCTCCCAAGGTACTTTGATCATTGTTCTGTCTTTGTTTGGGAGAATCATGCAACTCACATCATTCATTATACATCCTCCAATAATTGAGAACCAATCCGAACTAAGAAAAACACCATACGCAGAAGGTAGATCAATGACTATGATGGTAAATATTGTTGTGATGTGTGGTATAGTTCTTATCCAGTAACAAAAATTCTTTATTTCACCATAAGTTGGTACTTTCATAGAATCAACTGCATAAATGTTTTCCTCTGTTTGATATTACTTTGTGAATTCCATTCCAAGAGATTCAATTACAAATAATTGCATGATATTGTTAGTATCTCCACTATCGACCAAACAATTGTGTAAGGTAAAATAATGATTTTCTAGAGATATGTAAAATGGTGGAACCTTACCTCTTGGTTTTACTGGTACATGCTTTTTCTTCAATTCTTAGGCTAGACGAATTTGTATCATCCAAAATATTCTCTCTTTGTTAGGGTATTTTAACAAATTCCATGAATGGCAGAGTGATCTAAAGCCTAGTTAATTGATCAACCACATTATAGGTCATTTGCAATGGTATTTTTGGCTAATTTACAATTGGTTGTTGTCTTGTTAGCTATGTAGCACTAATTTTTTATTTTTCCTTTTCTAATTGATATTTGGACTTGAATTTATTTACTTAATCCCTAGTCTAAACAACATTATCTTGTTGTGTATAGTCATAATCAAAGATCTCAAAATCTGATGAAATTTCCTCCATCTGGATTGATTCTAATATTTGATCTTGATCATTGATAAATTCTTGATTAAATGGCTCATTGTCTTAAATAAAATATTCATCTCCTGTAATTTCTTCTAGATCAACAACATTTGGATTCAGGATTCTGGGTGCTCTTGGTATGTGCTATTCATTTCTTGGATTTCTACCATTCCTATCTCTTTGATTCTATGGAAAACCTTTGACATCTTGATGTGGCTGAATGCTATTTTCATTTCTTTTGAGTTGGGTTATCTCATTTTGCATTTGTTGAATATTCCTTCTCACCTGAGCAATCTCTATTTTTTGTTGAGTGTCTTGAGAAACTTCAGGAATATTTCTCACATTTAGGGGGTTGGACTTGAAAAATTCCCCCTCCAACTCCTCATCTTTTAGTCATTGTTGAATTATATGGGACTTGAGAAGACAATGATAAACAAACCATATTTCTTTGTACTTTTCTGAGGATAATCTCAGGGTCAACATTAATCTCAAGCACATATTCTTCCATCTATGTTTCCTTTTGAATTTCCTCATTTAATTTGTTTATTTGTGAAACTCTTATTGAATAGTTGAAATTCAATGGCATCGCATTATTATAACATCCAAATATAACATGCACATTTGGATTTCATTCTTCTAGAATTTGATTCAATATTCTGAAAAATAGTAAGTTAAAATCTCTAATCCTTTCATCTCTTTGAAGATGAATTTGAGTGAACGGGGTAAGTAAAGTATGATATGTTATTGGGTGTGCATATATGGTCACAAACATATATTCCATATGATCAAAAGAGACAATTGATTTAGTTGGAAGAGAAAGATACCAGTCATAGGTTGGTCCTATAAAAGTTTTAAAAACAAATATGACCTTTACATCATCATGTTCGATCAAATGAATATCACATATTGTGAGAAATTGATCTATATGATTCTTGGGATCCATGATGCCATCACTTGTGAAAATAGGAAAAATACCTTGAGGAAGAGTAGGCAACTGATTTTATTCTCCTTGTATGTTAATGGGTCTGGATCTGGCTCTCCTTCTTGGATTTCTTTGTTTGACATTTATTTATCTTTAATCGTTAGGAATTTCATTTATTTTCTATTCTTGGTCACCCATGGGATCTACGTTCACAACTTCAGATCTTAAATATTGGTTTTCTTGATGACTCCCAAGATTCTTGATTTTACTTCTTGTTAAAGGACCTTTATAGGATTCCATCTTTTAAGATTATATTTATTTCCTCCTCGTGTTCTTTGTCTGAGAGCTATAATTATTTCTTTCGAGAGAGAAATAACTTCCCATGTTATTTATAGTTCTTCATGACTCATTTATGTTGTTATGACTAAATCATACAATTGATGAAAAATATTACCATGGTATTTGAGTCCAACTTGTATTTTAGGTTGGTTAGGTTCTGGTTGAGTCATTCAAATTTATGGTCTACAAAACCATCCTTTTGTTGGTTCCCCAATATGGTCACCAAAAATGTTGATCATTTCTTGGTCAAGGGAAAATGAACAACATTGAGAGAAAATATTGTGGGAACAAGAAAGACTCTCCTCATTTTTATAGAGGTGGAACTCCTCTTTCAATATATCATAATTTACAGAAAAAGATACAAAGGACTTAATATTTTAGAAAATAAATAGTCACATGTAGAGAATGCCTAAGAAAGGACCAGTCTTGTTCATAAAATGAATATTTACAATATGATACAAGACTACAAACCATAAAAGTAAGAGATTGTAAAAGACAACATTTCCATCATAGCATGATCAAGATAAGACACATCATTGGACAAGATAAGAAATATGGCCCACATTTTCAGAGAACTAAACATGATCATTCCATTAAAATTCAAAAAGGATTTTTATAGAGACACATTTGAGATCTCATGCTTTAAACTCAGAGCATGATAAATCACTAACATGGTTCCCCGAAATAGTTCTCTTGGGATCCTAAAAAATATACAAATGTTTTTGAAAGAATAATAATGTATGCAATGTTCATTAAATTAAATGGCATTCGTCCTTCAAAGAGGACTGGGATTGGGATACTGTGGACTATGAAACTAAAGAAAGACGTGGAAGACAAATATGAGACACAGTTAGTGGTTGGCCTTTGGTTTTCACAAATATTGAAACAAGAAAGGTTGGATGACTACTAACTAAGAAGGAAAATGAATAATATGACTATTTGACTTACTATGATGGAAAGTAACAATGTTCGTTTGCTTGTTGGAGTGATTCTTGTAGAGCATTCTCTAACCATAATTCAATATAATCCTACTTTGGGAGCAATCGTCATCTCATGCTTACTTCTTGCATTGAATAATTATTTTTGAATGTCCTTAATATCAAAACTAAGCTAGTGCAACATGTCTTCAACATATTCGTTCTTATTTACATAGTGTATCAACCACTTTTCTACTTCCTCTTCTAAGTATTCAATTATTTCCTTGAACTCATTTGCACATGAAATATTTAGGGCATCCAAATGTCGTTGTAACTGATCTTTAGAAATCATAATTGAATCCATTATCAAATGTGGTCCCCTATGCTCCTTCGTCAAATCAACAATATTTAAAAATAAGTCACCCCTATTGGTATTTATGACATCACATTCCTGTAATAATTCCTTTAAATATTCAATTATTTTTAACCATCCTATAGTAATTTTCCTTAATCGAGTTTTATACATGAGATTTTGTTCTCTTCTTTTCATGCCATTCATATTGGATATTTTGGTATAAAATATGTCGACACTTTCTTGTATATTTTTTTATCATTATCCATGTCCTTTTGGAAATATTCTTTAAAATTCATTATCCTAGAGGAAAGTATAGTAGAACTAGTAGCTAGTTCCCATATCTTAAGGATTAGAACATTTTTTTTTGGATATTCTCTCCAATATAATGTGTGATGGTTGTCAATAATTTTGAGGCACTCCTTAATCTAGAACTTGATTTCGGCACATCCTCTAAAGTGTTAAGAGGCCCAATGGTATCAATTAGCTCGATGAACAGAGGCTTTGACAGTAAGGCATTTTATAATTATTTTATTTTTTCTTTCAAGACCTAGTTTTCTTATTCAATTTCATCAATTGAAGACTTGATTTTTTCTCCAGTTGATTCATGAAATTGATTGAATTTTGAGGGTGTCGCCCCTTGTAAATCAATCTCAGAGTTCCACTTTTCAAAAACCTTTTTTTTCTTCAATTAACAACTTTTTAGATTCTTTGTTAAAAGTTGTGTGGTGCAATTTGTGAGATTCCTCCTCAAAGACCAATGTCTTTTGATAAGCCAATTCTTATGGTATTCCTCAATTTTCTAGCAATCTTTGTGCATCCTAGATAGGCTCCTATACTTCAATGTCCATTTCCACATCTTCAGGTTCATGCATTGGAATTTCCTTCTCTCCTTCTAAATTTGATTTCTTTTTCTTTTTCTTTTGTTGGAGGGGTAGTATGTGTTTTCTCAATATTTCATGTTGGAGGGTTTTCATACCCTCTATCACCATAATTTTGTGAATGGGAATTATTTTTCCCAGGACGACTTACTTGGGTCCCTTTTTTAATTGAATAAATCCTATGCGATACATTGTGTGAACCGAGGTTAGTGTTAGCACTTCTCATGGTTCGACCCTTCTATTTTTACTAATCATTGGTATTGACCAAGGTATCAAGATCATCATGAACTTTCTCTAGGATGGCTTCAATGGGGTTTTTTTTATCCCCACCTCCTTCCTTAATTTCGGTAGTTTTAATAAATGACAAACCATAACAAACTACGGACATATGTGCTATAAACAAGTCATTAGGGTCAAATCCTAGAATTTTAGGAACTACTTTAGCTTGAAATGATCAAAATGACTAGCAAGTTCATCCATATGGGAAAATAATTTTTACAAATATTTCCCCAACTTTACATGGAAATGGAATGAACTACCTTTTTCTCTTTTTGTTAAACAAATGAGCCTAGAACATGTATTTCTTGAAGACTTCAACAACACGTATATGAAACATCGAAAGGAGGCAAGGAAGGTTTTCCCTCGAAACTGTACAATATTATGAAACTGAAGTCCTCTAAGGTTTTGAAAACTTGATTTCCTTCCAAAAAGACAAAAACGTCTATAGACAATATAGATGTGGTGGGACAATAAAATAACTTCTTGAAAGTAGACAGGAAATCATTCTGTAATTCATAAAAATGATATGGTTCTTTGTGTTTCCACAATGTTGGATACCAAAAATGAAGTGGGTCTTTTCCAAAATCCACACTCCTTGTGCAAGGAAAGTCTTAAAAAACATGGCAGTATGCAACTGCAAAAATCAAATGGGAACCCATAAATAATTTTTTATTTTTCCACAAATTTACCAGTGGGAAAGAAACTTCAATTTAAATAACTTAAGCCCAATCAAATAGGATGATCTCATGAACATGAGGTGCAGGACATACAATACATATCTCAGGATGGTGGCCATGGAATATTTCCCAATAATTATGGAAAATAACCATGTGAACTCTTTATAGGGCTATTTCGAGGAACATACCTCTATCTGGTGGAGTTCTCAGGGTAGTTCGATGTCTTCGAAAGAAAACTATCGAATATCTTTGTCCCTCCATGGTTGGACCTTAAAAAAACATCTAATTTTGAACCTTTAAATGTCACTATAGGCTGAGGGAGCCTAAGCATCCTTTTGAATACTGTGTGGGTGCCAAGGAAATATGCATCTTCCCCTGTAATTGAATTATCCTCTTCTCATTGTTGAAATTTTCTACACTCTAGTGAATCAACTCATGAAAATATGATACCTCTAGTATACAACCTACTAATGTTATTTCATAAGTACAAACTTTACTTGAGATATTTTATTCTAGAGAGAGCAATGTGTACCATTTAAATGCCTCAAACCATTACACTAAATAGTCCTCATATCCTAGTGTATTCAGAGTGTTTCCACAATAGAGCTCTCTTTTCTTATTGGGTATATTTAGCAAAGGATAATTAAAATGAAAAGGTGGTGGTTCTGTCATAGTAGACGTTTACAACAATGATTTAATTTCTTACTAAATTCCCCATGTACTTTCTTAATAACACATGTAGCTCTTAGTTCTGTTAATTGCATGAATTGATTTGGCTTTAAGGTGGGGAATTTACAAGAATTGTTCCATTAATAATGGTTTTAATTTACCTCATGTGTTGGATGATGTGGCGATATGATCATAAATGTTCTCAAGCGATGTGATTATCTATTGGGATGAATGGAAAATGTTTCAAGTATGGAGGTGAAAAATGAGTGATGGAGAGTGCACAATGATGAATACGGGATTGCGAGTTACAAGGTGTGGGAAATGGAAGGGGAGATGTAGGTAGACTTCCACATCTGCAATCAGAAAAGACACCAAGTACAATAAGTTCCCATTTTGTATGTTGTGGAAGAATGCAGGTCATTTTGAGGTGAGTACAAATACGAAATGCAGGTTTGCAGGGTTTGGTCCTTTTGAAGCACCATTTATGACTTGCAATTGGATTCTTTTAAATGAAAAAAATGGCTAAGTCTAAATAAAGGAATTTAGAAAAAGGACTAAGAGTAGGGACTTGCGAGTTTGCGAGATTGTTGACTTATAATGGTTTTGGGTGGGGTTCCCACAACCTGAAAAGGTAAAAAATGGTTAAGTGTGGGATATATAAGAAAAGGAACTATGACCAAAAGAATTGACCTTTGATCAATGAAAATTGATCAACAATTGGCTCCAACTGTGGGACAGTAACCCCCTGTGGGTTACTGAGAATCCAAAAGGCATAGTCCATTGAGAAATGGTGTCAAAGGAAAATAAAAGAGAGAGAGAAAAAATAATATAGGAAGGATAAAAGTGTGTACAAGGGGAAAAACAAGAAAAACAAAGGTCTAGATACAAAAGAAAAACTCTAAAATTAGATAAAGAAGTGTTTGAGGTATCACCCATTAAAAGGCAATGTTTGAACTATTCCATCCACGCTTTTTAGCAAATAAGAATTGAAACCAAAAATATTTTGAATATGATATGGCCCGATCCAAATAAATTTGAAATTAGTATGAAAATATGGTTTCTCCTTGGATTTGTTCCAATGCAGCACCAATGTTGGACACAGACCTAGTTAGGAGAAAAGGCTATTTTTGGAAAAGAAGCATGAAGGGAAGAAAGGAAAATTGGAAGGAAATGTAGCACGTGCAAGGGAAGCATGCGAGGGAAGCATGCAAGGAATACCTAACAACGTTAGGGTTAGGGTTTTTGCAATGTATTGTAATGGTTGATGAGCCAAGAATATAAATAAGTAGTACTTAGGGGACATAAAGAAGAGAGACGATGGATGGCATGGGGACCAATGAAAGAGGAAGAGTCCAGAAGTTGTAAGGTTTGTAAGAACTGTACTATTTCGTAAGATGGTGAGATAGAGAAGCAGTGAGGACTCGATCCCGAGGGTTAGATCATAGACTGAGGAGCCTGGTGTGATCTAGTCAGACTCGCAGGGACCGGGGAGCCTGTTGAGAGTGTAAGATCCAAGATTGTAAACACATGCGACGTGACATATTATTGAACCATAATAAAGAGATTGAGAGCCAGATATTTGTGGACCTAGCCCAAGAAGGGGTGAACCACGGTAAAACCTGTGTTGTGTGATTGAATGTATGTATCTGTAATGTTGTTAAGTGTTGAATGTTAGATAAATGAATGAAGGAACTAGTTATATATGATATTTCATGTGCATGAATAGAATGATTGATATAATAGAGATTAGACTGAATAAATAAAGATTACAAGTCACAACCACAGATCTCCACTCATTTCTAGGTTGCAAACACTTGATTATTGCAGCCACCCATAGAGATATCTCGGGTGAGATTGCATAGTACACCCTGTGTGTTGCGTTGCCTTTTGGTTTACCAGAGGGGACGATAGTTTTAGAGGGATTTTGTTGGGATATTTTTAAATATGAACTTGGGTCAATCTATGACAGTAAGGTAGGATTAGGATAGATAAATGATAAAGTAGAATAATAAAAATCCAACAAATGGTTCTGTTGCCGGTTGGTTGGAACATGATGTGATTGAGTGAATGTGATTTGCAGAAGATGCGTCAAAAGAATGTCATATCGGACGAAAAGAAGTTAAGAGAATGAGAATCTAAAAGGGGATGTTGAGACCATGGAATCCAACGAAGGAAGAGATAGAGATCTAGTTGAAAACAAAGGAGTTGGAGTTTGTGCAGAAAGATAACAGAGACCCGAATTTGACACTGCACAAATATATGGACAAGTACGTATTCAACGACTTGCATGAAGTATTTTTCTGTGATTTCCCGCATGTATTGTAGGAGTGGATACTAAGGTTTAAAGACAACCATCCTACAAATTGGATCAAACAGCTAGAGTGGAATCCTATAGACATCACACAGTTACAACAAGTTGATAATAAATTTACGCGTGCAGTAGATTTTTGGTTAGACAACATTGTTGCAGGATTTATCACAGAATTTGCAGTAGATACAACGAAATCTTACAACGCAGCAGAGCAAGAGTTCTTGAAGTGACCTCGAGGTAGTCATATCACATCGCTATATACTTATATTAAGATATTGCTATATAACAAAGGTGTAATGGCAATGGCTTCAGACAACTAAACTTCCCTGCGTGCATGGGGGAAGGGGGGAAGAACTAACAGGAGAAGCAGAAATGGAGGGAGAATTGGATAAAGGAAATAAGGAGGAGGCCTTGGACCCAATCATGATGAACGAATACTAGATCAAGCAGATCCTGGCAAAAACTGGAAGAATGCGTAGTGGAGCACCCTACCAATATAATATGAACACCAAGAAGAGAGCCATAGCCATGAGGGAAGGCTTGGCAAGTGATGAAGAAGAGGTAGAGGATCTTCGGGCTATGGAGCAGATTGAGGAAATCCTGCGAGTGACATATGAGAGGAAGACGAGAGGTCCAAGAACGGGAATAGAAGGCAACACTCATATCCATATCAGTGTCATTGTGGAACCCATAAACCCATGTGAAACTAATACACCAAGAAGAATACCACCATTTAGACAACCGAATTTTGGGAGGAGGAAGACAACACAAAATACATCTACACATGGAACAACAACTGGGGGAATCAGTTTAGGAAGCATTAGTCAAGTATCTACATTGTGCGAAGGTAGTAGTTCAACATTCAGGATGGCATGACATGATCCCACCATCAGGTTACCAGAATTGAAAGGAGAGGCGTCAGAGGACCCTGAGAAGCACTTGTTCATTTGTGAAAAGATTTGGGAAGAAAAAAAGATCAAATATGAGGACACTAAACTTGCGCAGTTAACTATCACGCTAAGAGATCGCACACTGGATTGGTACATGAGATTAGCTACAAACAACCCGCCAAGGACAACCAGAACGATTGGCAATATCAAAAATCTATTGATAAATGAATTACAAAAGTCTAGCTCAAATGATAAATATATGAATGAGATGATAGAGATTAGATAGAAACTAGGAGAATTTGTATGGGAGATTGACCAAATATTCAAATGATTGAAGGGAAAGCTAAAGTATGTCATGACATATATGCAACATAGGCATATGTTTGTCAATTCATTTATACCACACTTGAAATACCCTTTGCGACAAAGGAAGTTTCAAACCCAGAAAGAGGCTCTCCAGGTATCCCTACCTCTAGAAGAGAACCAATATCAGAAGATAGATCTAGCCCTAGAGGAGTTGAAGGAGGATTTAAAGAAATTAACATTCCAGCTAAACCAGAACAAAGGTAAGGAAAAAAGAGAAGTCGTTTGGTGTACCACATGTAGGACATAAGGACACCATAAGAATGAATGCCCAACATTCGTGCAGTACATGGCAACAAGACTGCCAAACCCTTTTCCCACAGGAGGTCTGTGGTGTGAGATCTGTAAGAAACAAGGGAATGATCCATATCACTATCCAATGATGCAAAAATACTAGACAATACCTAAGAGATCATATTGAAACTTTTGCAAGTCAGTAGGCCATGATGACAAAGATTGCAGGACCATGGACCTAATGAGCGAAAGAACATCAGATGCTTATAGGGTGCAGGCATAAATGATGACCGAGCAAGCTACACCACATTTTAACCAAGTACCAACCCCGTATAACACTGTGCAACAACAATACAACACTGTGAAACCGAAATACAATACCACATAGCCACACTATAATCCCCCGCAGTATAACCAGGCACCCCAATACAATGCACCACGAGGAGATCGAGGTGGATATAGAGGTGGAGGAAGAGGAAGATGAGGCTTTGGAAGAGCCAGAGGACTAGTGGTATGCCAAAACTTTCAAAAATTAGGACACTATGAAAGAGAATGTCCACTTCCACCTGCGACATGTATGTATTGTTGTGCATCAGATCATGACACAAAAGAATGTCCTACATTATTGGGGAAGATCCAGGAAAAGAGAAATCAGAACAATCAGAATGTTTAGTGGATTTCGGCGGAAGCAAGGGATAATGGAAGAAATATCAACATAGTTACGCGGGGAGGAGCTAAGATAGGAAATGATGCAGTAAGACAAGATCTAAGACAACACCAATGGGTGAAGAAGAATGTCGAACCGCAGAAGCAGTTTGATGCGTAGAATGAAAAGGAGATATTCAAGTAGGCTAGACAAGAAATCTTGAAGACAAACATTGCATCAACATCAACTATGCAACATACTCAAGAAGTACCAACATACAAGATGCCTCCATCGCTGGATCAAACCAAAGAAGCACAACCCCCAGGACAAGTAAGTACGATTAATGGTTTTTTGCAATCCTGTGTTAAACTACTAAACAATCCAACATCTGTTAAAGTGTTACAAAATATGCTAGAAAGATGTAGCACAGAGATAGAAGGAAAGCTAGAACATAAAACAATTAATCATTTGCATACATGGAGGAGAACAAGCAGAGAATTTCGACTGAACACCAACATTGGAGATTTCAACATGGGAGATATTATACTGGATTTAGGATCCGAAGTAAATGTGTTACCAAAGAAGACATGGAAATGTATGGGAGATCCCAGATTAGGATGTTCACCTGTTCAATTGAAACTAGCAAATAAACACAAAGTTCTACCAATTGGAAGACTAAAGGGGGTGACAATAGATCTGGATGGAGTGCGTACTAAATCTGATTTCGAAGTAATAGAGATAGTTGATGGCACAACACCTTATCCGAAATTACTTGGCTTGGATTGGGTGTTTGAAAATCAGGCCATAATCAACTTAAAGACGAGGAAGATGACATTCAAGGCAGGAGAATACAGAGTCATTGCTCCATTGGATCCATTAGAAGGGGAATGGTTTGTAGAACCCACTTGTTTAGACCTGGAGGAAATTAACCAGTTGTACAGAAAAACTGCACGAGAAGAAGATTATGTAAATCCAACTGCAAATGGGGTACTCAGTTGGAGAAGTATCACGTCATGCACGTCAGATTCAGATACAGTCTTAGAGAATTGGCAGCATAGGTTACACGAATTCTCTGCAAGAAGATGTGCAATAATAGACTGCGCAGTAAGATGGGTAGGTATGGAGATAAGGGAACCTCCCAGGTTCCATGGGGTGAATGAATTAGAAGCATTCTTAACATGATATGAAGATGAAGTGTTAGAAAATCAGAGGCTCTTAGCCCTGGATATAACACTCAAGGAAACACCTTCAAGATGGTGGGGTGCACACAAAGAGACAGTCAAGGACTGGTACCAATGTAAGCAGTTATTTTTGGTTGTGGAGCCTAATTATCTTCCTGATTCAGAGGTCCTTTCTTTCAGCTATGCTTATACCCCATGAAGTATTTACACCCCATAAGTATGTACACTCTTCCACGCGGGGGAGTGCAGAGGGGGGGTACCCCCTCTGCGAGGTTCGGGGGGCCTATCCCCCCGGCTGGGGGGTCTGGGGGCAAGCGGGCCCCCAACGGGGGTTCGGAGGCAGCGTCCCCCGATGGGGGTTCGGGGGCGAAGCCCCTGAAGCAAAAATTTCCTTATAAATGTATATTGTAATTTCATTATAAAACTGGACCATTCATTATAAGGTCGCAGATCTAACGGTAGAGATTATGTTAGGGTTTTTTTCCCTAGAAGGAAACCCTCTTTTATGAGGGAAATGTATTGCGGCTATGGATGATGGTGAATATTGTATTCTAAGAGAGGAGACTGTGAGAGAAAGAAGAGGAAGTTACAGTGGGTTTTGTTGTAGGTTGTATCCCTTCATTTGCTAGATAATAATAAAGGAAGGACCTGGGAATTTCTCTGGTGGACGTAGCCCACATTGGGTGAACCACATAAATCTATGTCTCTCTTGTATTGTGTGTCTTCTGTGTTTTTTTTCTGCATTTGTTTTATTTTATTGCTCCGCGGTCCTGTTTTTCTAACAGTTATTGCGCATCAGATATGGCACAAAACAAGGAAGAAACCAATTGCAGAAATAGGATGTACAGGGGGCACCAGTAAAACACTTGGAGAAGTGCAGGATGCTATGGAGGATGACACCACCAAAGGAATGGCCTCATCATTTTATTCACACATTAGAAGGGATTCCAACAAACTGGTATATAGACCAGGAATTGCGCAGAGGAACTACAGATTGGAAAATATTACAACAGAATTTTACAGTCACTTTCTCATTTGAACATGAGAACCCAAACATAGAATCAGAACTTGAATGAATCACAGGGGTGATATTCATTAAAGAACCGGAAGTTGAACTCGTGACAAAAGAGCAACAACAAAATAGACAGACATTAAAAGAATTATTGTCATGCTACTGTGTGTAGGAAGAAGCACCAGATGAAGATGACCCACGAAACATTCAGATAACGGAATTAGAAGGTGAAAGAGAGGTGGAAGGTCCACCTTTGGAATCATAAGTATTTGTTATGCTGATCAAGGTGAAGAAATTCAACTTTGGGACAACTAAGAATTCCAAAATGGCCAGCATTGGAGACTACTGGGATGAGCAGAAAATAGAAAGCATAACATAGTTATTGTGCGAGTACAACGACCTGTTCCCAACAATGTTCATTGAAATGAAAGGAATAGCATGAGAGCTAGGTGAAATTAATATACCTCTCATATCTAAGGCAAGACTGATCAAATAGAGACCATATGGACTAAACCCAATATATAAGCAAAAAGTGAAAGAAAAAATTGATAGGATGTTGGAGGTTGGAATCATAGAACCAATAGAGGAATATGAATGGGTTATCCCTATGATAGTTCAGGAGAATAAGCAGGGAGGGATAAGGATATGTGTTGACCTAAGGAAGTTGAATGATGCTTGCCTACATGACCCTTTCCCTACCCCTTTCACAGACGAGGTGTTGGAGAATGTAGGAGGCCAGGAAGCTTACTCATTCACTGACGGGTTCTAAGGTTACCATCAGATCAAGATAGCCCTAGAAGACAAGTACATGACCACTTTTTCCACAGAATGGGGGTCCTACCAGTACACAGCCATGACTTCTGGACTGAATAATGCACCAACAATATTTTCCAGAGTAGTCATAGCTGCATTCAAAGAATTCATCCACCAGTTTCTAGAGGTATATATGGATGATTGGACAATTTACAATCTGTTGAAATACCATGTAGAGGTGTTGAGGCTGATGTTAGAAATATGTAGGCAGTGTCAAATATCGCTAAACATCAAGAATTTTATATACAGAACACGCTTTGGGATACTATTGTGCCATATATTATGCAAACAAGGGTTGCTAGTAGATCCTACCAAGGTTGCAGTAATTGTTAATCTACCACCACCAAAATTAGTACGTCAGTTAAGAGAAACATTGGGACACACATGATACTACAAGAAATTCATAAAAGGGTATGCGCAGATCACTGTGCCAATGGAGAAATTGTTAAGAAAAGATAACAAATTTCAATGGAATGAGGACTGTCAGTGAGGATTGGACACTTTAAAAGAGAAGATGGTGACCACACCAATACTAGTATTCCTGGATTGGGAAAAGACATTCCATGTGCATGTGGATGCATCCGCCATAGCAGTTGGAGCTATTTTGGTGCAGCCAGGAACAGGGGAATTGGACCATCCTATAGCATTTTCTAGCAGAAAACTATCAGAGTCAGAACAAATTACAATGCCACAGAAAGAGAAGGCTTAGCTATGGTCTATGCGCTTTAGAAGTTCAGACATTACTTATTGGGAAAACATTTCAAGATGTTTACAGATCATTCGACTCTCAAATACCTAGTAACCAAGCTAGTGTTGGGGGGGAGAATTCATAGATGGTTATTGTTGTTCCAAGAATTTGAATTTGAAGTGATATTCAAACTAGGGAAGTTGAATGCAAGACCTGATCACCTATCAAGGATCACCAATGGAGAGGAATCTATGAATCTAGAGGATAACTTTCCTGATACACAGTTATTTTCAGTCCAGGTAGCTGATGAATATTTTGCTGACATCATTCAATACTTGAGTACAAGGACTGCGCCACAAGAATTCAACACTGGGCAGAAGAAAAATCTAGTAGTCAGAGCTGCAGACTATCAATTGATTGTAGGACACTTATACAAAATGGGTGCAGAAAACTTTTTGAGAAGATGTTTACTATAACATGAAAGACCTTAGATCTTAGTAGAGGCCCATGAGGGAATAACATGAGGACATTACGCAAGAAAATCTACCACGCAGAAGGTATTGCACATAGGACTATGGTTGCCAACTATTCACAGAGATTCAAAGGACTACTGCCAGAGATGTGATGTGTTTCAGAGGGTTGGAAAACCTAATAGACAGGGTGAGATGCCCCTAAGGCCACAAGTAACCTTGCAAGTATTCGAAAAATGGGCAATAGACTTTGTGAGACCAATTAACCCACCAACAAAAAGGTCAGGAGCAAGGTATATTATTACTGCGACAGAGTACTTAAGAAGATGGGCAGAAGCAACACTAGTAGAATATTGCAACATAGAGACAACAACACACTTCTTGTTTGAGCAAGTGATCACTAGATTTGGATGCTTAAGGATTTTGATGAGTGAACAAGGCACTCACTTCATTAACATCACTATTAAGGCAATGACTGAGGATTTTGAAGTTTATCATCAAAAGAGTACACCATATCATCCTCAAGCAAATGGAACAGTGGAAGCTTTTAATAATATCCTAGAGAATGCATTGACAAAGATATGCAAGTCAACAGGGATGATTGGGACTTGAAGATACCAGTAGTACAATGGGCTTACAGGACCACATGTAAAAAATTGACAGGGCAGACACCATTCATATTGGTGTATGGACAAGAAGCAGTGGTGCCATTAGAATTTATGGTACCTAGTCTGCACGTAGCAACAATTACTAACATGACAGAGAGAGGCGCAATACAAGAAAGGATAAGTCAATTGATGATCATGGAAGAAGATAGGATTCTAGAAGGGTTTCACCAAGAGATATAGAAAGCAAGGGAGAAATCTTGACATGATAAACATACTAATAGGAAAAATTTCAAGGAGGGAGACCTAGTTTTGGTGTACTATAGTAAATCTCTTTAACACCCAAGAAAAATCAGAATGCATTGGTTGGAACCATATGACATAAAGGTTGTCACAGATGGGGAAGCTGTATAGTTTAAGGATTTGGGAGGAACATAACTTAGAGGAATGATCAATGGGAGTCGACTGAAACTGTATAGGGACAGTCAACCTCCTAGCACTTAAAAAAAAAAAAACCTAGACAACAAAGGACTGCATGCAGTAATAGAGGGGTTACCGCGCCAGACATTAGAAGAAAACACCCAACTAAATTAGAGGTAGCGTGACAAAAATAAAATGTCCATGCACACTGGACAAACAACATAATGCACACTTGGAACAGTTAGCATGCAGGAAAAAGGACCAACAGTAAGAAAAAGGCAGAAAATTGGAAAAGTGCCGGTTACAGAAAATAGGCGCCAAATGGTGGTGTCTATCAAAATTGAATGAAAATAGCAATCGATGTGACGTCGCATTAATCGCACCAACTAACGATGTCAAGGGAATTCAATGGTAGGTACGCGGGAAGCGCTAATTCATTTAAACCACAACTTGGGTAATTTCTCCGAGAAGTTTCACACAATTGCTATATAAGGAAACCACATGGGTAACGAAAGGTTTATTGTGAAACTGAGAAAGAACAAAGTGACAAAGAGCGAGTTAGCAAGAGTTACAGAATGAACTAGCTCAGCGGAAACCATATTAACCACTATGGCACCACCCAAGCTAGGTGCGACGAGCCAGGCCTACGGAAGACCTGGAAGAAACCTCAGAGCACCAAAAAAACCATAGGGAATCGAACAGGAACCCTTGTGGACCATCGAATTCGTAAACTTGGATGAAATCCCCTCACCCAATATGGAACAAGCGAGCCCCACACCCACGGTGGAGGAAACCCAACAAACAACAACAGTTGGCATGGACATTGATATGTCGGAAATGGGACAAAGCCAACAGGCCAAGGACACAAGAAATACTTTGCACCCTAAAAACATTGAAGAGGCCACGAGGATTAATGGGACTATCCCAAACCAGACAGTAGCGATCACACCAGGAAGTTCACACACAACAACACTGGAGCAACAACGTGAAGGGATAGTAGAAGATTTCATCAGCTGGCCAGAGGCATATACAGAGGACAAAACAATGGAGGTTGGAACCTCGATTTAGCCACCATAGGGAAAGGGAAAGCAACCAGTAGCAATATCACCGCGCATGTAGGTTGCAACAACCATATTCTTACTATGCATTCCGGAAGGGGTGTGTATCATGGCTAACATGTTAGGTTGCATTGAAAAACTATGGTACTCGGACCATGATGTGATCGATGTGGACAAGTTCTCTGAGTTTGCAAAGCAATTTTACCTGGAAATCATGGGTACAGGACCCTTCGGTGATCCAATTTTCCAACCAAAACAGTGGGAAACCGGACTGGCCAACACCAGGATTCAAAACCTGTTGGATATTCCACATTTTGGAAGGGGTTGTGACGTAAATAACTGCGTCAAGTAGTTGATGGTAGTCACCCATGTAGGGTACCTATGGGTGGAAGATCTTGTCTCGATAGATGTATATCTCATTGATTTTATTATAGGTCTACCATCTCGGGGGGAGAGTCCCGCGAAGTAACTTGATGATAAGACAAAGGAGAAAGTGTTGACGGACGATATGAAGAATATGTATGGCATAAAAAGAGGGGCCTGCAGAATCATCATTAAGTGCATCAGTGAGACAACAACAAGGTTGGCCAGCAAACGCATGGCATGAAGGTTGCTAAGAAAGTGACGCAAGGAGGAAGTCCCTGCCGAGGTTTTCACGGCTTCAGCACAGTGTGCGAAGGGCACTATTCTCAATTGGCCACTGTACTTGTTAAATCTATTCCTTGAGGACTGGAAAGATGCGCAAGACCACGGGACAAAGTTCCATTACTCTTGGTTACTCATCTTGATCGCCCTGATCAGATGGAGGGATCCCAAGTACACATACTTTTGCGAGAAGACCACTTGTTGTCACACAATGCGACACATATCGTTGGGGAGAACTTCAGACTCCAAAACCAGAAGTGAAAATGCATGCATGTTCGCAGGGTATTAAAACAACCTACAAGAAAGCATTGAAAACACTTGGCGGATTACTCCAGAGGTGGTTGCGCAATATCAGGACATTGACAACTTCAAAGCGACCAGGCATATAGTATGTATCCAAGCATGAAGGGATCTCGAGAAGGAATGGCTACAAATGCGATACTACATCAAGGAAGAGAACATAGGGATGTCCATCAAGGATTGACAAGATGATTGGCGAATTCCAGTTATATTTCAAGATATGCCCACGGATAAGGAGGCTGATACAGGGCAAGAAAAGAAACCTGCCAAAGAAAAAACTGTTCCCAAGAAGCCAAGTCAAATTCATAAGTTGACACAACCGAAGAAGGGGGGTGCGCTAAACAAAGGTACCTAGGCGGGGAAAAACGACACCACCTAGGCACCGAAATAACAAGAGAAAAAGGATCAGACAACACAAGGAACCACATCAAGTGCTACGTAACAGGAACAAGGCCAGACCAAGAGTCTGATCATACACATTTGGGGTGTGCGCAAGAAGGCCAAGGCACACAAGACCCCACCAAAATATACAATCACCGAGGATGATGCTGACCTCGTGGCCGAAAGAGTCCACGACCAGGAAGTTGAGGAGTTTGGAGATGTCCGACACCAAAGGGACAAAATTGAGGATGAGTTGGCCGACATGAGGCAGGTCCTAGAGCAGATCCAAGAAGTGCAGAGGGTGGGAAGAGGAAAAGATTCATTCCCCACAACATCAAAGGAAGGAGCCAAGGCTGCGCCAATCAAACATGATATCATCCAGAAAATAGAAAAGGTGAGCCCGACTTTCCACGTTACAGCCAACATGCTACGCATGGATGATATTGTACGCCAAACACCCTTGAAAGATCTGGCGTAGATACAGTTGGTAATGGGGCGGATACAAACCAAGGCACTATACAAGCTACAAGTTAGCATAGTGCAGGAGGTACAGTCCCACGCACGCACAAACAAAACAGAGTTGCAACACACAAAGGATAGTAGAGAGGAGTTGGAGTTGGTTCTCAAACAATTCAAGCTCGATACCAAAGATGAGAAATATCATGTGGATAGGCTCGAGAAGGGAGTGGTTGCAGCCTATGATAGGATTCCAAGAAGCATGCAAATAGCAGAGCCCATGACAACGCAAAAAAATGATCAGATTTTGCAAACAATTGATCAATAAAAGCAGGAAATTGAGAACCTCCAGGAACAACTCATCCCTACCACTCCCCCGGAGGTGAAGGAACAAAGGAAGCAAGAAGCAACAAGGAAGATGGAGGAAATGGAACAACAAGTCAGTGTAGTTGTCGGCTTATTTGATAGAGAAGCACAACTATGGACAAAGATGGAGGAGGATTAACAAGTCCAACACTGGGACTAGGAAGAGGAAAAGATAAGCACAACTATCCAGGACCTCGAGAAGAGGTAGAAAATGATGAAGATCATTGAGCACCTCAAAGGAGTATAGGACATGAAGAAGATGGAAGCAGAGCTAATAGTTGCGCAGACATAGAAGAAGGATCGACAATATCAAATGGAACCTCTACAAGAGATAGCATCAGAATTCATTGCACAGGCAGAGGAGGAAAAGAAGAACATGGCACAAACTCAGGCATAGTGCATAGAAATGATCAGCGAGGAGATCAGAACACAAGTGTTGGATGCGCACAAAGAAAAGACCGCGCAGCCTCAAACATAAGCAAGGGAACTCACATATAAGTTCCATACTCTCGCAGGAGTTGTTGAAGAAGTGCACAAAGCTTAGGTGGCTAGGGACGAGCCACATGTCAGTGTTGGGGGCATGTTGGACACAGACCCATTCAGGAGAAAAGGCTATTTTTGGAAGAGAAGCATGAAGGGAAGAAAGGACAACTGGAAGGAAAAGAAACACGTGCGAGGGAAACATGTGAGGCACACATGCAAGGAAGACCTAACGATGTTAGGGTTAGGGTTTTTGTAATGTATTGTAATGGCTAATGAGACAAGAATATAAATAAGTAGTACTTAGGGGACAAAAACAAGAGAGACAATAGATGGTAGGGGTACCAGTGAAAGAGGAAGAGTCTGAAAGTTGTAAGGTTTGTAAGAACTATACTATTTCATAAGCTAGTGAGCTAGAGAAGTAGTGAGGACTCAATCCCGAGGGTTAGATCACAAGCTGAGGCACCTGGTGCGATCTAGTCAGCCTTGCAGGGATTGGGGAGCCTGTTGAGAGTGTAATATCCAAGATTGTAAACACACGTGATGTGACATATTACTGAATCATAATAAAGAGCTTGAGAGTTGGATCTTTGTGGACGTAGCCTAGGAGGGGGTGAACCACGGTAACCCCTATGTTATGTGATTGAATGTATGTATCTGGAATGTTGTTAAGTGTTGAATGTTAGATAAATGAATGAAGGAACTAGTTAGATCTTATATTTCACGTGCATGAATACAATGACTGCTATAACCAGAGATTAGATTGAATAAATAAAGATTACAAGGCACAACCACAGATCTCCACTCTTTCCCAGGCTGCAAACACCTGATTATTGCAGCCACCCATAGAGCTATCTCGGGTGAGACTGTGCAGTACACTCCGTGTGCTGCGTTGCCTTCTGGGTTACCAGAGGGGCCGATAGTTTTAGAGGGATTTTGTTGGAAGCTTGTTAAATATGAACCTGGGTCATCTATGACAGTAAGGTAGGATCAGAGTAGATAAATGACCCTATAGAATAATAGAAAGCCAACAACCAATTAGTCCTTTTGAAAATATTTGAAAGTAGTGCTTTCATAAAAATTCACCTAAAACATTTCTCACCTTCTTCTCATGTTTGTAAATTCTTGCACTCTTTGTTATTCTAATTGCATCAGTTGATTATATTGATCCTGGAGTGGAAAATCTACTTCCATGTCTTCATCTCCTGTTTCCATGGTTAACAAATTTAGTTCCATATGTATAGGAAGTTTGGATTCCTTTCCATACACTAGAGTATAGGGAGATTGTTTGGTGATTTTATTTAGGTTAAATTGACTTTCCCAAAGATCATACACTATATTTTTTGTGCCAATTTATTTTATTTTCAGAAATTATGTTTTTGAGGACCTAGACATACATCTTGTTAGTTGATTCAAACATGTCATTTCCTTTGGGATAATAGTTGGATGATTTCCCCATTATGATACCATGCTCTCCACAAAACTCTATAAATTTAGAACCAATAAAAATTGAACCATTATATTTTATAAACTTATTAGGAACACAAAATATAGTAAGAATATCATCCTTCATTTTTCAAGGCCACAATATCCTCCCATTTTGTGAAATAGTCATGGAAGAGAGAATGTTTGGATGTCCTTTTTTGTATTTTGGATTTATCGGACCTATGACATCTGAACCCCATTATGAAAATGGTTCTCCTATTGATATGGGTTTTAAAGGAATTGCTTCTCTCTCCATCTTTCCATAGAATTTTTGACATGAGAGATATTTTCTAGATAATGAATAGGCATATTTGAACATGGTTGGTTAGTAATAACCCACTCTGATAATTCTATATGGTGTCATGAGTAGAGAAAAATGTCCTCCACAAATTCCTTTGTGAAATTATTCTAGTGTTTGTTGGGCTCTTGAATGGTCTAGACATCTTAGCATAATGCCATCAAGATTTCTTAAAGAAAAAATGTAAGAGACTATAACACATTGATTGGTATTCATTTTCAAAGATCTTCTTTATTTAGAATACATTTAAATATGAAATTGTACAAACTTCAAGTATAGGATAATATCCTTATACCATTCAAATATTTCTAATGATGCAACTTATATGATAATATAATGATGATTAACAAACTTCAATACCAGTCATGAGCTTACATAATCCTTGTCCTTTTATAGGTTTGATGGATTTGATTTCTATATCATATTCATCAAGATTTTCTAACCAATTTTCCCATCTTCCTTCTCTGAATTCTTTATTCAACAACATTTTGATAGAATAACATGGAACATAAGCTATTACATGAGGAAATAGAGGATAACTTCTAAATTGAGCAATTGCTTTAACCAAAGAATAGGCTTGCTTCTCTATTGTTTAGTACTTTAATTCATAATCATATAGAGTTTTACTAATGAAGGAAATTTTAACAGCCCTATCCCTAAGTTGGGAAATGATACAACATAATTTCTAACTCTGATACTGTAATGCCCCTTTCCAAATAGGAGCTCTAGAGAGGAGGTTTAATAGTATAAACAACCCCATTAGACTATAGCCAAGGCTATACAAGGGTAAACATGGTTACTAGAGGCCACTTCAGGCGAGGGTGTTATAATTCGAAAGTAACATTGAGCTAAAAGTGACTAAAAGTGATTTTAAGTCAAAGCGAGCTAAAAATAGAACAGATAAGCTAAAAATAGGTCAACACTGAATTAGGGTTTCGGGAAGCTATAAAGAAAGGGTAAAGGGACCTAATTCATCATTATGAAGAATTTGACTTGTCATTGAGGAGAGATGTGCATCTCAGGAGAGAGAGCTCTGTGGATTCCAGGAAGAATACACCCAATGGTTGATTTTGGTGTTGAGAGACACACCCTAGTCACTGGGGAGATCACACAGATATTCCATCGATCTTTAGCAGCAGTTACACAGGTTGCAACAATAAGGGCACACCTATTTAGGGTGAGGCCGCAACTTCTGAGGATACTTAGTGAGTCGACTTGTCCCATGCTAGGAGAATATAGAGATTCCCTTCTGACCTAGTTGACAGGAGGGAAAGGAACATCTATTTCCTAGTTTCCCATCAGATTCTGACGAAGAAATCATCTTGGGCGCATTACTTATCCATTGAGGTTGTGATAGTTGGGGAGGATACATTTGAGATTCCCGAGAGATCATCAAGTTAGATCCAGGGAAATACTTCTGACCCATTTCAAAGGAGCCTAGGGCTCTCATGTTGAGACCCTTACCAGTCGATTCTAATGGAGGAATCATTAGGGCGCAGTTTCCAGTGACAGTTGGGGCGCATTTCCCCAGGGGGATCCATTTGAGATCCATACATATCGTCAGAGGGTCGATATTCAGTTGGTCATCTACCGAGAGTGTGTATGAGGTTAGGGCGCACTGTTTGAGATAGTTTCTAGGCAGATCCGAGGATTTTAGCCACCAGGGAGAAATTTCCAAACTTGCAACATTTGTCGTATGAGTTGTCATAGCTTGCAGCAGATCCTATCACTCATCCATTGATCCAACAAAATTATTCTATTACCGGGTATCATTGTTTTATTTTTATTATTGTATTTCAACTAAGATCCTTTTGTCTCTGATCTATTCGAGAGATTTATTTTTATTCAGTCGCATACGACATTGTAAACCACAGAAATATCATAATATATGGTTTGCAATATTTTGTCTCATTTACTATCTGTATGCTCATTTATATGTTGTAAACAATTAATTGTCTACACACACATGCGAAAAAAACCAAGAATGTAGAAACGTGCAGCTCAAACGCATCCAAAAACCCCTCAAGTATTAGGTCAGACACTAGACATATCAAATTAGCAGCATTTCCTAGAGTAGTCGGATCTAGGATATTACAGTGGTATCAAAGATTTAGTCCTGCCATCCTATGACTAAATATGATGAGTTCAACAGGTGACCCAGAGGGCCATGACCTAGAGGTCTGTGAGAACGTAGGTGATGAATACGCCACTTACGACATACACAGGGAGAGGAGACCTAAACCAAATTTTCCCCCTTTTGCTCCCAGTTCAGAGGAAGAGGAAGAGGCACACAGGGAAACAGAGAGAAGGACATAGCATGAGGGAGAGCATGAGAAAGAGAGGATGTTGGGAGATAAATATGAGAGACTAGAGGGCAGTGACAAGGCCCCCATGGAACCATAGGCATCCTTCATGCAAGTCATCAACAATCTAGTAGTCAGTCAACATGCCATGACTCAATATTTGGCACAGATGGTTGATATATTGGTTATAGTGGGAACCTAGGGAACACAATCCCCACATACAGTGTAGGGGAACTTAGGGTTAAGAAGTATACCCCAGTAACTTACTCGCACATACACCTCTTCGAGTAGGATTCCCAGGCCATTGTTCCCTAGTTTCCAGAGGGCACCCCCAACAACAACACAAGAGTCGATAGCATAGAGGTCGTTGACTTAGGCAGAGGATATCGCAGAGTAAAGGAGGAAGTATGGAGCATTGGGCTGTGACTTCCATCAGGACATGACCCTGGTCGAGTACTATGGACTCAGACTCAAGAACCGTCCCAGAGAGTCTCATAGAGGAGGAAAACATCAACAAAAGGGGAATAAACTGGATTTCATCCAGAAAGTTGGTAAAATTACCATACCTTCTTTTAATTGATCGTCGAAATGCATTGCCAAATCTTGGGTACAAAATCTAGACACGAACTACAAGCTCAACCAAATGACTGAGACAGAAGCCATCAGTTTCACTACCCTACACTTGGAGGGTGAGGCACATGAGTGGTGGCATCATGGATTGGTGACATTGGGTCACATTCACATCACGTCCTACAGGGAGTTCGTAGAGAGACTCATGGACAGGTTTGACAAGAGAGATCTTGAGATCCACTTCAGGGATCTATCCCAGTTGAGGCAAACTATCACAACAGAAGCATTCATCACGGAGTTTCAGCGGGTAATAGTGGAAGTGTGTTGGCCCTTGACAAATTTTTGGGAGAACCTTTGTCGTGTTTGACCATTTTTGGGACTTCGACAGGCTGGTTGAGGACAAAGTGCCCAAGCGAAGTGGAGATCGCAGGATCTCGCTCATTTTGCAGGCCTTTTGGGCTTTTAGGGTTTATGTAACGGGTATGGGATGTCGGCCCATGGGTTTACCCATGTTTAGGCCATTTTTTAATGTATAAATAAGTATTTAGGCAATGTAAGGAGAGGTCGATGGCTTAGTGCTAATATTAGCTATGTGCAAGAATATGTGCTTAGGCTTGCAGAGCTAAGTGCAAGCGTTTTGTAAGTTCTTGGTGCAGATAGACTGTGTAAGGATTTGTTCTTTGATCCAAATCGGGGAAGGAGGATCCGGCGAGGTGTGCACATATCTCCTGTCCTATGTGGATTTTTCTTTGTGTCTCTATGCCTGTAAGGATATTGAAGAGACTAATAAAGAAGAGAAGAAGAGTTGGTGGACGTTGCCCCACACTGGGGTGAACCACATATATCCTGTGTCTATGTGCTTTGTTCTATTTTTTTTATGATGTTTATGTATTTAATTTCTTAATCCATTGATGCTTAGTGCTTTGTATAAGAATGAACCTTAGATCTATTCAGATGCTATGTGCTAAATGGTTAAATGTGCTTAGATCTTGATTAATACTGCATTGTTCTGTACTAAGGGTTTAACCTGCGATGTGGATGAGGATTAAAGACTAATGAATGTTATTTTCTAAGTGATCTATTAAGCATTATGATCATAGATCTGTGTCCCAGCTAGGTTGTAGACACTTGAGTCTTGCAACCCCCCTGCCTCTACCTCCAGTGAGACTTCATCTGCTTCGTAGGTGTTGTCGAAAAGGCCAGTAGTTAAGGTTTTTTTGGTGCGTTGTTGAAGCGTTGAACCTTAGGTCTGCCCCTGTGTGCCAACAAAGTGACAGATATTTTAGAGGCTAGGTTTATTATTTTATTCACAGAGGGGCTCATAGAACCCTTGAGAGGATGGGTAAAGGCATACATGCCTCACACCTTGCAGGATGCCATCTTACGCACTCGATATTTAGAAGACTCAGTGTCAAAGACTAAACCCTTTTCCAAGACCTTCGTACCACAGAGGGATCGATATAGGAAGACATTCTAGAGAGAGTGGAAGGGAAAGGATAAGTTGGATGATGAGACGAGGTGAGAGCTTATGAGGAAGAATCTCTACTTCACCAACAAGGACCATTGGGTCTGAGGCCATAGGTGCATGGGAAAGGGAGAGATCCATTATATTGAGGTGGCAACAAACATTGTGGATAGTGAGGAGGAGGAGCAGGACATTGAATCCAATAGCTCAGAGGAAGATCCATTAAAGGAAGAGGAGCACCCTCCCCGGAGACCACCGACACCGGTAGGGACCCACCCAGCCATAGTACCATAACCTCCTAAGAAGGATAACAGACGGAAACAATAAAGGGAGGAGTCATAGCGACCCTTTCTGGTGTTCCTAGGCATGACACCCTCTATATCAGAGGGACCATTTAGGGACAATGGTAAGTCACCCTGATATATGGTGGGGCCACCCACAAATTCATTGATTATCCATTGGTATCCAGGAAGGCACTTCAGACAAAGGATTTTGAAGGTTTTGATGTTGCACTAGAAGATGGCCACATAATGGAGTGTCTAGATAGAGTTTTGGACTTGGGGATAAATCTATGTAACTACACCATGAGAGACACACTTTATGTAGTTGACCTATCTGACACATGTGTGGTGTTGGGAGTCTAGTGGTTGATCACCTTGGGAAAAATCACCACCAACTACCAAACCTTAGATATGGGGTTCAGAGACAGTGACAGGAAGAGGATTGTTCTGAGGGGCATGTCGACAAGGGCACCTAGGACAATCTCAACCAATATGATGGAGAGGATATTCAGGAATGGGGAGGTAGCATATGCCGCATAGTGCTTTATCACTACACATAAGGATTCATAGGGTCGACAACAGTATCAGACAGAGATGAGGAACTTGTTGGGATGACACCAACAAGTTTTTGGTTCGATTCCACCAGGGAGACCACCTGATAGGGGGTTTGAGCACACCATTGAGTTGTAGGAGGAGGGGAAACCTATGATCACACCAACCTATCATCATCCTAGGAGGTTCAAGGATGAGATAGAGAAAGAAATTAAGGAATTTCTAGTGATGGGACACATCATACCTAGCAACAGTCCATTCACTTCTTCAATTGTCTTAGTTATGAAGAAGGATAGTACCATGATGGTGTGCATCGACTACCAGGCCTTGAACAAGAAAACCATAAAGAACCGATATCTTATCCCTTGCATCGATGATTTGATGGATGAACTGCATGGGGAACTTTTCTTCTCGAAGATTGATCTATGCTATGGATATCATCAAATCAACATCTGAGAGCAGGACATAGAGAAGACGACATTTTGATGCCACTTCGACCATTTTGAGTTCATGGTTATGCCATTTGGGCTAACCAATGCACCAACTACATTTTAGTCTTGCATGAACCACATATTCAAGGATCGATTGAGAAAATCAGTCTTGGTTTTCTTCAACGACATCTTAGTCTACAACAAGACATGGTAGGAGCATATGAGGCACTTGGATGAGGTATTGAGCATCATGGAGACACAGTCATTATATGCCAAAGAGTCCAAGTGTGAGTTTGGTATGACAAAACTACTTTACTTGGGCCACATTTTCAGTGCACAGGGGGTACAGGTGCACCAGGAAAATATCAAGGCCATCCTGGATTGGCCAAAACCCAGGAATGTGACAAAGTTGAGGAGCTTCTTTGGGATATGAAGCAATTATAGGCGATTTTTAAGGGGTTTTTCTTAGCTTTGAGCACCACTTACAGATATCACCAAACATGGGACTTTCATCTGGACCAATGAGTCACATAAATCCTTTGATCACATGAAGGAAGTCATGGGCACATGTCTAGTGTTAGCATTACCAGACTACAATTTACCATTTTTATTAGAGTGTGATGCGTCCGACGAGGGTATGAGGGAATTTTTGATGCAGGGAGGTCACCACATTGTGTTTGAGAGCAGGAAGATCAGTCGACCCAAGAGGTTGTACTCTATTTATGACAAGGAAATGCTGGCAATCATGCATGCCTTGACCAAATTCATACAATATTTGGTGGGCGGAAAATTCATGGTCAAAATAGATCACAACAACCTAAAGTATTTCCTTGAGTAGAAGGATATCAGTGAGTTCCAACAGAAATGGAAGACGAAGGTACATGCCTTTGATTTTGACAGAGTATGTCAAGGGGAATAAGAACATTGTGGTTGATGCACTGTCTAGTGCTAGTGGGGAAAATCCCCCTATTACTATACCTAGGTCAAAGTATAGGAAGAGCTATGATATCCATTAAAAGACAATCGAATTCCTAAACTACCCCAAACAATCTAAGTAGATGAACAAAAAGAGATAGGAAATTAGGTCACAAGTAGTACCTTTAGTCCAATGTTCGATGTAGACCACCTCCAACTTTGTAGATCCCAGGATGTAAGTCTCCTCCCAAAGTTGAACTGCAAAAAAACTTAGGCAAACAATGATACAAATATTCTGTCTCTACTCATCAAGGTTAGGGTTAGATATAAACCATTATGTATAAATCAAATGAAAGACATACATATATCATTTGGGATAGGAAAACAATTCTTTCATTTAAATGCAAAGATCGAAAATTACAACCTTTGTAGGTCGACGCTCTTGCGAACCTGGTCCGAGCTCCTATTAATGTTTCTCCAAGTGAACTTATCCCAATGCTTATCTAACAATCATTTAATCACTTCAGGGGAAGGGAAGGGATTGTATAGGAGAAAGGGATAGAGAGGGAATGTTGAGGAAAAAACTCAAAAGGGGTTGCAAATACTTGGGCAAGGAGGGAAAAGGGATTTGGGAAGAGTTTCATTGTTCTAATGCTTGATGTGGAAATGGAACCCCAAGGACTCCTTTTATATGACAAAAGGATAGTTATTCGGTTTGGGGACGGGCTACAGTGGGTGAATTGGTTGGGAAACCCTCAATAGCCCATAAACTCCACTTAATTCCTTGCAACTTTTGGAGGTAAACGTGGGTTGTTTAGTATGAAACTAGCATATGTACGTGGGTTGTCTAGCATGAAACAAGCATATGTATGCAGGCAGTAATGCAATAGGACGCGTACATGCTCTAAAAAATGGTTTTTTAAAGAGAGTTCTTCAACAGTGATTTGGAAAATTATGCGAGTAGAAAGGCCAATTCCATGTATGCATAGGTAGAGCATTTTAGGGATATAACATATGCCCCCTAATGTGTGAGGTCAAAAGAGAAACTGATGCCCAAAATACATTACAATATCTTTACCAATGGGAATGCACAAAGTCGAGTGAGCCCGATACCAGAGTTTGGGAGGTCGCCATCTAAAAAACAATAATAATCTCTCCGAGGCGGGTATACCCATGCTCGGGATGAACTAGTCATGGCTTCCAATCAAGTACACTGTAGATACATATCATATAAATGTTTATATAAAGTGTGTCCATGACCAATACACAGTGGATCTACATCTCAAAATCATTTGATGATATTCGAATCCAATACAATATGCATCATTAAGAAGCATCATCCCGTGGCTGGAGATGAGGGATTCATAGCTCAAGAAACAACTTCAAGATCCTCAACAGCTTAGGTAGGAGTGCAATATGAGTGTAAGACTCACTACTCTGAGGTCTTCGACAAGCCATCAGTAAAAGACGAGAGGATATCGATGATCAGGAAGAAAACTTCACCAATTTTGAATCTTGACTTGACTCGATTCACGGGATGGACGACTCATGAAAGTCAAGAGACAAATTGCAGAATGGTTGACTCAGGTTGGATAAAAATTCCATTGGAAAAAAGAACGGAATATGATCAGACTCAGGCAGCATAATATTGACATAAGTTTTTGATTAAGGAGGCACCGTAAACTCTCCATATGTTTGGAAGAGTAACAAAATAGAGTGAGAAAAACTTCCTAAAGTCATACTAGATCCTAATGCTTAGCGAAAAAACAAAAGGATGTGCTTTGTCCAAGGGAGACTATGCTGCTTCCAAAAAAAGAATGTATATTTCCCATCCCCTCGTTTCGGAATATTTCATTTTTTTATCGTTTTCAATTTTTTAACGAGCTTGAAAAATAATAAAAGAATGCTACGTTACAAAGGAGGAACGAGTGTCACAAGCAAGCAAACTAGTTCCAAGAACATGGAACATATTGATGGTTAAGGCAAGGAGACATGTGCAGGATAAGGATGCTCCAGGAAAATTCCTCCATGGGTCAAGGTGTCAGATCGCAGAGGAAAAAAGTGTTGCAAGGCTTGCGTATAAGGAATGCTTTAAAGCTTCAGTTGAAAGAAACGTGGAGCCAACATTAGGCCAAATACACAAATATGAAACTCGCAATGCGATTAAGCATGACACAACAAGACCCTTCCATGTAAACTTTTACAATCCCAGAGAAGGTAAGATCGGTGGTTTTTTCACGTTTAGAGAGTTTGAAAAAATGCAAAAAGAAGACTCCAAGTAATACATTTTTCACAATTAATCCAATAGGCTCGAAAAGAGGGTAAACTTACACTGAAAGGACGTCTTTTCAAAACCATTTTAACGAGTGTGACAAAGAAAAGATCACTCGACTATGTTTTCAATTTTAAGGAGTCTGAAAAGAGCTTAAATATGGACTCACAACCATTTTCTAGGTTTAGTCTCCTTAGCCCAAAAAAGAATAATATATAACTGAGCAGAACTCTCCCGGCAAGACAAATCTCCCTAGGCATACCTTTTTCTGAAATAATCTACTGGCTGGAAAAAAGGTTAAACTCATGCCAAGTAGATGTTCTTTTGAACCAATTTAATGAGTGTGAAGGAACAAGGTCACTCGACGATCTTTTCATATTTAGGGATTCTGAAAAGAGCTTAATTATGGACTCCGGTGGGGTTCATTTTTCATAACTAATCTCCAAGGCCCGAAAAAGAGATAAACCAAAACCAAGGAGAATGTTCCTTTTTTGAAAATTTAGTCCCTTAGGCCCGAAAAAGGGTTAAACTTACACTTGGGAATACTCTTATAGCGAACATAAGTTCCTAGAGCATACCTTTATTCATAAAATTAGCCATACGGACCGAAAAAAGGGGTAAACTACAACTAGACAGATGTTCCTTCAAATTTGAGTTTGGTGAGTGTGAAGGGAAACAAGATCGCTCGACAATATTTTCAATTTTAAAGAGTCTGAAAGGGCTTAAAGAAGACTCGTCTTTCCAGGGGGGGATGCTTTTCTCAAGTAATCCAGACGAGATCGAAAATATTAAATACAGTTTCATTGGATGTTGCTTTCGAAATTTACAGTGAGCTTGAAAGACAACAAAGCATGCTCATTAGGGAGTCCCGAGGGTAAGGCCAAGAATGATGATTAGCAAGAAGAATGAGGCTTCAATATGTAATCATGACGGGACTAACAAGGACTCCCAAGCCTATAGTCAAAACTGACAGCATGGACGCCAAAATGCAACAAAGGATCTACCTAGGGCATCCATGTAGAGGTAGGCTCTACCACCTAACTAAGACACTTCTAAAGTAGTAGAGAAGGTTCCATGTCACACTTCAGTGGGGTCGATCCTACGAAAAAATGGAAAAGACAACTAGATGCATAAATCTTGGAGTGAAAACCTAACTTATATGCAATAGTTGGAAAAAACGACTTTTACCAAGGGATGATGCAAATGTAATTGATCTAAAAAAAATCATCAAACCGTAAGGAATAGTCCATTAGGGTGACCAAAATAGAACTCAAGTAGTCACCAAGCCAGGAAAAGTGAAAAAGGGGGCCAAATTAGGGAAAAGGGCAAAAAATGTCTATAAATAGAGGTGGACAACTCATTTTTACCATTGCAAATTGGAAATTAACAAAAATTCAAAAAAGACCTTTGTAAAAAGAGTGAATTCTGGGAGCTATGATGGAAGGAAAACCCTCCTAATTGGACTAAGTAAGTATAAAATTCCCCCTCTTGCATTTTAATTTACCCATTTGTATTTAATTTTTAGTTTGGGAGGGGTGCACCTTTGAAAAACAGTCGCATCTGTGTGTACGTGGGTTGTCCAAAGTCATCCCACGTATGTACTCGGGCTATCCAAAGTCAGACCACGTATGTACTCGGGATGTCCAAATTCAGCATGCGTATGTACTCGAGAAAAGTAATAAACAACCTGAGTACATACGCAACTATATAAACTACAACCCATGTACACCTCCTTTTAATTTGAAAACAAAATACAGGAAACTAAACCCTCTCCATATTTGTATGTGACAGGATGTATGTGCACTGGAGAGAGAGGGAACATGAGGATTTGGATGTCTTGGTCAAGGAGGAATTTGCAGTGGTCGCTAAGCTAAAACAATGTGACTTATGGAAATGTTGTCAGTGTCCATTCATGAGGGCACAATTGAGGTTTATTAATTCCTTGATAGAGTACTGGCATCCCGACGTAGAGGAATTCATGTTAGAGGGTCAATCACTGACCCTAACCACAAAGGACATTCACTTCTTAACCAACCTCTCTAGGAGAGGGAAATCAGTTAACTTGAGGACTTTTCCTCCAGGGCCGTACAACATAGAAGACTAAATTAGAATGTATTGTGAGGCTGGTACTGAGAAAGTAAGTTCTCATGTGCCAATTCATAAGATTACCAACATCTCTCTATGGGTTATTCTAGTCATGATTGGGAGGATTACTGGATCCACAACACTCCAGCAGGCCTCCCGTGCACATATGCATTGTGCAGTTCAATGTTTAGAGGCGACCATCTTTGACTGGAGTACTACCATGCTAGTATGCATGAAGAGACAACTCACAGAGTGTCATAGGCATACCAACAAGAACTTTGGTTTTGGTATCGTTTTATGTTCCTTCTTCTTCGAGAGGGTGCCTAGTCTCATTCTGAGAGAGACAGTATGGGGGCATATTTCCTCCTTCCCAGTAGTGTGCAGGTGGGCAGTTTTACTACCTAGACAGGGTGGAGGAAGGACCCAAGAGACCTTCGACGATAAATTCTTTGACTGGTGGGCACATCAGATCCCAGTGATAGAGGACTATCCCTATGCAGGGATAAGCTTCCTTAGAGATTCAGACATTCCCGTGCCTCTTAGCGAGGAGTGTGGAAAGATAGGTAACATATATTTTGGAAGTTATTAAATTTTTAAATTTTATATATATCCTTTTTATGTGTGTGTCAGAGTACTAACTTACAAATATGTTATGTACAGATGTGGGACCAGTTCAACCGGTAGACTTCTCCATGACTAGGCATCATCTTCAATCAGAGGCATGACCCACAACAGTAGGAGTATCGAAAATAGTGGGAGGACCCCCATCAAGAGAGGCTGACAGAGTCCTACGATGAGTGGAGAGGAACCTCACTACTCTCACTCGTCCAGTTCTTATGGCTGAGATCAAGGATCTCCCCCCAATGATGCAACCACATGTAGTAGAGGTGCCTCGGACATGGGTCCAGTTATTCTGGTGTCTTGCGAACGTCGTCGTCCACTATAGCATGGCCAATAGGCCCAGACCTTAGATAGCATCGGACTATTTACGTGTCGAGGGGCACTTTTTGTACTATGTATTTTGAGGGCTTAAGCCCATTGATGTATACTGATTACTTTTGAGGATTTCACGCCCACTTTTGTACTCATGACACCATTTTTGGAAATATATATATATATATATATATATATATATATATATATACACATATTTTTCATTTCATGGATAACATTTCTTACAAATGTATTTACATGTGTATGTGTGTGCTTTTATTCTACATGTGAGCAACATGCCAATCTAAAACTTGATTAGCTAGAGTATCAGTTAAATGATTAAATCTTCTAGGAACATGAATATAAGTAATATAATCAAAAGATCGTTCTAAGAGACGTACCCTAAAGAATCATTGGTGAAGAGTGGGATCATAAACGTAGTAAACCCCATTTAACTGGGACACAAACAATTGAGCATCTAAGTAAACCTAGAGGTGATAAATGCCATGTGACAAAGCATCACATAGAAATTCTATCACTACATTGTACTCGACAACATTATTGGTTGCGTCGCCTAGAAATATACCTCCGGAAGATAGTAACTAACCTCCAGGTGTGAAAATCACCCAAGCTGTAGAAGAAAGCCTCGAAGTGTGTCATCTAGCACCGTTTGTGAACCTAAAGTAAACCTCTAATTCACTTGACATTTTCCACACTGAAAAAGAAGACATAAATAACTACACGTCCATAAAACGAAAAAGAAAAAAATGCATAGAAGGCTATACATATATACAAGAAGCCACCCAGGTGACCGACCTAAGAGTAGTACTTCTTAAGGTAGAGCCCATTTCTATGCTCCTGTTACACATTATTTTCGTCATCCCTATGACCATTAATGATGTAAACCTATCTGTTGCCTTCAGAGGGGTCAGTGGCCTGAGTTCCTGAAGAGAGAAGGGAGAAGAACTTTTCCTGAGAAAAGAAGTTGCATTTTCCTTTGGAAAAACCTTATAAAAAAGAAAGTTCGCAGGTTTCTCTATAGGCAGGATGTGAGAATGCTTGATTCTCGCAGGTTGCACCATAGCTGGGTTGTGAGAGGTTTGCAGGTTGCTCTATAGGCAGGGTGCGAGAATGCTTACATGTGGGAAAAACAAGTGTTTTCTCGAATCTTCTAGAAGGAGAAACTTCCATGGTGAGGTGGCATCCAAATGGTTTGGATCTTACTCGCTTTCATGATTTGGTGGGATCATCCTAACCTCCTCACCTTATCCTCTTCATCTTATAAAAGGAGAGGAGCTCTCATGGAGAAAGTTATCTTTTGTTAGCTTGGAGATTTGGAGCTTTTGGGATTAGCTTGGATTGGATAGAACTTTGGATATTTTAGCTTGGCTAAATGAGCCACTTTGTCAAGATAGATTGTGAATATTATCAGATCTATGCTCTCAGAATTCTTGGAGTGAAAGTGTGTGGGGAACGAAGGACAGTTGGAAGGGACCTTACGACATCAAGGCCATGGTTGTAATCTCTCTTTCACAT
>ML785138.1:624761-667266 GCA_009831015.1 Picea engelmannii | reverse complement strand
GAGAAACTTCCATGGTGAGGTGGCATCCGAATGGTTTGGATCTTACTCGCTTTCATGATTTGGTGGGATCATCCTAACCTCCTCACCTTATCCTCTTCATCTTATAAAAGGAGAGGAGCTCTCATGGAGAAAGTTATCTTTTGTTAGCTTGGAGCTTTGGAGCTTTTGGGATTAGCTTGGATTGGATAGAGCTTTGGAGATTTTTAGCTTGGCTAGATGAGCCACTTTGTCAAGATAGATTGTGAATATTATCAGATCTGTGCTCTCAGAATTCTTGGAGTGAAAGTGTGTGGGGAATGAAGGACAGTTGGAAGGGACCTTACGACATCAAGGCCATGGTTGTAATCTCTCTTTCACATTTAATATGATTCTTTCCTATAAATCCCGTTGTGTTTTATTGTATGATTCCTTGATCACATACATAGGTTTATATTGATTTTATGCTATTGCTATCACTTTGGTTGGTTGCGTTCTTTTGTAGGATCATCATTGTATGAGCGTTGGAATGGAGCTAGGATGGCGATGGTGAGAGGAAGCACCATTTAAATGGTATGTCATCCATCCCTCTTTAGTTAGTAAATTTAATATTTAGAACTTAAGGAAAGCGTCATGTTCTGGTGTGTTTTGTTCTAGATCTAGGTGGATCTAGGGAGATCAGTTAGTGTCAGTGCCTACCGATTAGTCTGATAACAGCTCCTCCAAGGCATTTCCCTCAAAACAAACCAGACAGTACGCACCCTTCTCTAAGACGTCTTTCACAATGAAAGGTTCGAACCACATGGGTTTGAACTTTCCTACCCCCAGGGGGTCTTTGTCTTGGCCATAAACCAAGAAAAAATAACCTTCAAAAAAAATCTGAGGGCGAACGGGCCGATCAGAATGACACTTGAATCATTTCTTATGAGCCTCATTAGCCAAGGCTTCTCATCAAGCTCCTCAAGATATAGAAGGCATTCCTCAAGTGGTGTAGTTTCGGGCAGTAGTTACACTTCCAACTTTAAAGAATGGATCTGACACTCGATGGGTAAGATTGCTTCCATCCTGTAAACGAGTTGAAAAGGTGAAAAACCGGTGGCAATCTTTACAAAATTTTGAAAGGCCCACAACGCCGAATACAACATCAAATGCCAATTTGACTTGGCCGAATTGATCGTCCGCTGAAGAATAGTCTTGAGGGACTTATTCACAGCTTCTACTTGACCATTCACTTGCGAGTAATAAGGTGATGAATGTTCCTATTTAAACTTGAGCTTTGATGTTAATTTAGTCATCATTTTATTCTGGAAGTGACGTCCATGGTCAGTGACAATCTCCTTTGGGATACCGAATCTTGCTACTCTTTGATTGAAAATGAAAAGGGCAGTGGTTTCGTTGTCATTGTTAAGAGTCGACATAGATTCGAACCACTTAGTGAAGTATTCTATTGCTATGATGATGTAACGATGCCCCCTGGAAGAAGTTGGGTGACATGTAGAGAAATCAATCCCCCACTTGGTGAAGGGACCAAAAACAATGATTCGAAACATAGGAGTAGGGTGTACCTACATGTTCCGACAGAATATCTGGCATAGGTGACACTTCTTGACCGCCTCTACACAATATTTGATTAATGAGGGCCAAAAGCATCATGCACGTAGAATATTTTGGGTTGTTACCAACCCATATAGATGACCTCCACATGCTCCAGTGTGACAGTCATTAAAAATGATCTCTTCTTATTCGTGGGGAAGACATCATTGAAGAATTAAATCTACACATCGATGATACAAAGTGTCATCGAGAATGAGATAGTTTCACACTTGGTGTCGAATTCGTCGACGGTCATCGCGAGAATCAGAAGCAGGGCACTTCAAAGTCTGAATATACACAAGCACATCTCCATACTAGGGGTTCGAAGATGCAATTACAAAGAGATCTCCATTAATAGGTGACTCTTCAGGTATAATATCACCAGACTCGACCAGTAGTTCCAAAATTAGTTCGGAAAAGACCAATGACTTTTTATATTTCACAAAGACAAAATCCAAGTCAAACTCTAGTAGGATAACTATCCATCTACTGATGTTTCCACCAGTGACTCGTCATGTTAACACATATTGGAAAAGGTTGACGACAACAATGATGGTGGTCTTGCGAAGTAATATATAATGACAGAACTATTGGACAACATGGACAGCTGCCAAAGAAAATTTCTCAACATGAGAGTAGTTGAGTTCCAGTCCAACCAGGCCTTGGCTAAGATAATAGATAACATTCTCTTTGAGCATGTCATTCTCCTGGACCAAGACCATGCCGATGGTCGACTCTGCAGTAGCCAAATACAACAAGAAATATTTTTTATAATTAGGAGGTTGTAGCAGAGGGGAAAATGTCAGGGAACATTTCAACACTTCAAAGGAGTACTGAGTTGCTTCATCCCAAAAGAATGGGACCCCTTTTTTCAAAAGATGCATGAACCCTTTAGTTATCTCGGCATAATTAGCGAAAAAACTCTGAAGAAAACTCGCTTTCCCTATAAGATATGAAGCTGGGGTATTGTGCGCGAGGGAGGGCAATTGAACTATCACCCTAACCTTAAGAGGATCAAACATGATCCCTTTTTTCGACATGATGGAACCTAATAAATGACCCGTTGTCATGAAAAAACTGCACTTGTTTGATTTCAAGTGAATCCGATAGCAGTGACACCGCTCAAAGATCAGTTGTAAATGGGTGGGATGATTAGATCTCTTGTGAGAACGTGATGCTAGATCATCTAGGTACGCCTCGAATAGGTGTTTGAGGTCATGAAAAGAGAACGACATGGACCGTTGAAAGGTAGCTCCAACATTCTTCAGGCCAAAAGGCATCTTTTGATACGCGAAGGTACCCCAAGGAAAAATAAAAGTTGTTTTATGTTGGTCCTCAGGTTTTATTTGAATTTGATTATATCCCAAAAAACCATCCATGAAAGAAAAGACTTCGCAACCTGCACACTCATCGATGATCTGTTCAAGAAACGAGGTTGGAAAAAAAAAAATCGGGCAAGATTTGTTCAAATCACGAAAATCCATACAAACGTGAATCATGCCTTGTTTATTTTTTATAGGAACTGGGTTAGATACCCATTCTGTCAATTGTATGGGGTAGATGAAACCACATTTGAGCAGTTTCTCTACTTCAACATTAATCGCTGCTTCTTTTCAAGGATTGACCGGGCGAAGCTTCTGTCAGACCGGTTTGACATCAATATAAGTCATGATTTCATTTTCAACAATTCATGGGTCAATTCCTGGCATCTCCTCATAAGAATAGGAAAACATGTCAGAGAACTCCTTGAATAACTCGGTGTAAATTCGAATCTCTTTGGGGGAGCAATCCTCTCCAACAAAGATATTCTCCATGTTGCTAGGGGTTATGGAGATATTGATAGGAATCGTTGCAGCAATACTTTCCATGTTTCCCTTGATGTATACCTCGTGTGTAGCCAGAGGGTTAATAGGACAAGGGCTATCTCCATTCATGGTAAAAAAAAACTGTCATGCCTCTATTCTCCTAAGTTCAGGAAGAAAATAAGATTGATGATGCAGATCATCCCAAGGTCTGTCAGGACTAGTCATTGCCTCCAGAATCTCCTCGTCAAAGGGAAAGACTAATTCTAAAGGGTCCTAAGCAGCGAGATATTATTGAGCCCAAATAGGGTTGAGAAATGGATCTAGCTCCTGTGGGGGAGCTGGATCGGGGTTGGTCGAGGCTTGCTAGAAATCACTGTACGCAACCTCAGTCGCGGATAAGGGCATGGCCATGCCAAGGTGCCCTATCCACTCCATTTAAGTTGATGGGGAAGGTAAATTCCACGGGTCATGAAAGTAACTCGTTTTATGACACTTGAAAAATTTCAGCCCTCGACTGGTCGGGAACAACCAAAATAAAGCTTACATCATTGGAAGGCGACAAATAATCAAAAGTTCCCATCAACGACGAAAAAAATCGGACACCTAATTTGATAGTGTCAGGTTGTGGGTTATCAATCATCAGGACCGTGGAAGCCCCCGATGAAGGTTCAGGATGAGAGAACGAAAACTGGTCGACAATTATAATTTGACCCTCATGCAAAAAGCATAAGACCCGAAAAACAGTGGCTACAACCGCAAGCATTACGTAAGTCCAACTCTGTCCTAATAAAATATTGTAGTTAAGAGGTGCATCGACTACTTCAACCTTGATGCACATAGTTTTACCCTCTAACTGCATGGGGAAAGAAGGAATTATATCGTGGGGTCTGAACAATCGACCATCAAAATCTGTAAGCAATGTAGGCGATGGAGACAACTCAGGATGGCCAATGGCCATCCAACATGCCAACGACATCATGCAAATTGAGGCACCCTCATCAACCACTGTACAAAAAATGGTCAGTGTCAACGATTTCATGGTGTATGCCACTACTATCTGAAAGGCGACATGGTGAGGAAGACAAAGTTAAAGGTCAGTTGGATAAAAAATGATCAATCCCGAGCTACTAGTTTCAGCCGCTCCCAAGGCGGACAACAAAATTTTCTTTGTGAGGGGAAACTCTATAGAACTTCCAGAGAAGACATTGCACAAGGGGTCTGTGTTAGATCCTCCACAACAGAGTAGTTCTAAGAAAACCTCATGTTTGGGTTATGGGAAGCCTTCTTAAACACACCTTTAGGGATGCAATTCATTGTCTCGTCCACTGTCTTCTCAATTTCAAGAGGATTCAATGGGTTGGAGGTCTCCTTTCCCTTCTCGACAGATTCTGGAGTTCCATAGTCACAAGTCCTAGTTGATAAATGAGCATCAGCGTTCATCATGTAAATGTTCATGACTCGGTTGTTAGGAGTAGGTGCGGGGGGGGGCTGACTTACCCCAGCCACGCTCGTGGATGTAGAAGCTTGAGCCATATTTTTCCCTTGTGGAAAAGGGTTTGTCAACACAACAAGTTGTTGATGTGCTAGTAGTTTCTGGGATTTTTTAAGCTGAGGGCACATATGAGTTAAGTGGTCGTCTGTGCAAAGCTTACACAGATACTTCACCTTCCTCTTCTCATTTTTTCCCTCACCAACATTGTTAACATCCTTTTTATTCCCTTTACCCTTCTTTTGTTTCTTTTTATTTTTTCCCTCGGTCTGCTGGTTGGCCTTGTGAGTTATCGATTTCACACTGTGTACATCCGGCGTCTGGGTTGCGGGGGTAATCGAACTAGGAGTTTAGATCGATAAATTCTCTTAAATCGATAATTGTTGTAACAAATTCGACAACATATCCTTGGAATTTCTTTGTGTTGATCCCACTATGCCATCAACGTGGGTACCATATTTTTATTTGGCCTTATCAAGAATAGACTGTGGTGCATCGGGTAAGATCTCATAAAGCATGAAATATTGGGAGTAAATCAGTTCTAGCTATTGGTCTCTCATAATAGCCTCTTCCTCAGAAAACACCCCGGACGTTGCTACATCTTTGGACACACAAGGAACCAAACACTTCAAGAACCACTCAAGCAAGAACGTAGGAGGGACCTTGACCTTAATTAAGTTCTTTCTTTAGCGCCACTCTTGGATATGATCCAAGATATGGCCAGCCTTATTCTGCTCGAAGTTGGACAACAACTCGGTGCGAACATCGCATCTCAATGGCAACTAGAAATGGTTTAAGAAAACCATCGCCAGGTCATTAAAGTAAGTGATCTAAAAATGAAAAGGCTTGAGTCTCTTAAAAATTGAAAGTGTAATTTGTATGTGCTTGGGCAATAGTATCAAGTTGAAAACACATAAAACTTAATGAGTTTTTACTTAAACATGAGAATCATAAACAAACATAACAACCATCAATAACAAGCACATTAACACAACAAAATGATAAAGGAGTTCACCCTTCTCTTGGGATACATCTCCTGGTCCAACCTCTAATCGATCATTTTCATTAATGCTCAAAGTGTCAAAATCAGTGCTTTACAATGATCAAAATGAAAAATAGATGGCTTCGATGGCTCCAAAATGTCCAAAAATCTCTGGCTAGGCTCTTCCTACACCTGGTTTGGCCAAAAACTGAGAAAAATACAACCCTGGATGTTTTTCCCCAATAGCTTGTTGTCTCTGCTCACCAAAATGCACCTATGTGTGACTAACCTGGCTCCTAGGCATTTCCCATACCAAAAACCCAGGACGCACTCTCATTCCATAATTGGTGGCATATTTTCGCAAGGTTAGGAAACATAGGCACCTTTTCCGATGGAGGTGTCGGTCGCATGGCCCATGTAGCCGGGCGCCAAACTAAAATGTAACACTTGTCGCATAGTCGTTGGAACCTCCGCACATAAGGATCATATGGTAAATATAATGTGACTAGGACTTAACATTTGGAACCCCCGCACCTGTTGTGTTGGCCATATGGAATATGGGTTTAGTGTAATGACCAGGGTTGGGGATAAGCCCTGACCCTTTTTACGCATGCTTGGAGTTTAATGCAAGTTCAAATATAAGTTATAAACTATACATGTTAAGAACTAATGCAAGCGGGCTAGTAGCCCGACCTTTTCCAAGACTCTGCCACACCTGGAGATCGCAGGTTCGATCCCGATGGACTCCATAAAATTTTACAACAACCAACGACGGGGTGCCACGTGGCGGCCCCTGGCTGGGAGACCTGGTACCTTCCCATTTGACCACCTGCATGCCATGTTTTAGCATCATATAGGTCCATGCCACACTTTCCAAATAAAATTTCCATGTCAGCACCTTCCACGTGTCAGTACGGTCCCACTGCCATGTTAGTACGGTCTGCACAGTCAGACTGTACAAACTATACAGTCAACATTTTTTCCCTATTTGGAAAAGTGGACAGAACACGATATCTATCACATACATTGTTCGTTTGAGCCCATTCAATTTGCATTGGGATCGTGAGGACGATCCCTATGCACAAGTCCATTTTTGAGAAATTCCGAGCACTTTGAGTTTTGAGCATATTTTGATCCTTTGGATCACTCCTCCCCATTGGGAAGATTTTGGACCTCCAAAATACTACTTTCAGTCAATATTAAGATGAGGGTACAGTTCCCTCACCTTTCCAACCTCAATCCATTTATCTTTGCTTGGATTTGTGCCTTTAAGACCAACACGAAGGTATTCCACATTCCCTCATTTTGAAGTTCTCATCCTCCTATCAAGGATTGTACCCTCATGCAATTCTGAAAGATATTCTAGCGAGAAGTCATCTATGGAAGGAATCTGAACATGCTCTCCTTTATCATCAATCAAAGGAGGCTCATACAATCTCAAATTTTCAACATTAAAAAATGCATACATTTGCATATAAGGAGGCAAATCCAAACAAAAGGCATTGTTACCAATAGTTTCAAGAATCTTGAAAGGTCCATATCTAATTGGTTTTAGTTTTTTAGCTTCTCCTTTAAGCCTCTCCTTTCTAATGTAAAGCCAAAATTCATCTCCAACTTGGAAACCGTGATCAACATGATGCTTGTCATGTCTTGTTTTGTACTTGGCTTGGCTCTTTTCCAACTGTTCTTGTACCATTTTATGCACCAACTGAATTTGTTCAATGAACTTTTTTTCTCTATCAATGTCATAATGACCATAAATAGCAATATCCTTCCCAAAGATAAAATCTAAATGAGATTTTGGAAAATAACCAAAACATGCTTGAAATGGAGATGTTTGAGTTGAAGAGTGCTTGGCCCGGTTATAAGCATGTTGAAGGTAGTGTAGGTGCTCATCCCAAAGATTAGTATGTGTGTTTCTATAACCATGAAGAAGATGTACTACTTTTATATTCACCACTTTTGTTTGACCATCAGTTTGTGGATGAAAATTTGTGCTTTTTTTCATCTTGGTGTCCATGAGTGCCCATAATCTTGACCAAAATTTCCGAATAAATCGAGCATCTCGATCATAAATAATGGATTCTGGAAACCCAAAATGTACCCAAACATGTTGAAACAACATTTGTGGTGTTTGTTCAGCTGTAACCTGCTTCTTACAAGGCATCAAAATACACATTTTGTTGAAACGATCAACCATAACATAAAGATAATCATCAATCTTTTTAGACATAGGTAGAACTCCTACAAAGTCCATGGAAATGTTTTCCCAAGGATGAGAAGGAACCGGAAGTGGAGTATACAAACCCAAATTTCTATTGCTAGGATTACTTGTAGCACATAAATAAAAACCTCTTACATATCTTGAAACACTTTCATTCATTTTAGGCCAATAGAAATACCTTTGCAAATTAGCCATTGTCTTGCCTACACCAAAGTGGCCAGCGATAAGAGAAGAATGTGCTTCCCTTATGATGTTGACTCTTTCACCCTGTGGAATACATAGCTTGCCAAGATTATACAAAATCTTATCATGCACATGGTAATCCAATTCCTCAACTTGGTTAGAATGACACAAAGTTGCATAAACCTCTTTAAAATCAACATCTAAAGCATAATGTTCAACATAGCTCTCATGCATGGTATAATTATGCTTAAGAATAACTGAAGCACTAACAATAGGCCTAGAAAACATATAATCAACTTTGTTATAAATGCCTTTCTTATACCTTATAACCAACTGGAATTTTTGTAGAAAACCCATCCATCTGAAGTTCCTTGCTTGTTGTAGCTTTGTTTGTGATTGTAAGTATTGCAATGGTTGATGATATGTGTGAATGATAGTTTCTTTTCCCAACAAATAATATTTCCATTTTTTCACACTTTGCACCAATGCATACAACTCCTTATCATAAGTAGGATAATTAATCACAACACCATTAAAAGTTTTAGAATGAAAACAAATGGGCTTACCATGTTGCAAAAAGATTACTCCCATTGCATAATTAATTGCATCTGTTTGGATCTCAAATGGTTGTCTCAAATTAGGAAGTGCAAGAAATGGAGCTGAACTAATCTTCTCCTTCAATGCATCAAAATGTTTTTGTTGCTTGCCTCCCCATTGGAAAACTTGCTTGATGCTTGTCACTGCATGTAATGGAGCTGCAATTGAAGAGATGTTAGCAATGAAATTTCTCCAATATTGGGTTTGTCCCAAAAAGATTCTTACCTCTGTCACATTGTTGGGCTTGGGCCAGTCCAAAATGACTTTGACCTTGGAAGGATCAATTTTCAGTTCTCCTCCTCCAACAATATGTCCCAAGTAAATAAGTGAGGTCTTTCCAAACTCACATTTAGACATATTCAAAAACAAATTTTATTTCTTCAAGACATCTAAAACTTACTTTACATGCATGACATGTTCTTCACGAGATTTTCTAAATATCAAAATGTCATCCAAGTAGAAAATCACACAATCATCAAGAAAAGGTCTTAAAACACCATTCATAACTCTCATGAATGTGGCAGGAGCATTACAAATCCCAAATGGCATAACCATCCATTCAAACAAACCTTGCTTTGTTTTTAAATATGTCTTCCATGTGTCTCCTTCAACAATCCTAATCTGATGATATCCACTTCTCAAATCCAACTTAGTAAAATACTTAGCATATTTCAATTTATCAAGCAAATCATCAATTCTAGGAAGAGGATAACGATTATTTACCGTAATAGTGTTCAAGGATCTGAAATCTACACACATGCGCCATGTACCATCTTTATTTGGTACTTGGTGACCCACATGGAAATGTGCTTTGAATGATAACCCCTTTGTCAAGCAACTCTTGGATTTTTTTTTTTAATTTCAACATTATCCATGACTGACATCATGTACATACCAACGTTTGGAAGAGGACAATCTTGCTACAATTGTATCTCATGTTGGATACCCCTTTTTGGAGGAAATCCTTTTGGTTCCTGAAACATCTCATCATATTGGTTAACAACCTCATATAAATCAGATTTCAACTTTGCATCACAACCTTGCAAAACTTCTTTTTCAACATTGTCTTTGGGTTTGATCATCAAGAGGAAAAAGTTCTTACTAGCATTGACTAATCTCTTCATTTTTCCATCATTTACAAGTGACAAATTCAACTTCTTTGTATGTGCTCTAACAATGTACTCAAATCCATTTTTAAACAAATGATATTTGTTCTCATGAAGCTGAAAGATGGCTCTCCTATCATATAAATATGGGCTTCCCACCACAATACCACAAATATCCAATGGAATAACATTAAGCTCTAACTCATCTATAAAGTTTGCAGCGATGGAAAATCTAAGTTTACACCTTCTTGTCACATGGAATTTGGCATTGTCACATATACATCCTAGAGGGTATGGTTTAGGATGTGGAGTAGTTTCCAATTTTAATTTCTTGGCAGCGTCTATTCTTGATTTGAAATAACCCTTATGTGGAAAAGCTATATTCTTTCTTTTTCATGTTGAGTTTCATTGAGGCCACTACTACTTGAACAAATAGTAATTGCAATAAAATCCTTACCTTGAAAACCCATGGCTGTAATTTTTGTTTCATCTCCCGAATCAAAACCTAAATCATGTTGTGTAGTTGCAGTAATATTTGGTTTCCCCTTACGGCTAAACTTTTTGGGTTTCATTTCAGGATGAAGTTTCCAACAATGGCCTTCATCATGGCCATCTTTTGAACAATGTTTACATGAGATTTTTTCTCCCTCTTTCTTAACTGAAGCACTATTTCTTCAATTTCCTTGGAATTTACTCTTTCCCTTCTCTCCCTTAACAAATGGCTTCTTTCTTCCCTCTTGAGCTTAATTCATCCCTCTTTCTTCCAAATGAGTTGCATGTACACAAAATTCATCTAGATTTGTAGGGTTAAACATAAGTATTGTGTGCCTCAAGTAGCTATGCAATCCTCCAATGTATTTGAGTAAAGTTTCTTGAGAAGATAAATCTATACCCAAAATCAAATCTCTTCTTCTAAATTCTTGAGTGTAGCTTTGCACACTTTTCCCTTTAGCTTGTCTAAAATTTTGCCAATTCATAATAGATATATGCATGTATGCCAATGGGTAAAATTGTCTTTTAAGTGAAACAATAAAATCATTCCAAGAAGATAAAACTTTACTATGTTTCTTCATGTCCTCTTGAGTTTTGGCTTCCCACCAAATGAGTGTTGCACTCTCCAATCTAAGAAAAGAAACTTGAATCTTAGTTTCATAATCTTTGATTCTTTGTATCCTACAATACACTTCAATCTGAAGAATCCAGTTATCCAATTTCTCAGCATTTAACTCTCCATTGTACATAGGAAATTCAAACTTAATATCAAGCTTAAGCAAAGGAGTTTGTGGAGGAATTTTACCATGTTCCTTTGGAGAATTTGGAGGTGTTTGTGAAATTGTAGAAGAAGTGGAATATGGAGGTGAAGGAGGTGGAGTATCACCATTCCCTCCATTTCCTTTTGGATTTTTATCACCATTATCTTCATTACCTTTTGGAGGATTTGATCTTTCACCTTGCAACCTTGCATTTCTTTCTTCAAACAAAACTTTCTCCATTTCTTTCATATCATAAAAATATTTTATGAAAGTTTCATGTTCTTAAGTAAGAGTTTCATGACTCTCTCATGAGCCATAATTGGTGAATGCCTCCTTGAAGCTTGAGGTGATTGTGTAGTTCTCCTTCTTGAAAGTTGAGAACTTGGCTCTACAAGTTGTCCTTCTCCTCTTGTGAGCTTCAACCTTGTAAGCATAAAAAAAAAACACTTGCAAACAATCAAACCATCAAAAACATATGCTTTGATACCAACTTGATCTGAAAATGAAAATGCTTGAGTCTCTTAAAAATTGCAAGTGTAATTTGCATGTCCTTGGGAAATAGGATCAAGTTGAAAACACATAAAAATAAATGAGTTTTTACTTAAACATGAGCATCATAAACAAACATAACAACCATCAATAACAAGAACATTAACACAAAAAAATGATAAAGGATTTCACTCCTCTCTTGGGCTACATCTCTTGGTCCAGCTTCCAATGGATCATTTTCATTAATGCTCAAAGTATCAAAATCAATGCTTTACAATGCTTAGAATGAAAAATAGATGGATTCAATGGCTCCATAAATTCCAAAAACCCCTAATTGGGCTCTTCCTACACATGGTTTGGCCAAAAACTGAGAAAAATACAACTCTAGATGTTTTTCCCCAATAGCTTGTTATCTCTGCTTGAGAAAAATACAACTCTAGATGTTTTTCCCCAATAGCTTGTTATCTCTGCTTGCCAAAATGCACTTGTGTGTGACTAACTTGGCTCTCGGGTGTTTCCTGTGCCAAAAACCCAACACGTGCGCCCATTCCAAAATTGGTATCATATTTTCACACGGTTAGGAGGCATATTCACCTTTTCCAATGGAGGTGTCCGTCGCATGGCCCATGTGGTTGGGAACTGACCTAAAATGTAGCACCCATCGCATAGTCATTGGAACCTCCATGCGTAAGGGTCATATGGTAAATGTAATGTGACCATGGCTTAAAATTTGGAACTCCCGCACCTGTTGTGTTGGCCATATGGAATATGGGTTTAGTGTAATGACCTGGGCTGGGGCTAAGCCCCGACCCTTTTTCCGCCCGCTTGGATTTTAATGCAAGTTAAACTAGAAGTTATAAACTATACATCTTAAGAACTAATGCAGGTGGGCTAGTAGCCCGACCTTTGCCAAGAATCCACCACACTCGAAGGTCGCAGTTTCGACCTTGACGGACTCAATAAAATTTTACAACAACCAAGGATGGGGTGCCACGTGGCAGCCTCTAGCTGGGCCACATGGCACCTTCCCATTCATCCACCTGCATGCCACATGTCAGCATCAGATAGGCCCATGTCATACTTGCCAAATCAATTTTCAATGTCATCACCTGTCACATGTCAGTATGGTCCCACTTCCATGCCAGTAATATGGTCTGCACAGTCAGACTGTATCAACTGTACAATCAACATTTTTTTGCCTATTTGTCAAAGTGGAAAAAATGTGATATCTCTCACATATGATGTTTGTTTGAGTCCATTAAAATTGCATTGGGATCGTGAGGACGAGGCCTATACACGAGTCCATTTTTAAGCAATTCTGAGAACTTTGATTTTTGAGCATATTTTGATCCCCTGGATCAGTAAGAGTACTTCGAGATGTCGAGCTCGATATACCACTTCATTGCACCCCCTATAAGAGTGCATTGAAAAAGTAACAACTAAATGGAGTCGTCTTTCAACGATTTCGATGAACACCACAAGTGAAAGGTAGTCACGTGATCACTCGGATCTTCACCAGAATTTCCCTCAAATTTCAGAATGTCAGAAGGCAACTTAGTCGACATGGGGGGCCAACACGGATCATGACAGATTGGGTCATTTAATAATATCGAGAAGTATAGAAAATGTAGGGTTTCTAAAAAGGGTATTTTTGGTTGCAGAGTATTTACATGAAAAGAGGGACCTGGATTTTGACTGGCACCAAGTTGCTAGGAAAATTTGGATTGTTGTCCAGGGTTTTGGTAGAAACCATGACCTTGACCAACAAAAGGAAATTGTGTATGTTGTTGCATCATCGGATGACTCCCGAATTTAAACGACATAGCTTTCACAGGGATTAATTCCTGTGCAACATTCCAAGGACCTTGTTTGGGGATCACCCCAATCAATCCTCCTCGCATAGGTATTGAACCTCACTCTGGGTTCCATTGAGTATGGAATGGGTTTACCCCAACCAACATCCTCTACAAGGGAAGTGAGCCATGCTAAGGATTCCAAATACCTTGTGTGGAGTATACTCCTGTAGTCACCCCCTGTGAAGGAATAGTACTTTGTACAGGGTTCTGTTGACCAAAGCTGAGGTTGCCCCCAGTCGAGAAGGCAGATGAAGAGAAAGTATTGTTACCAAATTCACCAAACAAAGAGAATGACATAGATCCCACCGGCATCGTTTCGGATGAAGGTCCCAAACTGCCTCCACTAAATAAGTTATAATTATCATTAGGCCTGATTGGCTGCTAAAACGTGCCACGAAGAGAAAGGGATGGAGGAGGTATATGACCCCCACCGTAAGGAATATCATTGAAAGGGGAAGTAGTGCCCATGGATGATCCTTGCAAGGGAGCATTAGAGCTCCTTTCTCCTAGACCCATGGTATGTAAAGTAGAGTAAGTAAGAACTAAATCTGAGTCAAAGTCGGGCATCCCATATGAGAAGGGAGCGCTTTCCGCATTTTGAGTGAATGGAACAGTTGTTGAAGCCATCAAAGGAACCAATCCACTGACCAAAGTCATGGGTGTCAGGATAGTTGTGCTCCTGACAGGTGGAGGTGGGGGAGGAGGTACAATTCCCCCTCCAGCGGTAGACATAATGGGAGTATGAGGACTCCTTGTCGAAGTAGCAAGGTTTGATTCCATCACCGCTCATCGAATGAACTGGAATTCAGGAGAAGCCACCTCGGGGGGGACTATATGAATTAAAAGTGGTGTCGATAAGTCGGTGATCGAAGAATTTTCTGGCCTAAAACCTTTGGTCTCTAGGTCAGAAACGATGGATTCCTCTAAGGCTATAAAGTCTTCTCTTGGATTTGGATCGGTATAGTTTCCTTCAGCCCGGTTGCTTCAAACGATCCTTCTTGATCAAGTCTTCGCCTCAACGGAGGCGAAGGTGGCTCCAAAGTAACCAACAACAGGTTGTGAAGCCTTCGCAAGTGGAAGAGTTGTTGATCTTCCACTTTGTGAAATGATCAAATGACACAGTAAGGTTTGACTAGTGGAGGAACACATAGCACACACTAAAATTTCCTAAATATAAATAAAGCATTCAACTAACTAGTGGGAAGGACAATTATGCAAATCGACACTAGAGAAACTAACCGATGTAAGTGCAACTCGAACATGGAAGCACTCTTCGGGTATACTCTAGGAAGCTTGATATGACGTCTTCCCTAGGTACCACGATATACCCCCGTAGTCACCTGTGTAAATCCGTAAAATCTAGGCAACTAAGTTGCCAACTTGCAATCAGTCACCAGGCAGGTACAATCAATAGTCGGGTTGATCGTAATGAGAAGGATAACAAGTTCGAATCCCTTCAAGGGTGTTGAAAGCAATTGTTCTGGAATACAACTAAGGATCTTGAAAGCATTCAAGGTCCATGAGGATCTGTAGGCAAATGAGATCATTATTGTTCCCAATAAAGACCCTCAATATACAATCCCCACTACGTTTGATTCAGCTTTGGAGGGGTTATCTCCTCTAATTTTCCTCATGCGACCTCGTGTTTAGCCCCTGTGTTAGAGGGGGGTCAAGGATAACTCTTACAACGTTGGACTTTAAAAACTCCCTATATAAGACTCCAATGTTTGTTATAAATGGCCTTGAAGAGTTTCCTCTTCACACCTATTTCAAGGCCATAAAATCCTAAACTAGTCGGTGAACCCTACAAATAGAAAGTCTAATATATTTTAAGTTAAGCGTTAATTTTAAGGATTGATTTACGCAAAGGATGTGATTGTGCAACTAATGGTGTTTTGAATAGATGAAAAGCGGAGAAAACTTTAGCGCATTTAAAAGAAAAAAAGATACTTCGAAATTGAAGCAAAAAACCTGTAAAACTCTTGGTAAAATTCAACTTTTCAAATTAACATTTCAAGATCTTATAATTGAAAGTTTCCTAAAAAATTATTTCGTTTGACTAAGAAAAACTACTTATATTTCAGGAAAGCAAGAAATAACTTTGAAACTGAGACTCTTTTCTTTGGAAAACAACCAGCGTAGGTTACACTACCAAACTAAATGCAAGAAAAAAATCTTTATGATTTTTTGAACTGCTTTAACAATAAAAACTAAAGTAAAAATTATTTTTTGTTTTTCAAAGCAAGAAATAGGAAAAAGAGAAAACAGAAACCAAGATTGAAAGAGACCCTAAGCCGACTGCGTAAATGAAGGGATTCAAAAAGAAACCAAATGAGGATCTAAGACTTGAAAGTTCACTATAAACCTCTAGGGAAAGCAAAAGAAAACCAAGAAAACAAGTTGAAAAAAATATTTAACCCAATCTAAGGCCAAAAATAGAGACTCTGTAAGGTCCAAGAAATCCATGGGAAGCCTAAACTTCTGTCAGGAAAGAGAAAAACCTCTCTTTTTAAAAACACTTTCAAGATATAGAGATGCAGGTTGTTGCATCAAAAACCTGCGTATGTACGTGAACTTTTTATTGTGCATACTGTGTATGTACATGGCTGAGCCAAAGCAAAGCGCGTACACCTCTGGGATTTTTCAAAAAGGAAAAATACTAGGCAGAATGACTAGGCGGGGAAAAATGGTAGGCACCTTGCAGGTGACCAGAGACCCTTAAAATACTCAGTGAAATTGATAAAAACTCAAAAGGAAATAAAGAAGCCAATTAAAACCCAAAAAAATCCCTCTTAAACCCTAGAGAGACTCCCGAGTGGAGTTGCCAATTTTGCTAGCAAGGAAAATCCCCTTATTACTATAACAGGGTCAAAGTATAGGTAGAGCTATGATCTCCCTTAAAATACAATCTAATTCCTAAACTACCCCAAAAACTCTAAGTAGATGAACATAAAGATATATGAAAGTAGGTCATAAGTAGTACGTTTAGTCCAACATTCGATGTAGACCACCTCCAACTTTGTAGCTCTTAGGCTGCAAGTCTCCTCCCAAAGATGACCTGCAAAAACACTTAGCCAAACAATGCTACAAATATTCTATCTCTACTCATAAAGGTTAGGGTTAGATATAAAACATTATGCATAAATCAAATAAAAGACATAAAGATATCATTTGGGACAATAAAAAGATTATTTTATTCAAATGCAAAAGATCAAAAATTACAACCTTTGTAGGTCGACACTCTTGCAAACTTAGTCTGATCTCCTCTTAATGTTTCTCCAAGTGCACTTATCCAAATTATTTCTCTCACAATCAGTTGATCACTTTAGAGGAAGGGAAGGTATTGTATAGGAGAAAAGGCTAGAGAGGGAATGTTGAGGCAAAAACTCAGAAGGGGTTGCAAATACTTGGGGAAGGAGGGAAAAGGGATTTGGGAAGAGTTTCATTGTTCTAATGCTTGATGTGGAAATATTACCCCAAGACCTCCTTTTATATGACAAAAGGATAGTTATTTGGTTTGGGGACGGGCTATAGTGGGTGAATTGGTTGGGAAACCCTCAATAGCCCGTAAACTCCGTCGAATTCCTTCCAAATTTTTATTTTTTGCAACTTTTGGACGTAAATGCGAGATGTTTAGTATGCAGCTAGTGTATGTACGTGGGTTGTCTATCATGAAAAAAACATATGTATGTGGGAACTAGTGCAACAGGATATGTACATGCTCTAAAAAATGGTTTTTTAAAGAGAGTTCCTCAACAGTGATTTGGAAAATTATGCAAGTAGAAAGGCTAATGCCATGTATGCATAGGTAGAGAATTATAGGGATATAACAGATGCCCCCTAATTTGTGAGGTTGGACAAGAAACTGATGGCCGAAATACATTACAATATCTTTACCAGTGGGAATGCAGAAAGTTGAGTGAGCCCGGTACCAGAGTTTGGGAGGTCACCATCTGCAAAACAATAATAATCTCTCTGAGGCGGGCATACCCATGCTCGGGATGAACTAATCATGGCTACAAATCAAGTACACTACAAATCCATATCATATAAATTTCTATATAAAGTGTAGTCGTGAGAAATACATAGCAGATCTACATCTCAAAATCATTCGATGATATTCGAATCCAATACAATATGCATCGCCAAGAAGCATCAACCTGTGGTCGAAAATGAGGGCTTCATAGCTAGAGAAACAACTTCAAGATCTTCAACAGCTCAGGTAGGAGTATAATATGAGTGTAAGACTCACTACTCTGAGGTCTTCGACAAGCTGTCGGGAAAAGACAGGAGGATCTCGATGATCAGGCAAAAAACCTCGAAGATTTTGAATCTGGAATTGACTGGATTCAAGGGATGGACGACTCATGAAAGTCAAGAGGAAAATTGAAAAATGGTCGAATCAGGTTGGATAAAACTTCCCTTGGAAAAAAGTATGAAATATGATCAGACTCAGGCAACGTAATATTGACATAAGTCTGTGATGCAGGAGGCATCACAAACTCTCCATGTGTTTGGAAGAGTAACCAAATGGAGAAGGACATAGCTCTATGTAGCAAGAACAACTTATTAAGGTCATACTAGATCCCAATGCTTGGTGAACAAATGAAAGGATGTGCTCTGTCCAAGGGAAACGATCTTGTTGTTGAAAAAAGAATGTATATTTCCCGTCCCCTATTTTTGGAATATTTGATTTTTTTGTCTTTTTCAATTTTTTAACGAGCGTGAAAAGGAATAAAAGAATGCTATGTTACAAAGGAGGAACGAGTGTTGCAAGAGAGAAAATTGTTTCCAAGTGCATGGAACATACTGATGCTCAAGGAAAGGAGACATGTGCAGGATAAGGACACTCAGGGAAAATTCCTCCATGGGTCAAGATGTCAGATCACAGAGAAAAAAAGTTTTGTAAGGCTTGCATATAAGGAATGATTTAAAGGTTCAGTTGAAAGCAACATGGATCCGACATTAGGCCAAAGACACAAAGATGAGACTCACAATGTGATTAAGCATGACACAACAAGACCCCTTCCATGTAAATTTTTATGAGCCCAGAGAAGGTAAGATCGATGGTTTTTTCACATTTAGAGAGTCTGAGAAAACACAAAAATAAGACTCCAAGGAGTACCTTTTTCTCAATTAGTCCAATCAGCTCGAAAAAGGGGTAAAATTGCACCGAAAGGACGTCTTTTCAAAACCATTTTAACGAGTGTGACAAATACAAGCTCACTCGACTATGTTTTCAATTTTAAGGAGTCTAAAAAGAGCTTAACTATGGACTCACAACCTTTTTCTAGGCTTAGTCTCCTTAGCCCAAGAAAGTATAAAATATAAATGAGGAGAACACTCCCGACGAACAAGCTCGCTTGTGAGGTTTTTGATGGAGAGGTTCAGGATGATGGGTACAGGGTCATTGACGATGTCATATTCTACAAGGACAAAGTCTACTTAGTGCTAGATTCATGGCTCTAGAAGAAGATCCTAGCAGCGGTTCATGATTCACCACTGGTAGGCCATCAGGGGTTTCTCAAAACCTACAGCCAGATTGGAGAGAGGTTCTCATGGAAGGGCCTCAAGCAGGATGTTATGAGGTACATCAGTGAGTGTGTGACTTGTCAACAGAACAAGTCAGAGGATGCACTTCCAACAGGACTACTTCAGCCACTTCCCATTCCGGAGCTAAAATGGGAGAGAATATCGATGGACTTCATCACAAGCCTACCCAAGGTTCATGGTAAGTGTTGTGTTGGTTTTGTCACTTGGGTGAGAAAAAACACAACACTTGCATGCTTAGTTAAGCTAGCTAAACAATACACAATTTTGTGAGTTGGTTAGACAAACCAAATACACATGAAAACAAAGAAATACAACTAAAAAAAACTAAGAAATAAATGTTACAGAAGCTTGAGAAACTAGAACCATGAAAATAAAAAATTGACCAACATATAGCTACCAATGGATTAATAGATTGATAGGCTAAACACCATAGACAAAGGCAGGGACTTATGAGTCCCCTCTTCCTCCTTGAGAGATCTTCTCTTCATTCAATGGAAGAAATGACAAATGGTGAAGAAATACAATTCCTATTCCCTCAAGAGGTGAGTGGAATGGCCTATTGCAATGGTTCTTTAAGGATTAAAAGAGAAAAGAGGATTCTCAAAGATGAATTATTGCAGCATAACAATACCTTGAAGATATTATTTTCTTAACACACCCATGGCACATATTTATAGCATCCATTCATGGAAATATATAATTGGTTCATAGTGTGAACAAGGGGCCTTTTAGGGAACTTCCTATCCCTCGACTAGCCTCCAAGCTAGATTTCTCTTAGATATGAGTGTCAAATCATGTTGGGGGTCGGACTAGAAGTGGTTGAGTGGCCGATAAGATCTATAAATGCTTCGTTCATAGAAGTGCATGACTTTTCTCGTATACAGTCGTGCATTTTGTGCACAGTGTGCCCTGAGGCCTGTATTAGCCTACGCATTATGCGCATTGTGCGCGCGCTTCATTTGGTGAATTTGCACACTTTGATTTTTGACCCAAGTATATATTTTTTTTCCTTTTGATGGATTTTTTTGCTGTAGGTGGACTAATTGTTGCTCGCATTGATGTTTTTCTTCAACCATTGTGTGCAATGTTGCGGATGATTTTTCAATGATAACATATGCCCCTTGATGTGTGAGGTTAGGAGCATACGTATAGTTGAAATACATGAATGTTTCTTTTGTTGAGAGTGCCATTGTAAGGAATATTAAAGAGAGGAACTGCCAGAGAGATCTGTTGGAGGGAGAGGGAAAATTGTGGGACCCAAACCTTTCTCGAGGTAGAAAAAATAAAATATGTGTACAAACAAGATGGGCATGCCCCATGCTCGTGTCATGAAACCAAAATGTGGGACTGTAACTGATGATGAATGATGATAAATACAAATGACAGTTTTGAATGGTGAACAAGCTCTTAAGTGAGTCACGGAAAACTGTAATAATTGTCGATGACTCGTAGGCATTGATGGCCTAACGAATTCAATGGTCTTTGGCTAGTATGAAACAACTGCAATAGTCACATAGTAAGACCCACTGTAACATGGGAGTTTTCTAAAGTCGAATGTTATGGGGGTCAACGGAAATAAAAATCAATGATGATTCTTTTTGTGCCATCTGAGACTCCTCATTGAAAATTTAATGAGAGTCAAGATACTGTCGCCCTTCTAGAAACTGTGTTGATGTTGACACGAAGGGAGACGCGATGCCAAGAAGCTAAGGGATTCTTTAAATACACTAAGTAAGAGATGATATCAGGTACTGACGGGTAAAATAAACAAAGTCAATATGTCGTGGGACTCAAGACTTCCCTTAGGTGGGGAATTTTGAAGGATAACTAACAACAATCGTAAAACTGGATCTAGTGTCAGGGGACGACTAGATATGGGGTTAAACTGTTCCAGAGGATAACAAAGTGGCAAAACATAGATATTGTGGGTACATGGACTTGGGATACTTGGGGTTTGTTAACGATGTCAATATGAAAAAAAGGTGGATGCCCCAACCAAGGGTGACATGGGTTTCTTTTCTAGGAAAAATAAGGCCATCAAGGATGAAAAAATATATGTATATGCTGGAAACAAAGGCTTGATACGATTTACCAAAGAAATAAAGAATAATTTGGGTTGAGTATACAAATACAGAAATGGGTGCCCTAGTGAAAGATGTATTGGCCCGTGTAGAGTGCAAGTTGGTGAAAGATAACTGGTGGAGGGTTGGGGGGCCATGGGTGGGTTTCTGCATTAGGTAAATGGATGGAGGACAATTTGCAGATGGAAAAACTGATGGTGGATGAGATGGAGGGATAATGAAACTGCAAAGATGTAGTCAATAGAACCAAGATGATATGACCTGGGAGTCCATTGGGAAGGTTAGCAATATCATGAGAAGAAGTATGGGGTTCATTCTCAAAATTGAATAATACTATCGGGACTCCCATACCTAGGGGGTGAAATCAACAGGAGGGTCAAGTTGCCAGGGGGGAACTATGAATGGGACAACTCATGTGGGGGAGAGTACTATCGGATGATAGTACCAAAATGTGGTTGAGGTGAAGATACTGTAGAGCTGAATGTAGGGATCCTAAAGGTAAATGTCAGAGGGTGTGACTAGGATATGCAATTATTAACAGAGGGAGTAACTACATGACAGTGTTGAACATATACCTGAAAAGGTTGTAAATCTTTTTGAACAAGTATCTGCACACACAAAACCAAATACCCGACATGAACAATATCTGATGATAAAGAATATATGACAACTATTTGATAAAACTAAAAGTGAGCATGCGTACTTGAACATGACGTGAGAAAAAGTCTTCTCCAGGGCTAAGTGCAGATGATGACCAGGGGAATGTGAATGTGTAGATGGTGGGATCAAGATATCGTGGCTGAGAATGGATCGGAAAATGGAGGCTCTGGGCTCCTGTAACAGAGTGTGTAAGTTGGGAAAAAGGGGTTGTATATGGATGGTGGTCCCACAATGCCAACTCATTTGTACCTATCACTATTGTTGAGTAGACGAGATAGTTGTGAGGAGTTTTTAAGATTGTGGTAGCATGATTCTAGCGATCCGGGAGTGGTGAGAGACAAGTTAGTGATGTTATCATCCTGCACCTTGTGAAATTCATAGTTTGTAGGCAGGGGACGTATGAAGGTAGACAATGAGGTCGTCGTACCAAGGGTCATTGGAGGGGATGAAAAAGAGGTGTTCGTCAGGGAAATCCTCATTGATGGGTGAAGCTTTAGCGTTTGAGGGAAAAGTCATAATGAATTCAACTAGGATGAGAGATTTATTGCTTTTGGTAGTAGAGAATTCTAGATCGTATTCTTGGAGGATAACGATCCATCGATAAAAATTTCCATTAATCTGTCATTGACTAAGCAAGTACTACATGGGGTTAGAATATGCTACAACCTTGGTAGTTCGAAGCAGGATATAATGTCGTAGTTTTTGGACTACGAGGAAAACTGCTAATGCGAGTTTCTCATCATGATTATACTTCAAGGGTGGCCCTAAAAGGTTTTTACTAATGTATTAAATGACATGTTCATGCCCATCATCCCCTAATTGGACAAGGACTCCTGCTATTGAGACATCTGAGGCTCATAAGTAGAGGATGTAATCACGATCATAGTCTGGGGGACTAATTAAAGGGGCATTATATAGGGAAGATTTTAAATCATCAAAATATGATTGATCATGTTTGTCCCATCAAAATGGGATATCATGACATAGAAAACGGAGAAAACCATGTGCGTGAGTGGCATAGTATGGGAAAAAGTGACGTAAATAGTTGGCTTTTCCTCATAGGATCTGCAATTGGCATAAATTCCAGGTGGTGGAATTTCTGTGATAGCTGGGACCTTGAGGGGGTCCATAGAGATTCTGTGTTGGGAGACAATGAACCCGAAGAGGTGTCTGACCATGATGCAAAAGACGCACTTGAGGGGGTTCAAGCGGATATTATGTTGGCGACATCGTTGCAAAATGATGCGTAAGTTGTCTAAATGTTGGGTTCATTTTTTGGATCAAGTAGTGAGGTCATCCAAATAAGCAAGGATGATGTGAGCAAGATCATGAAAAACATAGGTCATGGCCCATTGAAACGTATCACCGACATTTTTTAGTCCAAAAGGCATGATGCGATAAGAAAATGTACCCCAAGGGGTTGTAAAAGCGGTTTTGTAGTGATCTGCTGGATGGATTTGAATTTGATTATAGTTGGAGAACCCGTCCATGAAGGACAGTGCTTCATGGATGGCACAATCATCAATGATTTGGTCAATGAACGGGGTTGGGAAGTTGTCTTTGGGACAAGCGTGGTTGAGATCGCGAAATTCTATGAAAACATGAATATTTGTTTGTTTTTGGTTAAAATTTACAGGGTTGGAGACCCGTGAAGTGTACGCAATGGGGTAAATGAAACCAATAACGTGTAACTTGTCAATTTTGGCTTTAATAGCCAAAAATTTGGATGGGTGAAGGGGGTGTTTCTTTTGACGAACAGGGGTGATATTTGGCCAAGTGTTGATTCAATGTTCGATAATAGAATGATTGAGGCCAGGAATCTTTGTATACGACCAGGCAAAAATATCTCGGTATTCCCAAAAGAGAGATTTATAAGCAGTGAGTTCTTCAGGGGAGCATGCGACACCAATAGTGATTTCTTCTATAATTCTTGGTTTAATGGAAATGTCAATTTTGATGGTGAGGGAGATGTTGGCCATGTTGCCTTCTTCAAAAGCATCGGGGGCAAGGATAAGGTTGTTGAACCAGTCTATGTGCCCTGAAGGAATAAAATCCTTGTTTTCTTTCGCACATGGAGGCTTGGATAAGAGGGTGAAAGGCCTCTTGTGAAAGGAAAAGTGATCGATGATGGAGCACATTCCATGGGAAATCAGGGGTAGTGAGTTCCTCCAGGATATCTTCGTCACAGTGGAAAATGAAAGAATACAGGGGATTCTGGGAGGTGGCAGAGGGAACTGTCAATGGGTAAGTTGTATTTTCCTCAAGAGGTGAGGATGTAGAAGGGATATCGTGTACGGGGTGTGATAGTTCGTTGGACATGAAACACATGTCACGATATTGTGGATGGTACCTTGTTCGCTCAGGGATTGACGACGAAATATAATGAATGTCAGTAATGTGAGCCTCCATGGGGAGTGACTGAGAGGGATCTGGCTGAGACGTGTGGCGTACTGCGGCTAATGTTTGGCGAAATTGAGGGAGAGTTGGGAAATCATGAGTGTAGTGGCCATATTCTGAACATATGGCACAAGCGAATTTGGTTTGTAACCCTTTATTGGGTGTTGTTGAGGACCCCATAGTAGTAGTGGATGTACTTGGTGGAGTAGTAAGAAAAGGGGTTTCTTTAGGGAGCTGGATAATATTGTGCAACTCAGGAAGAGTAGGACATTTGTTAGTGGGGTTTCCTTCTCTTTCACATAGTGCGCAAGGAGGTTGATCTCGGGGAGGGGGTGGAGTTATAGCCTTGTCCTTCCTTCGTTTTCCCTTAGTGGTGGTGGTGTTGTCACTAATCAGGGGTGGGGGTGGTGTGGTAGGAGCTTGTATTGGGATTTGCATAAGTAATGCCTATGTCTGAGGAGGGAGAGATGGTGTAGGAACCATAGCGGGTGGATGGAGATACCATACAGGGATGGAAAGAACCATGTTTGGAAGGGTGAGAGTAGAAGCTACCTGGAATGCTTGGACTCTAGGTGGGGGGTAGAAAATGGGAATTTGGGTAATGGCTTGGGGGACGGTCTCCCAAACTAGAATTTTCCTTTGGAGGGGGGGGAATCTGGGATAAGTGGTGCAGTGGGGTTCTCAGGGAATTCCTTAGGTAATAGTGCTTCGACTAGTGGAATTTCAATGTGGGGAGGGCCCTATGTGGGAGGAGTATTGTCTTTGATATATGTTCCATTAGAAGACACAACACACACTTGTGTTGAAATAACAGGGTGTAGGAGAGGTGGTGCTCCATGATATGCCCCCAACAAGGAGGGGTCCTTTAATATTCTAGGGTCCATGTCTATGACCAAAAAAGCATCTGAGCTAGTGAGAACAAGGGGGAGAATGTTATCAATGTTGGCGTAATGATTGGGCTCGTAATGTGTAATTTGGTTGATGGTGACGATTTTTCTGTTGTGGTGGAACATCATCATTCGAAACACATAAGAGGATACCACCTTCATAGCATACATGTAGCTGCGTCCGAACAAGTTATTGTAATCAAGTGGGGCATCGATAAATTCAATGTCGATGAGGATGGTTTTTCCCCCAAGTTCTACAGGGACATTTTGGAAGAGCCCTTTGGGGAACGATGGGCGACTGTCATAAGCTCTTAGAGTGATGGCATATGGTACTAGCTCAGGTGAGCAATGTTTTTTCCATACTACTTTGGACATGATGCATGTGGATGCACCTTCATCGATGAAATGTGATGTTCCAAATATTAATTGGTATCTGAAAAGATACCAAGGTGGGGAGGCGTGGTTCTCCACTATCAAGATCAAAGGTGATGAGTCGAGTATCATCTGGGTCGACTTCCCCCAAGGCGGAAAGCAATGATTTCCGCTGAGATGGACAGGTTTGGAGGACCTCCAATAAAAACATGGCTGCAGGAGATTGTGCTAAGTCATCAACCAGACTATAGTTATGGGCTTCCCTAGCATGAGGTTTGTGTACATTTCGTCGTAACGACATACATACAAGGTATACGAGGGTTTGGTTCAGTGTTAGGGCGTGAAATCATCAATGGTTGTCCAAATGTAGCTGGAGCCGTTTATGAGGTGGTTGGGGTAGATTCAAGGGGAACATCATATTGACAACCACATGTTTGCAAAAGAATCTCTTCTTCACTAGTAAGGAGGATGTTGTGATCGATCGGATTTCCAGGTTGATTGGGACCCGGGTTTTTATACTGCCCCATTTGTGGTGGGGAGGGGATTATATCCTGTTGGGTATTTATCACACCTTGGTGTGGAATAGGGTTTTTCATAACAATCGGAGGTGGTGGTTGCAAATAATGTTGTGGGGCCTGTTGAGGGGCAGGCGACATTGGGGGGCGTTGTGTTTTCATGGATTCTTTCATCTGTTTGAAGTCAGAAATTTGGGGGCAATGGTGAGTATAATGTCCATACTCACCACATATAGCACAAGGGAAGTTAGTTCTGAGGTTATTGTTCTTCCCTTGTCGTGGTTGATCGTTATTTTTTCCCCCTTGGGGGTTTTGTTTGTCTTGGTTCTATTTTCCCCCAGTGGGATGGTTTTGTTGGGGGTTATTTCCTCATGGTCTCAGGTTGTTATTGTTTTGATTTTTCCTTTTATTCTTGGAATTATTCAGATGATGAGCCAGATTTTCTGTATTCAATTGTTCAAAATTCTGAAGTTGTTGAATGGGAGAGGGTTGAACAAATTTAACGCCAACATGTGGTTGTCCTGGTGGAGGAGAAACCGACTGGGGAGGACTAGGAAATGGAAAATATGGATTTTTTTGTGGAGACAATCCATATGGCATGTAGGAAGTTGAAGAAATTCCACTACTGCTAGGGTTATATGTGGGGGTTGAGGGTGAACTTGTACTTGGTTGAAATACCGAATTCATCATAGGTACTAGTGAGGGTCCACCCAATAGTGGAGGGGTAGCAACAAGATATGACTATTGGTGAGTGGGAAGACGGTAATAAGATGTCCCTCCATATGATTGCAGATATTGATGTGCACCGTAAGTGGGTGACGGGTGGCTGTAAGGGTTGATATGGGTCATAGAACCAATCAACCCATCCGCAACGTGGGACATCCCAGGTTTGTCCTGACCAAATGGTATGGGTCTGGGTGCATCAAGAAATACTGTGTATAAGTAACCTGATTGTGCATAGATGAGGTCAAACTATTGGGCCTTGATAATGGCCTCCTCTTCTGATTGAGGAAAAGTGGATGCTACATCCTTGTAAATAACAAAGATGAGTGATTTAAGAAACCAATCAAGACGTTGTTCTTTGGTGGTTTCTGCTTTACACAAACTACGTTGCCGACGCCATTCATGGATGTGGTCGGCTATATGGATAGAAGTGGTTTGTTTTAACTCAGAGAGAATTTCTAATCCAGTATCATGACGAACTGGTAGTTGGAAAAAGGAGAAAAAGGCTTTGGATAATGATTCAAAAGTCACATGGGACCCTGATTTTTCATCCACATACCATTTGGTTGATGAGCCCGTGAGGGTTCTTTGAAATATCCTTAAGCGAATGGAATCATACATGATGGTGTTTAAAGAGAACCATAAGTGGAAGGTCATAACATGGTTGGCAAGATCTTCCCCTGTTTTTCCTTCAAACTTCAGAATATATGAAGGTAGTTTGGTAGGCATATTGGGCCATGTGGGGTCATTAAAATGGGATCATTCGTTAGTTTGGTAAAATGAGGAATTTTGAGGGATGCCAAGTATGGCACAGGGATATTTGGCGGAGGATTAGTTCCAACCATTGTGTGAGTAGGTAATGGACATGTCCCTTGTGAGGGATTTGTTGGGCTTGTACTTCTCCCTTGAGAAGAAGTTTGACCCTCGCCTCCTTGTGAAGGAGAAATAATAGATTGATGACCTTGGGTATTTGACCCAAGCAAAGTGGAACCAAGTAAAGTTGATCCCAAAATACTAGCACTCATGGGGATGTGAGATGGTTGATCCGGTGAGTTGGCAAGACTAGGGACTCCTCCTAGAATAGGAGGGACATTCTACAAGTTTCTAGAGTGATGAGAATTCTATGGTTCCCCTATGGTTTTCGACTAGAAAAGTGAATGTGTGCAAATGGTGACAAGAGAGAAATAAACGAACAAGAGATTTGTATATTTTTTACCTTCACAAAATAGTATAACTCACAATTACATGTAATCAAATTAACATCATACATAAATCAATTGTAAATAAACAAGCATGTGGATAGGTGCATTTTGTTCATGTGGGGGAACAATAAAAACAAATGCTCGTGTCCTAAAATACCTATCGTCCTTCCTCTCAATTTAGCACTGGGCCTTCCAATAGCACTCAATAGTGGGGTTTGAAGCCACTGAAAGAGGAACTAGTAAAGGTTGAAGTAATCAATTATAATCAAAGGTAGAGGGTGCATATCTCGAAAGAGCTGGCGATATTTCCTAATAGCCACACAAAACCTGATCAAGGTGCAATTGCAGCCCACAATCGCCACCTGGGTGGATATCCTAAGTTTGGCCACTAAGTACCTCTGTCAAAGTGCAACATTTAGATTTTTGGCCTCATAAATGGGTCACGGGTTGGATGGCCTCACAAGAGTTGGGTGACTCAAGGAGGGATTTGAAGAACAACTGGACCTTGGCCTTCAACCCTTCATGGGTATCTCCCTGCCTTATAGTGTAGGAACACTTGACTTGGAGGATTTGAAATATCCCTATTTCTCAACTTCTATTGTTTCAAAATGTGAGAACCTGATAACGAGGGGTTATTTGGATGCCTACCCCCGACATCCTATCTAGACTAAAAAATTCTTTTGGCACCCCCCGTGGAGGAAAATTTAGTGCGTTTTTAGAAAAAAATTAGATGTGGTGGGCTGAGAGATTGGGGTCATGGACCAACCTCGTTTGAATTAATTTGGTGTGGATAATTTCCAAAGAAGTAGTCATATCTTTCATAATTACTTTGGAGAAAGCCTACTTCGACCTCCACTATTCTAATAGAAATTGTGTGTGAAGAGTGGCTTTGTGTGTAAGAAAGTGAAAAGTGTGCAAAGATTTTAATAAGTTAAGTGTGAGATTGCAACATGTGTACTTCCTGTGGTCCTTAAAAATCTTATTACCTAGCTTACTATGTGTCTTTGGTACAACCTTGAGGAATATTTAAATCCCTAAAGAACTAGCAATGTGGACATATGGGTCCTTACAAATCCTTTAAACTCCTTAAAATGTTGTCTATACTAAGAAATATTTGAAACTATCCTAGAATTGTAGACATGTGGGAATGTATGGGCCTGTTACTTGATCTTTAAACTTTCCTAGATTGTGATCTAAACTAAGAAATATTTTTAGAAACTGTCCTAAGATTGCAAACATGTGGGCATGTATGGGCCCTTACAAAGCTTTAATATGATTTCCAAAGACTAAGAGGAACCCTAGGGGGGCTTTGTCCTCTCTTAAATGATTTTTTTAAGGGAGATGAAATGTACTTTCAACCACCTTTCTGATTCCCGAGATCACAATAGGGCATGGGGGAAGAGCATACTTGGGGGTTAAAATTAACTTCTAGTCCCAACTTAAGTGATTGTTGTATGAAAAGCAATAACTTCAACTTAAAATTTTAAAAGCCAAATGAGCCATCCATGTGGAAATAAAGCAAAAGAGAATCATAGTGATTCCTTTTTACCCCTATGTGCTTATCTTAGATAACCTTTCTTATGAGAAAGGACTCTAAGTGGAGTGTAGTTTCCTTACAAAGTACAGAAAAATAAAAATCTAAAGGCTAGGGGCCCTCAAACCATTCATAAAAACCCTAACAATTTGAAAAAAACTAGACTTATGTGCATGTTACAATTCTGACAGGCACGTAGAGGGTGCACAATGCACAGATTAATTATGCATGTTTCATGCACAGTGTGTAGAGTGCGTGTCTATGGGCCTTAAAATATACGCACTTTCTGTCATGCGTCGAGGAAGAAATTTCCAAGTGAAATACTCCCTCCTCAGCTCTGAATTTTGACTTTGGTAGGTTGGGCTAGGCCGGTTTTGGTACCTACATTTCAAAACAATCAAAATGAAGTGCTCTCAAGACTTAAATAGGGAGGAATTTGATATTGATCCCCAGTATGGTCGCCAATTTGTTGTGTTGGTTTTGTCACTTTGGTGAGAAAAAACACAACACTTGCATGCTTAGTTAATCCAGCTAAGCAAGACAGAAGTTTGTGAGTTGGTTAGACAAACCAAATACACATGAAAACAAAGAAATACAACTAAAAAAAACTAACAAATAAATGTTAGAGAAGCTTGAGAAACTAGAACCATGAAAATCAAAACTTGACCAACATATAGCTACCAATGTATCAATAGATTGATAGGCTAAACACCGTAGAGAAAGGCAGGGACTTATGAGTCCCCTCTTTCTCCTTGGGAGGGATCTTGAGTTCCCTAATTGAGATATCTTCTCTTCATACAATATAAGAAATGACAAATGGTGAAGAAATATAATGCCTATTCCCTCAAGAGGTGAGTGGAATGGCCTATTGCAATGGTGCTTGAAGGCTTCAAAGAGAAAAGAGGATTCTCAAAGAAGAATTATTGTAGCATAACAATACCTTGAAGATCTTATTTTCTTAGCACACCCATGGCACATATTTATAAAATCCATTCATGGCAAGATATAATTGGTTCATAGTGTGAACAAGGGGCCTTTTAGGGAACTTCCTATCCCTTGACCAACCTCCAAGCTATATTTTTCTAAGATATGAGTGTCAAATCGTGTTGGGGGTCGGACTAGAAGTGGTTGAGGGGCCAAAAAGATCCATAAATGCATCATTCATAGAAGTGCACAACTTTTCTCGTATACAGTCGTGCATTTTGCGCACAGTGCGTGTTGAGGCCTGTGTTATCCTGCGCATTATGTGCATTGTGCACGTGCTTCCTTTGGTAAATTTTCACACTTTGATTTTTGACCCAAGTATATAGTTTTTTTCCTTTTGATGGATTTTTGTGTTGTTGGTGGACTAATTGTTGCTGGCATTGATGTTTTCTTCAACCATTGTGTGCAATGTTGCGGACGATTTTTCAGTGATAACAGTAAGGACTGCATCTATGTGGTGGTTTATAGATTGACCAATTTTTCTCACTTCTATTCCATACCGACAGATTATAGCGCAGTTCAGGTGACCAATTTATTCTTCAGGGAGGTCTTTAGGCTCCATGGGTTGCTGAGGAACATCGTCAATGACAGGGATAGTCGATTTATTGGTGCATTATGTAGGGGATTATTTAGATTGGTGGGGACATAGTTGACACCCAATACCATCTATCACCCTCAAACAGATGGGCACACCGAGATAGTCAACAAGTGGGTTGATGGGTGTTTGAGAAACTGTGTGAGTGGACAACAAAGAATATGGGTCAGGTGGCTACATCTAGGGGAGCATTGCTACAAAACCACCTTCAACATGTCCATTAGCATGACACCCTTCTGAGCATTGTACGATTACAATGCTCCCACTTTGATAGACTTGGTTTTAGGGGAGAGCAGAGCTCCCAAAGCCAAGGATTGGATCACCGAGAGTCGAGAGATTCTCAAGTTACTGAAAGAGAACCTGCAGACAGTGTAGAATCGAAAGAAGATGAGTTTGGAAAGGCACAAGATAGAGCACATATTTGAGGTTGGGGACTTGGTTTCCCTGAGACTCCAACCTTACAGACAATCATCTATGAAGAAGAGTGGGGCCAAGAAGCTCAATACTAGATTTTATGGACCTTACAGGATCATGGGCTAGGTAGGAGAGCTTTCTTATGAGCTAGAGCGTCCAGAGGGGATCATGATTCATAACGTGTTCCACATGTCTTGCCTCAAGAAGGTCATGGGACAATTCATCAACACATCAAAGAAGATTCCCCCATTGGATGAGGAGGGATAGTTGGAGTTAGTTTTGGAGGAGGTACTAGAGTTCCAAGAGAAAAAACAGAGGAGCAGGGTCATCAGAGAGTGTTTGATGAGTGGAGAGGGATTCCAGTAGAGGATTCTACTTGTGAGAGTGAGAAGGTGTTGCAGCACCCTGGATTAGTATTGCTTGAGGACAAGTTATTTCGGGAAGGGAGGAATGCAATTTCCCTTTCCAAATAGGAGCTCCATAGAGGAGGCTTAATATTCTAAACATCCCCATTAGACTATAGACAGGGCCATACAGGGGTAAACAAGGTTACTAGAGTTCACTTCAGTTGAGGGTGTTATAATTCGAAAGTAACATTGACCTAAAAGTGATTGAAATTGCTTTTAAGTCAAAGTGAGATAAAAATAGAACAGACAAGAAAAAAATAGGTCAACATGGAATTAGGGTTTTGGGAAGCTATAAAGAAAGGGTAAAGGGACCTAATTCATCATTATGAAGAATTTGACTTGTCATTGAGGAGAGAGGTGCATCTCAAGAGAGAGAGCTTTGTGGATTGCAGGAGGAATACACACAAGGGTTGATTTCGATGTTTAGAGACACGCCCTAGTCACCGAGAGATCACACAGATATTCCATCAATATTTAGCAGTAGTTACACAGGTTGCAGCAAAAAGGGAACACTTATTCAGGGTGAGGGCACAAATTCTTAGGAGACTTAGTGAGTCAACTTGTCCCATCTAGGGAGAATCTAGATATTCCCTTCTGACCTAATTGAGAGGAGGGAAAGGCACATCTATTTCTTGGTTTCCCATTAGATTTCGACTGAGAAATCATCTTGGGCGCATTACTTATCCATTGAGGGTGCGATAATTTGGGAGGACACATTTGGGATTCCTGAGAGATCATCAGATCAGATCCAAGGAAATCCTTTTGACCCATTTCAGAGGATCCGATGCGCTCAGTTTGAGACCCTTACTAGAAGATTTCGATGGAGGAATCATTAGGGCATAGTTTCCAACAACAGTTGGGGCACATTTCCTCTAGGGGATCCATCCAGGATCCGTACAAATTGTCAAAAGGTCGATATTCAGTTAGTCAACTACGATAGTGCGCATGAGGTCAGGGTGCACTCTTTGATATAGTTTCTAGGAAAATCCAAGGAGTTTAGCCACCGGGGTGAACTTTCCAGACTTGCAGCAGTTGTTGTATGAGTTGTCATAGCTTGCATCAAATCCTATCGTTTATCCATTGATCCAACAAAATTATTCTATTACCAGGTATCATTTTTTTAGTTTTCCTATTGTATTCTAGCGAAGATCCTTTTGTCTATGATCTAGCCAAGAGATTTATTTTTATTCATCCACATACGACATTGTAAATTGCAGAAATATCATAATATATGGTTTACAGTCTTTTGTCTCATTTACTATATGTATTCTCATTTATATGATGTAAACAATTAATTATCTAGACACACATGCGAAAAACACCAAGCATGTAGAAACCCACAGCTCAAACGCATCTAGAAACCCCTAGAGTATCAAGTCAAACACTAGACATATCAAATTAGTAGCATTTCCTAGACTAGCCAGATCTGGGAAATTATAGATACCATTGAAATTACAAAAAACTCTGCATATGCACATAATTATACAGTTCTATGAACTTCTAACAACATATATACACAAGTATAATTAAAACAACAAATACCTATAATAGAAGAGATAAATATGCACACAATAATTAAAAAACACATAAGACACACTTATCTTATGAATAAAACACCAACTGTGTGTAGACATTCCACATTCCTCCCAACCATAGACCACATTGCTCATAAATCTCAATAGTGGATCACCCCCAAGTTGGGACTAAATCTCCACTAGGGAAAAGGAATCCTAATCTAGGCTAAGGTCTGTCTACATCCAAATGCTCAGACTAAGGTACCAAATATGACAATCAACCTACATTATCTCATTCCCCACATGCGTGTCCCAGCCCAGGAAGTTTACAACCAAATTCTCAAACTAAGGTGTCAACTATGGCATACAACCTATAGTATCTCATTCCACACATGCATGTCCCACCCCAGGAAGTGTGACCCTTCTTTGCTCATCATTCCTTCAACCGCCCCACTTTCCTTCTGGGGCTTCAAAAATAGGCCAGATAGGAAGTCTCAGAGCCCTACAGTTGCATCTTGGCACCTTGGGAATATAATTCCCAGTAGTTCTCTCGCCTGGAGAGAATTTTCATGGGCTTGAAAAACCTCCTCTTCAATAGCACATGATCCTAACAACCTACCTCTTCAATAGCACACGAGCTTGACAACCCACCTCTTCTGCTCAATCCACTCTCAAGCTTACCCAAGTATAGGTATGACAACAGACTACCCCTTCCAGGTATGGATGATGGAATAATGAAGAAATACCCGCAAAATGAACTAAATTCCCCCAATTATATTTGAATGTTCCCAACTTGACACTTTTCATGTTAGGAACTAGCTTGGGCCCACATGGGGTATGTTTCCCCACTTTAGAACTTAGGATATATTTTATATCCATAGCTTTGGATTTTAGTCTTTTAGGAAAATTAATATAATATTCCTTTGGTCTTAAGCCACCTTAGCCTAGCCCTTTTTCTAGACTGTTAGCCCCCCTTTCCCTTTCTAGTGTATGTCATCCCTTATGCACTTTTGTCTATTTGGTATGCAATAGTGATGGATTTATTAATAATATGAATGATTACATATTAAAATAATATGCTCATTGACCTTTTATCATCTATGCTCTCCAGCCTAATAATCACATAGGAACTTTGGCCTATAATATCCCAACTCACCATCCTTTATAAAAAAAATATATTTACACCGGGGATCAACCTAGGGTATTACATTCCCCTCCCCCTTATTTATTGACTATCCTCAATGCATTATATACAATGTACAATCCAAAATTCTTCAAAACCTCCTTGTATTTTCTTTTGAATCTTTTTATCCTTCTAGTGCTCTTCTTTTCAAGAACCAGATTCATGTCTTCATACTTCAGTTGGAAGTCCTTTTCTCTATTCCATAGAGCTAATTCAGACAATAATTTAGCCCACTATAGAATTCTTGAGTCGTCTTGTCCTTGCTGAACTAACCCTTCTAAACTCAAGCATCCCTTCATCTCTGCACGGTCCTTCAACGATCCATCTTTCCAAGGATTTAACACACAAGGAGAGTTCCAACTCATCTCCAAACCCCCACTAAGGATCTGTATTTTTGGAAATCATAGGAATTCAGTGTCCCAACAATAACCTTTCTTCCCAAGCATTCTAGATTCAATAACCATCATCTCATTTGTATCACACATATACAGTCAACATGATATAATATCATAACAATTTCAATTAGAAATTTAAATTTGTTTCATAAGGAAAATCAAAAAAATTCCCAAGTATGATATTCCCTCTCATATTTATTGGTTTTTGCGACAATAGGCATTAGTCTTCATTATGTATTTTAGCAATGCCATACTTGAGAACACTTTTCCTGCATTACTTCCATCTTTCATTCATCCAAATAGAGTATTAGTATTTCTTGTACAATATACTTTTATTTCAATAGCTAAAACAGTTCACGAAGTGATCTCAAAATTGTTCATGCTTAACAATTTGATCACTTCTATAATTCCATTTATTAATTGTAGTGAAGTTGTCATTCCCTACACAAGTATTTTCAACAATTTCACTTTTCTTCTCTAGCAATTATTATTCTATTTCCTTGACAAAGATTATTTGTATTCCATCTTCATGTGACTACTTTAACTTGCAATTATCTTCTTGCACTATCTAACAATTCCTAAAATGTTCTCAACTTTATGATTTAGTATTAAGCACAACATTTTAGTTTTTATCATAACCATTTCCATAAAATATAATAGATGCATGCATTCACTAAAATTCATTCAATAATTCCTTCAAGCATACACAATTATATCTTATCATGCATGTGTGCAAACTTACCAATTTCACACTTCCATGATTTATTCCTGCATACTATTCAATGCACCCTTGCATTGGCTTCAAAATTCCCTTTTTTAAAGTCATGCATCCCACCATGGTAAATTAGAAGGTCTCTCCAATTCCTCAACACATCATCCATACACTTCCTATTGTTTTCTCAATCATTTGGATGCCTTCCTTTCCAACCCGAACACTACAAGAATATAATTTTGTGGTGTTCTTCAGTGTTAGAAAAAAGGTTGCATTCCAAAAATTAATTACAAGTATAAAGTTCATTGGATAATTGTGTGGAATTATAGCTTAACTAACCATGTCATGGTATCATACATGACTAGCTTTTTTAGCATTTACTTCTATAATAGGGTCATACCCCCATTTTTTTTCTCTTTGGTTATAATCCCATAACCAAAAAACTCTTACATACTATGATGTCACATGAATGCATTAAAACTAAATATTTTTATAACTTTCTCAGTCCTTGAGCCTTTACCACACCTAATGGTGTATCATTTTCATTAATGCATTCAATTATACAATAAATTCATTTTATAAAATTACCTCTGGCTAAGGGAATTCTTACCTAATTCTCTTCAACAATTATGTAGTATAAATATATAAAATGATTACATGTATAGCTTCCATTAAATAAATTTGATGCTACCTGATTAGTTGGTATCACTAGGAGCTCCCATGCCTCCTTCACCAACCTCTTCTGCAACATTTCATATTTTTGTTGTTTCTTTTTATATGGTTGACTTCCATATGTAAAAACAACATCAACAAAAGTTGAATCCATCCAATCACTTTCCTCTTTTCTGGTACAACAACCACCATTAGGAACTTTCATATTCATACATATATAACAATAAACTACTCCTAGTCTTAACATGTTATATATATATATATATATATAAGCAAATCTTCATTCATTAATACACATTTATATGCACTAAGAATGCATCCTTAGCATGCCCATAAATGCATTTGTGTTAAAATTTCATGTATTATGTATGGTTTTCCAACAATGATAGCATAATTGCTGCTACAACAATTTCAACAACCTCTTTCTTAATGTATCTCTCTCCTTGTTGTTCCTGGTTGTCGTCTAGTCCCACTTAATTTCATGTACCCTTTTGTAATTTTTTTGAAAACATTGCACATGATTGATTCTTTCTTGAGCACTTTTTTCCATCCCAAAAACTCATGGTCACTTAACCATTTTTATCCCTATACCATGTTGATATTAATCTTTAGCATTCATCTATTTTTTGGGTCCATATGATGCAACACATACCTAACCAAATTATATTTCCAATAATGCTATTTTATAGCATTTGGATCTTCAATAGCCATTTACTTTTCAAAACCGTACTGCTCCATCCTTTCCTTGACTAAATGCTTCAGTACTTGTGGTTTCTTGCACACTCCCTTCTCTTTTATTAGTCCATTTGGGTCTCATCTTGACTTCGTAGTAAATTTCCAGCATGTTGCAATGCTACCTAAATTCCTTCTCTTCATGCTTCTTAGAGATTAACTGGAAGTAGTTGACACTTCTTTTACCTGCCATCCTAAACTCCAGTGATACTTCCAACCTCCTGGAATGTCACCCATGTCTCTTTTCCACTTGAGATAGTTTCTTTTCAAGTACCATCTCCTTTGCATCATATAAAAAGAATAGAACCATTTTGTTCTTCATGGTTCCTTATTTATTTTCCTTCAAGAACTTCATTTCCCTGTTTATGTTCCTCTTGACTTGATATCTCTGTTCTACTTGGGAAATACCTTCAGAGATTTTGGAATCCATCAACAATCTTATTCTATTGTTTTCATCCCTCATGGAGTCTTTTAATGCACCCCTATTATCTTGGAATCCACCTCATGATTTTCTCTTCCATTATCTTAAGATTTTCATGTACCTGACTCCATCCTAGAATATTTCTTCCCTTTATGGAAAAACCCTTCTTTGAGACTTGACTACATTCTTCTAGATCCAATTTGTACATAATGCATTGTCTATGCATAATTTGGTACTTCTTTAGAATACACACACCTACATTACTTCACCCCTGAAGTTATGTCATACAACCATGCTTCCATTGCACTACTATGATAACAATCATGGAGGTTCTATCTCCAAATTTGTAGGACTTGTTGATATTATGGTAGCTACGGGAGGTATTTACCTCCAGGTGTGAACCTTATGAGAATAGAAGACTCCGGGAAGCAAGAGAAACCCTAATGAGTTGGCTAATAACCCTAGAAGTCTTGTCGGCTCAAGAAGATAATTTATATTAGGTTATTAGCCTCCAAGAGAAGAAGTCGGCCAGAAATAATAATAATATATTGAACAGACATGTACCCAGAAGGGGAAGCCGACCCCAGCAAATCTGGCAGAACCACTATAAATACAGGGTGCCAGTTCTCATTTGACACATCTCATAATTGTAGAGCAGCAACTGGTGCGCACTGCAGTTCCCAGTTTGGTGCGCACGTGTGGAGGAGAGTTGCAGGTGCAGCTGCTACAGCAACTAGTTTTCAGTGTTGGCTTGGAATATCTCTTGGCTAGGGTTTGGACTATCTGATCAGCTATTATTGGTGTGCTATCCTTGTAGGAAGATGTGCTACACCTTGTTTGGATATCTAGCCTAGGGTTTACTTCCGGAGTAATTCTCAGTCAAGGTTAAGGTGCTCGAAGGGTGGCTTCGGCCTATGGTTGGGTGATGAGGGTATCGTCAATGGTAAAACAAGCACAATATTCTATATTCTAATAGGTTATGGGCCCACACCTCCTTCATTTAGTCTAAACGCTGGAAGGAAACATAGTCGCTAGGATATTGAGCTCGCTAAGGAACTGTCGCTAGGGTTACTAGCAGAAGCAGCTTCCAAGACACTGTCGCAAGGGTTACTAGCAGGAGAAGTTGCATAAACCCTAAACCTCTTGTTGAGGCACCTTAAGTGAATGGATTGACCTAATCTTCGGATAGATCAGTGTGCTCTAGCCTAGCACATCTCCTAATACTCTCAACAAGCCAAGACGTGAAGTTTGAAGTTTGTGGTCAAATCTAGGGTTTGACCAAGCCAAAGCAGCCATGACTTATTCTATGAAATCTGAGAACAAATTAGATGGAGCCTCTAACTTCAGAGCATGGAATACAATTATTTACCTCATCCTTGCCAAGAATAAAGTGTTGGATATCGTGAAAGGAAATATCGTGAAACCAAAGTTTGAAGAAGGAAAAGAGAAGGAACCGCAGAACGTTGCATCTATGGAGAAGTTCAAAGATGTTGACATAAATTCCATGAGTATCATAGTGGATTCTATAAAATACCACTTGATACCCTATATCTCCCATCTTGACTCATCGAAGAAGATGTATGATGACCTAACAAATCTCTTCTTAGTCAGAAACATTGGACAAGTTATGAGTCTGAAGAATGAGCTTCGTGACATGAAGATGAATGATGATGACAGCATAACATCATACTTTGTAAGAATCTCCCAGTTAAGAGATCAACTACAAGCTATTGAAGAGATCACTTCAGAGAAGGAATTGGTGAACATAGTACTCAATGGTCTTCCCAAGATGTGGGATGCATTTTCCGCAAGCATGAACATAAGGAAGGAGTATCCGACATTTGAAGAACTTTGGACTTGCTGTGCTCAAGAAGAATCAAGGATCAATGAAAAAGAGAAACCCCAAAGGAAGCCTTCACAGCAAAATTCAATAACTTCAGGAACAAAGGGAAGTTTGTCTCAAGGAGGAAGCCAAATCAAGAGAAAGGCATTTCAGAAGTACAATGCTTCAACTATCGAAAGTATGGTCACTACAAGAATCATTGTCCCGAGCTAAAGAAAAGGAAGGAGAAACATGAAGCATCAATTGCCAAAGAAAAGGAACCTACAAAGAAGACTAAGCAGGATGGAAGAGACTTCTTCTTCTAAAAGGTAACAAAACTCTTCTTATCTCTTGTACATATCTTGTTTGCATCGTCTCTGTACATATCTTGTATATCTATCTCTTGGAAGATAATATGTTCCAAGAAGAAACATACCTATGGAAGAACAAACAACATGAAAATAGATATCATTAGATAATACACATGAAAGAATGAAATCCAAATCATGTGGAAGATATTGCAAGATAAGCCAAAGAAATCATGAAGAGACTTGGAAGAAGCAATGACAGAAAGAATTCAGCAATCGAGAGGAAATTGGAAAAAGACTTATGATGCTTTGTAGAATACAACAAGACGGAAGCGTGGACTCTGTTAGACGGAGGGAGCCAATTATATGCACTCTTACATGAAGCAAGGGTTAGGAGGGAGATAATCCTATGATCCATTGAAGATGATGAAGTATATATATCCATGGTAGTAACCATGAAAGATAGTATACCTCTTCAAAGAAAAGCCTCAGAGTATCCCTAGTTGTCCATCCGAATCTGTGATCCTATGTTTAAAGGAAGAAGTGGAATCTCTAGGGAATCGAATCTATGAGAAACTCCATGGACCCAAGAGATAAAGAAAAACATGAAGAAGAACATGAGGATTCCAAGAAAGAAAGAGGAACCAAAACAACCAGACATTGTATCAAGAATCACAAGATTACCAGCCTGATATGAACTCACTAAAAAGCAATCAATCAGAAGAACTAAAATTCGTGATGAAGAACAGGGTATGGAAGACTTATGAATGAAAGCATTGCGAGATCTAGAACCAGAGGTTCTCCCATATGGAAGGAGAAGAATATGATGATTACTTTTTCCAGTACACCAGACATACCACTACATGAGTCATTATATCATCCGCAACATCCATGAGTTGGAGTTCTACATCAGATGTATACAAAGAATGTTCTCCAGAGAAATTGAATAAAGAGCGTATGAAGAGAAATCTCAAGACTTTGAGGCATACCAGAAAGAGACTCTTGTATATAGAAGAAGATAACTTGGTGGAGAACCTCCAGTGCACAGCAGAAGCATGGTGAATATTTCCTATAAACATCAAGATGACTACTCAGTAGATCAGATCTTATGATGACAGAAGAAGTGACACATGGATATGTCCGAGTTTTCAAACAATGATATACTCTATTGTTCAGATCTACATGAAGACTTCATAGTGTTCCAGACTAAAGTACATTTGAAATCAAGCATTACATTATCCATGATGAAGTCCAGAAAGGAGAAAATGGTTCTCCAATACATAACTCCATAGATGAGCAGATAAGCAGACATTTTGGTAAATCTTCTATCCAAAATGAAATAGTTTGCGTACTCAATCTAGAGCTCGTGGAAACAACTTCCTTATTGAAAAGGGAAGAAATGACTCCCAGGTTGGGAGGGAGCACTGAAAATATTATTGAAGACATTCATTGAAAAATAGTCCATCTTGGACAAATGCTTTCTTGTTCGGAAAGTGGATTGAGATTTTTGACGAACAGTGACTTCCCATTGTGGTTAACATGGGAAGTAGTCTGATTGCTGATGTATCATAGACAATGACTTCCCATTGTGGTTAACATGGGGAGTGGTCTAGGGAAGTCTCTCTTCTTGAGGGTTACTCAAGAAGACTGGCCCGCCTTGCCGGACAGCAATTTCTCATTGTGGTTAACATGAGGAATGGTTTGTTTTGGAGGTTGATGCAGGACAGTATTTTCCTCTTATGGTTAATAGAGGAAATGGTCCAGACAGTCATTCCTTAGGGTTTATACATTCTCTCCAGGGTGCACTTTGATTAGTGTAGGAGGAATGGCCCAGGGTGGGGAATGGTCCAGGCTCAACAATCAGGGACATGCATTCCTTNTAGGGTTTATACATTCTCTCTAGGGTGCACTTTGATTAGTGTAGGAGGAATGGCCCAAGGTGGGGAATGGTCCAGGCTCAGCATTCCTTAGGGTTATACATTCTCTCCAAGGTGCACTTTGATTAGTGTAGGAGGAATGACCCAGGGTGAGGAATGGTCCAGGCTCATAAATCAGAAACAATCATTCTTCCTTGTTTGAGAAGAATAGGGCAGATAGCCCATTATTGATGTTCTACATTGTTCATGAGGCAAATATTCTTTTAGAGCTCACAGATGTGAGTGAAATATTGGCCCAGATGATTCAGTTTATATCATAACATTGTTTCTATGCAGGTTTCTATCAGATGTTTGTTATGAATATTGTATGACAGTAGATGAAGACTATTGTGGTGGATATGTTCCATTGTTCGTAACTATAAGTTTTTGATCAAGTATTTGTGTGTTACCTGGTGTGGTGGTGTACCACTAGATTGTAGTTATGTACTACTATGGATAGACACAGTTGTGTTCTATTTTTATTCTAATTGCCTTGAAAACTATCAGCAGTTTATTGGAGATAATCGTCATCCAGACAAATGATGAACAAAGATTTTCCAGATGGAAATTAGTTCAGAGCATTATAAGAATGACTCTTGTGTCACTCTATGGTGTGAGTGACTTATCCAGCATCATGTCTGATTACTTAGATGAAGTATGGTTTCGAGAGATGATGCAGCTGATGGTGATGGTGATGCTCATGATCTAGTCATAAGATAGTCTAGATGACTATGTTGATACTACTGGGTGAATGGTATGTTTTTGTGCTCAAATACCATTACCTGTAATACCTCCCTAGCTAGGAGGGAGTGTTGATATTATGGTAGTTGCGGGAGGTATTTACCTCCACGTGTGAACCTGACGAGAATAGAAGACTCCGAGAAGCAAGAGAAACCCTAATGAGTTGGCTAATAACCCTAGAAGTCTTGTCGGCTCAAGAAGATAATTTATAT
>ML785138.1:598573-614368 GCA_009831015.1 Picea engelmannii | reverse complement strand
TTTATCATAAGACTAGCATATTGACATATAAAACCTTTTAGAAAATATTTTCCCACATTGTACTACCTTATATGTACATTGACACCCTTTATAGTGAATAGATCTTCACTACTTCAACCAATACATACTTTAATTTTGCAGCTTGATTCGACTCTAATTATTGTCAGTGTTCCATGGAAACCTGCAGAGGAGACCTAGCTAAATCATACACAAACAAATATTATCAAGAAAAGGAAGAGAGATACAATATGGATAATGAGAATAGATGTATATTATGATCTATTCAATGAGTGAGTGATATTCCCTCATATAGGAAATTATATCCTATAATAGAAATGCATGCATAATAGTGATGGTCTAAGATTAGAAAGTCTAAAATAGAACTAGTCAGTTAACTCCCACTAAACTAGTGTGATGAAAACAGAAATTTCTCCAACACTCCCCCTGAACATTACTATGGAGTATAAAATGAGTCCCGGATACTAGGCCATACTAGGTACTCATGTTCAATGCAACTAATGAAAAATGAATAAAAATGAGGAAAGAGGGAAAACCACATGGGAACAAAACCCCCCCTCAAAAGACAATGCATCAAAAGAAGAAAAGGCAAATGCTAGGCAACTATGTTCTTCACTGCAAGACGATCCCACAAAGTCTGAAACGTATGCTCAGTGAAGGTCTTCATGAATATGTCAACAGTTTGTTCAAAGGAAGGACAAAACTGCAAATCAATGATCCTGTCATGTACTAGATCTCTGATGAAATGCATGTGGACCTCAATGTGTTTGGTTCGTTGTCACTATACTGGATCTCCGCAAAATCTCAATTTACTTTGATTTTCACACCATATGATAGTTGGACATTGAAACTAGATACCAAGCTCGGTAAGGAAGTCTTGAAGCCAAAGTGTCTGAATGACACAGTTGACTACTCCTCTGTACTCGACCTCTGTGGAAGATAAAGCAATGGTTGATTGCTTCCTACTTGACCATAAAATTGGGGCTAACCCTAAACTGAGAGTGTACCGGGACATGGACTTGTGATCTGTGTTATCACCAACCCAATCTGAATCTATGAAGCCTATGATATCTAATGCACAACTAGCTGCATAGTGAATCCCATAACTCATGGTGCCCTGAACATATGTGAGGATGCGCTTGGAAGCCTTCTAGTGCAGATCATGGGGTTCATGCATGTATCTGGAAACTTCTCCTACCACATATGAGATATCTGTATGGGTGTGGGTGAGATACAAAAGACTCCCCACCAACTGTCGATACAAAGTGTTGTCCACTAATGGTGCATCCCTGCCATCCTCAAGTCTAATCCTAGATAAAAAGGGTGTAGGTGCAGACTTATAGTCTGTCATGTGGAATATATCTAGAAGATCCCTGACATACTTAGCCTAAGAAATTTTGATGCTGGAAGCATCCTGACTAATCTCAAGACCAAGAAAGAAGTGTAGGGGACCCATTTCCTTCATAGAGAACCTGTCATGAAAAATATCTTTGACCAAAGAAATGGCGGAAGCAGAGCTACCAGTGATCAAAATATCATCAACATAGAGTACTAAAATCATCACAGAGTTAGTAGTCCCCAACATGTAAACATTGGAATCAGATTTACATCTAACAAAATCATGTGAAATCAAGTAAGAATACATATTTTCATACCATGCTCTAGGTGCCTGCTTGAGGCCATAGAGATACTTCTTCAGTCTGCATACTAAAGATGAGTTCTAAATGAACCCCTGTGGCTGGTCCATGTAGATCTCCTCTGAAAGGTCACCATGAAGAAACGAATTCTTCACATCCATCTGGTGAACTTCCCATCCTTTGGTTGTTGTAATGGCTAGAGCCAAGCGAATGGAGTCCATCTTTGCTACAAGAGAAAAGGTCTCATCATAATATATCCCATGAATCTGTTGAAATCCTTTTGCAACTAATATGGCCTTGTACCTACTCACCTGACCATTTGCTTCTCTCTTGGTCCTATAGACCCATTTTCATCTAACAAGTTTCCTCCCTGGTGGAAGTGGAACCGGACCCCAAGTCTAATTCTCTAGGAGAGAGACATGCTCCTCCTACATGGTTGCTTCCCATAGTGTATTTCCCATAACCTCATTGTAGGTATGTGGATCAGAATATTGAACCATATAGCAATGCATGGGAATCACTGGTTCAGAAGCTAAAAGTACATGAGAAGGATCCACATGATGAGATTGAGTCCTCCTCGAGTCCAATGGATCCCCTGCAAGGTTTCCTGTTGCCTGAAGTGTGGAATGTTTCCACTTGGGCATTTGTCGAAGCTTTGATGTTGGATCCTTATTTGGTTGTACTACCTTCTCATCTGCATGTACAAAATCCTCTGAATTTGTGTCTGAATATGTAGCATCTGAGTGTGTGGAATCATCATCTCTGATGTCTGGAACTGATGGAAGCATGATTCTCTTCATGTTGCACTGGAGGTGCATGCAAAGGACTCTCCTTAAACTGAACATTATTCTCAATGATGAGCCAATATGTAGAGGGATCAATCAATTTGTACCCCTTCACATCATCTGGATATCCCACAAATATGCAAGGTGTTATTTGTGTATATAAGGATTTCCTCTTTTCAGAAGGAATATGGGCCCATGCTCTAGATCCAAATATGTGAAAGTATGTGACATCTGGTTTGTCACTTGTTCAAGCCTCAAAAGGTGTCCTATATTCAACAGATCTGTGAGGTGATCTGTTATGTATGTAAGAAACACAGTTAAGTGCCTCAGCCCAAATCTTGGAAGGAAGTGATCTTGCATGCAACATGCAATTGGTCATCTTCTTGAGAGACCTGTTCTTCCTTTCAGAAACTCCATTCTGCTATGGAGTGTATGGAACTGTATGTTGCAATTGGATACCAGCTTCATGACAAAGGTTTTGAACATATTTGTTGATATAATCCCCCCCATTGTCTGTACAGAGGATTTTGATTTTCTTCCTAGTTTGTGTCTCTACTAGAGCTTTGAAGTCTTTTAGATGCTCAAAAACTTTAGACTTTTGTCTGAGAAAATAAACCCAAGTATAGTGTGAGTAATCATCAATAAATGTAAGAACATACCTTTCTTTGATGATGGACGGATGTGGAAATGGAGCCATGAGATCACTGTGAACAAGCTCCAAGGAAGATGAGGCTCTCCTTGCCTTCCCCTTTTCAAATTTCTCTTCAGGATGCTTGCCAAGAATGCATCCTTCGCAAACCCATTTAGAAGATTGAATGTATGGCAAGCCTTTGACCATTCCTTTCTTGGAAAGTCACTGCATGTACCTAAATTTTAAATGACCAAATATCTCATGCCATACTCTACTACTCTTATTTGCATCTGTAAGTAGAAAAGAGAATTCATAATCAATCAACTTAGTGAACTTATACAACTGGGATTTGTGATCTACCTCACCAACTACAATAATGGAAATGTCATGCATGACAAGTACAGTAACTGCATCTGATGTAAATTCAACCCTTTTACCTATTTGAGTGATCTGATAAACTGTGAGAATATTTATAGAAAGATTTGGAACATGTAAAACATTCTCAAAACTTCCATTAGGGAGTTCTACTCTTCCCTCTCCTGCAACCTCTATTGGAGTATCATCCCCCATGAGAATAGGAGGTCTAGAGCATGAACTCAAAGAAGTAAAAACTTCCTCTTTAGCAACCATATGATGTGATGCACCAGAATATATAATCCATGAATCAAATGAGGAATTAATTTCAACCAGAGCATGATGATTACCTTTCTTAGGCACATGGTCTTCTTCCTTCTTCTTCTTGGCTCCTTCAGGAATGAAGTCTCCAAGGTTATTCTTCTAAAGTACATGTGTCATAAGATCGATCTACTTCTTCATGCATGTGGATTCTTTATGATTCAGTTTATTGCAATATGTTCACTGCTTTCCCTTCTTCTTATTCCCTTTGGAACCTGAAGAATCCTTGAAGGGTTTGGAATATCCCTCCTTCTTTGAATCTGGATGTAATAGCTCCTTTTGTTTCTGCTTCGATTTATGATTGGATGATCCTTTTCCATCATGCATGGTGAGTGCATGTGCTTTGGGATCCTTCATGAGGCCCATATGTATGATTTTTTTCTACTCTTGTGTGAGAGACTCAATTAACTGAGATATCGTAGGAATTTTCCAATTTGCTCCCAAAAGACATCTGCCAAAATGGAAATTGGAGACATATACATCGTATTCTGATCCTAGCTTGGAAAATATTGTTAGAATAATTTGTTTCTCTTGTGTATACTTTTCAATACCACATTCACCCAAGCTCAATATCAAAGACTTAAATTTAGTAAAGAAATATTGTATATTATCAAAACTTTTAGGGTCTAAGGTATTCAACTCTGCCTCAAGCATATGACCTTGCATCTCATCCTGCTTTCCAAAGAGTCCTTCCAAGGTGGTCCAGATATCATTTGGAGTATTGCATGCGGAAACATGAAACCATAGATAAGTGGAGATTAACTCAAGAAGTAGTCATGTAGCCTCATCCTTATGGTTCGCCCATCTAGTCTTCTCAAGCGCTAATGTAGGTTTTATTTCTGTCGCCCTCGTCAAATTATACAGTCATTTTCTTTTGAGTTGGAATGCGGCCTTCGAATTCCATTAAAAATAGTTGTACAATGTGCGTATTATCACCAGACGTGAATGAAGAATTTACATCGTCTCCATCCCTGCTATTGATTCTGAAAACATCCCAAAAACCTAGATCGTCGATTACGATATATGACAGACAGTTCTATGGCAGTTATAGATATGATAAAACAACTATATCTCCTAAAATATGATGTGGGTTTTGGATTTTTTGGTGATTATGAGAATCCATATGTTATACGTCTCTCATCAAAATTTCAGCCCGACCCATATCATGGATTTCGAGATATGGATATTTTATTGCAGAGAACCAATTGTATGGAGGGCAGCTGAATCGTCACACCCTAGAGAAGGATAAAGTGCAATGATGTTGAATCGTCACACCCTAGAGAAGGATAAACTACGACGATGTTGAAGTGTGAGTGCGACCTTCGCACCCTTCGATAGGGATAGGCTGTGACGATTCCAATCGTCACACCTTTCGATAGGGATAGGCTGTGACGATGGCGGAGACTAGGTTTACTCAAATCCTCTTTCGCTCTTCTCTAGCTTGTCTGGCTTGCTCCAAGAATATTGGCTCTGATACCATGTCAGTGTTTCATGGAAACCTGCACAGGAGACCTAGCTAAAGCATACACAAACAAATCTTATCAAGAAAAGGAAGAGAGATACAATATGAAGAATGAGAATCAATGTATATTACGATCTATTCAATGAGCGAGTGATATTCACTCATATGGGAAATGACATCATATAATAGGAATGCATGCATAATAGTGATGGTCTATGATTAGAAAGTCTAAAATAGAACTAGTCAGTTAACTCCCACTGAACTAGTGTGCCGAAAATAGAAATTTCTCCAACAATTATCATCAATGGATTTCTTTTAATAATTTCTTTTACACATAAATTTTATCTTTTTGGCTTCTCAATCCTTCATGGCTGCAATGAAATTCATATATCAACATTATCCATCCCTGGATTTTGGTTTTTTTGTGAGGCATCTTCGACATAACACTATTTCCTCAAGTGCCTATGCTCATTCATGATACTAGATCCAAACTCTTTCATACTCTATAAAACCATCCTTCCATATTCCCATGCTTTGTAGTCCCCATGTGGATTTTTTAAACATGAAATACCATGTAGTGTATATGGAATTCATACATAGTCTCCACACATGATATGCACTATTTTCATTTGAAATTATTTCCTTAACAAGAATTTCATTAGGGTATTCCTTGTTGCTCATTGAACCCAAATATTTGGTCCAACAACTTCTTAAAGAAACCCAGTGATCACTTTGAAGAAATATATTTTTTCTTTTGTCTCCTATATGTAGATATCACTTTCATTGTTTATGATTTATCTATAACCATAACATCTCAAAACACACATACAAAAACATTTTTTTGTCTCAAACCATAATATACAATTTTGGTAGCATATGCACAATGTTTCCCCTTTAATGTGCATATTTTCACCTACTCCTTTGGATTTTTGATAGGATATCAATTGGGTTCCTTCATGATCATATTTTAATCATTTTGGCCAAGTTTCACCTTTATCTAAACTCCAGTGTTCCCGATACAACCCATTGAAGTTTAGGGCCAATTTATCTTTTTATCCATGTATGCTACAGGTACCTTCTATGCCCTCCTATGCATTTTTTTGTCCCCTAGATTTTAATTTAGATCCATTCTTGTCTTCTATGAATCAATATATTTCCATAGACTACTCATGTGCTCCAATCCAATTCCAGAGTAGGAAGTTATGGCCCTCGAAGTGAACTGGTATCCAGAAATTACCCTCCATTGTTTGGCCTGTACCTCTCCCATATTAGCTTTGTTTGACAAACAATTTACACCTTTAGATAGCTCTCTCCAAGCTATGTTATTTTATATGCAGAATCTAAATGTTATGGAAGGAATTTCCTAGACGTACATACAGTTTCGTATGATTTGGACTACTCAAAAATGTCATTTAGACCTCTGAAAATGCCCTGCAAGTTGAACACCTGGAAAATACTGATTTTTGGGAAATTTTTCACTTTTTCTTAAAAAACAAAACTGGTTAACTTATGTTTATTGAGACGTTGACGTGACACCTAATTCCTCCTAGAATCTCAAGGTAGCATCATGTCAGCCCCATCGACCACTTGGCCTTTCCCCATCAACTCCTGACACCTCCTATCCCTTTCTTCCATATCTCTTATCCCTTCACTGACGTGCACATTGTAACTTTCAGGCCCCACCGGTCCTTGGATTCCATATGGAGCCTTTGTATTGGGTCACAGGAATGGGTGGACCCCATCCCACACCCATACTTCTCGGTGCACACAAAGATACATGTTGATTTGATCTGATAATTGAGGTTTACTGGGTGTCAGTGGTGATCAACAGTCATCGTCGCATCGCGGGCCCCCCTGACCTACCAATCGTTAACAGAGGGGGGAGGGGCCACAAAAAATGACCACAGTTAAGACTTGGGTGACGTGTCATGCATCTATGCATTCCCTCCCTCCTGAATGTGGTTAACATAACCACCAAGCCCCCCCCCCCGTGATTAACATGGGGTTGACACGTGTCCTGGACTCAGGGTTCGACTGGGTAGGGAGGCATGACCTTCGTGGCGCTAGTTCCCATGCCACCTCTTTCACTATGAAATTGTGTATCAGTCATCATGGCCTGATCACCATAGTGGTACACATCACCACTTTTCCACGTCAACTGACATGTGGCTTCCATGTCATTTTGACGTCAATGTACAAAACAATTCCTAAATTTTCCTAATTTTGCTTCTTTTTTTTTTTAATTTCCAAATATGCCCAAATTCATAATTTCTTTTGGGTGACCATTAAACTCTGCAATTAAGCTTCATATGGAAAATTTCATCCTATAATCACCAATTCATTCCCTATGCACAAAAATTTGACTCGTCCACGTCGAAATCACCACAAATTACATTGCATAAATTGGGGCTTTTGCCCAATTTCGTCCAAATTCACCATGGTCACTTTGTAATTCTAAAATTCAGCCAATTTCACCCCAATAAACAACAATTCAACTTCTGCAACAACCAATTGCTTGCGTGCACAATTGGTTGACATTCCTGGGCATGAATTTTCTTCAATTCCTTTATGGAATTTGGGAACTTTTATCAACTCTGGCATGACTTCCATGTTAAATTTGAAATTCGACCATTACAGACTGGAAATATCCCAATTAGAAACTGAAATTGGTTGTTTCTAATTCCTGGGCTTTATTCTTTCAATTTTACCATGAAATTCCTCCCAATTTCACTGTAATAACTTTGTCGAACAAATTGCAGATGTGCTCTTTCCGGCATTAATCTACCAAACAATTTGCTTGCATAATATACAATTTTGATTATGCGCTTTGTTAAGTGGCCCTTATAGGATCAGTGTTGAAGTTGGAGCTCTAATACCACTTTGTAACATCCCCATCTCGAGCTGGGCAATGCCACACATAATTTCAAACTCTGATACCATTGAAATTACATAAAACTCTGCATATGCACATAATTGTATAGTTCTATGCAATCCTAACAACATATATAAATAAGTATAATAATAGAAATCAAATACCAATAAAAAAAGAGACAAATATGCACACAGTAATTAACAAACACATAAGAGACACTTATATTATGAATAACACACCAATTGTGTGCAGACCTTCCATGTTCCTCCCATCCATATACCACATTTCTCATAACTCTCAATAGTGGGTCACCCCCAAAATGGAACTAAATCTCCAATAGGGAAAATGAATCCTAAGCTAGGATAAGGTCTATCTACAACAAAATTCTTAGACTAAGGTGCCAACTATGGCATACAACCTATAGTATCTCATTCCACACATGCCTGTCCCACCCCAAGAAGTGTGACCCTTCTCTGCTCAATAGTCCTTCGGCTGCCCCACTTCCCTTCTGGGGCTTCAACAACAAGCTAGATAGGAAGTCTCAGATCCTTATAGCTACAACTTGGCTCCTTGGGAATACACTTCTCAACAGTTCTCTCCCTTGGAGAGAATTCTCACGGTCCTAACAACCCACCTCTTCAATGGAACACATACCTGACAACCTACCTCTTCAATAGCACACATGCCTGACAACCCACCTCTTCCACTCAATCCACTCTCAAGCTTACTCAAGTATATGTACGACTGCAAAGTACCCTTACCAAGTATGGATGATGGAATAATGAAGGAATCCCCCCCAAAATTAATAAAATTCCCCCAATTATATTTGCATGTTCCCAACTTGACACTTTTCATGTTGGGAACTAGCTTGGGCCCACATGGGGTATGTCTCCACACTTTAGAACTTAGGATATATTTTATATCCATAAATTTGGATTTTAGTCTTTTAAGAATATTAATATAATATTCCTTTGGACTTAAGCCACCTTATCCTAGCCCATTTTCTAGACTCTAAGACCCCCTTTCCCTTTCTAGTGGAGTTTATCCCCCCATACTCTTTTGTCTCGTTGATCTACAACAGTGATGGATTTTATTAAAATAATTTGAATGATTACATATTACAATAATAGGCTCACTTTCCTTTTAGCATCTAGGCTCTCCGACCTAATAATTACATAGGTACTTTGGCCTTATAATATCCTAGCCCACTAGCCTATATAACAAAAGTATATTTACACTGGGGATCAACCTGGGGTATTACAGAAATCAAAAGTTCTTCCCCCTTTGGATTATTTTGAGTAAGTATAGAAGAAATGGTTTCTTCTGATGAAAATGAATACAATATGAAGTCTCTGTCAAATTCTGGACTAACAAGAACACGAACAATGGTAATTGCATGCTTGATATTAGTGAAAGAATTTTGGATCTCTAGATTCTAATCAAACTTCGTATCTCTTTAATAGCTTGTTGATTGGGTTTACAATTGTAGCATAGTCTAGAACAAACCTTCATACAAAATTTATTTTTCCAAAGAAAGATTGCACTCCCTTTTGATATGTACAATGGTTTAAGTCATTTATCTCCTTAATTCTTTCCAGATCAATGTAAATGCCTTCTTTACTCATAATATGACCAAGGATATTTCCACCTGATATTTCAAAAAAAAAAATTCTTTGGATTCAAATATATGCCATACACACTGCATCATTTGAAGACTTGTATGAGATATTTGAAATGCCTTTTTCTTAATCTTGAATGAACTATTAAGTCATCCCTATAAACTTCCATAAAATTCCCAATTAAATCATTAAAATCACGGTTCATTTCTCTTTGAAACGTTGCACACATTATTTATCCCAAATGGTATGTGTACATAGGCATATGTACCCCATGGTGTAACAAATGCAGTCTTTGGCCTATCCTCCTCGACAACAAGTTCTTGGTTGTATCTAGAAAATCCATCCAACATTGACATTAGTGAAAAACCAATGAATTGTTGAAGAAAGGTCTTTGAATTTGTGTGTAATTATATTTGACTCTTGCTCTGTTGAGATCTCTGAATTTCATAGAAAGTCTTATTTATTCTTTTTCTGGACTACCACTAAATTTGATAACCATTTGGAATGTCGGATTGAGAAAATTATGCCATCTTTCTTCAACTTTTCTAGTTCTAACTTCACCAAAGGCTTCAATTTTTTTTATTGATTATCCTCAGTGTCTATCTAAACGGTTTTGGGATCATGTGATGTACATTTGGCTTGATTACACCTATTAAACTATGTTATATGAATAAAACATGATTTTTTTCTTCATTTATGTTTTCTAGATTTTTATGGTAATGGATGCATAATTGGAACTTGGATATTCTTTTACATAATCTATTTTAGTAAGATTAATAATCTTAAACAATTGGTGATATAAGAATACTCATGTGTTATCTAACTTTAAATTTTAGGAGAACAAGATATTTACTTCCAAAATAATTCGAAAACCATGATTATGACCCTTCAATCATATTTTACTCAATCAAAAAATGGTTTTAACAATTGAAGTGCATATTGGTCTTATGAAAACAATGAATAAAATAAATTAGCAATGACTCTAAGATAAGTGATAAAAATTTCTAGTGTTGAAAGAGAGGATGTTTGTGAGAAAAAATATTACAAAAATAAAGGCTAGTAAACCTCACATAATCACACTTAAATTATTAACCAGGTAATTATATACTTGTGAAGAAATGTGCAAAGTTTATGTAACCTTCAAGTGTATGAAAGAGTTTTAGAATGAAATCTATAATTTTTTCACCTAAAGAATGGAAATGTATATGAGATATATGCATCTTCTTGTGGAAAATAACGAAGAGTCTATAGCATAAGTACCCTAGGAATAAAACAAAACAAAATGAAATAACCTAATTGGAAACATAATAAAAGAAATAACTTTAGGTGCTATAGAAAGGAAATGATGAATGAAAAATAATTATAGTATTGGAAATTAATCCTAATCTATAGCATGTTGAATCACACAACAAATCTACTGTCAACCATGGGTTGACAACATATTAACCAATGATGAATCATAAGAACAAAGATATTCTAATTTTGAACCAAAAACATCAACAATATTAACTAAATATGCAATGAAAAACATATTTGAAGTTGCATTCACCAACCTCCCCTTCAAGTGAGCTTTTCCTAAGAAGATTTGGTAAATTACTTCTCCACAAATTAATTTGACTCAAAATAATGAAAATATCATTATTTCATCAAAAATACCTCAACATTACAAACTCTAATCGATATCTCCTTCTAACACTACCAATAAGAAAATTGAAAAATATAAACTTCCTATGTCAGCGTTGAGGAAAAGGATCTTCGAGTTTATAATCTATCAAGGATCACTGATTTGTTGGGGATTCCATGGCGTGCTGTTGAGATCCGTAGATGTCTCCCTTCTCCCCGGATATAATCAAGAGATATTATGGAGAACCCATATAATCAAGAGATATTCTGGAGAACCCATATAATGTTGTTATCCCCTTCGATTCTACTACTTTGATGGACTATTTTAGATTCATGCAACCACCTCTTTATGGATGTTATGGATGATGCTCTTGTAACCCTAATGATCTTGTTATTTGGTTATCAGGGAAAGTCAATACATAACATATTTTTTCACTAACGAAGTATTTCCTTACTCCTTTAATTGATGGTGGCATAGTGTTTGTGACTTAAATGCATACTAATTGTCCTTTCTCTTAGTTCTAACTTGGATAGGTGTCAATCGTAGACTTGGATCTGAAATATACACAAAACAATATTTGCACAACTCACAAGGTTAAGAATATGGAGCATAAGTAATCAAAAAACATACCACAAACTCATACTCATTACTTGTTAGCCATACTCAAGCATTTTCTCATGTTGAATTCATAAAAATCAACCAAGGCAAGCCATTGTTAAACTATGAATCAAAACAATGTCATGGGCTATAGAATTAATCAATTTAGCAAGTACTAGAATAAATAATGCACACAAAATTAATGTTTTGTGGTAATTAGTTATAGAAAATGGATAAAAAAAATGGGATAATTCAGTGTCCCATCATACCTCCAAACTTAGAGATTTGCACGATATCATGCAAAAAGGAAGGAAAAGGGACATAAAGTGACTCTCAATGATTTGGTTGTTGAGTACTAAATAGTTAACCTTCTTATTTTATTCATTTTTTTCTGGTGTTGCTATTGATTATGTTTTTTATGTTGTTTCTTCTTATTCCAATCCAACCTTTGTTGTCTCTACTAATTCTTTTTAAATTTCAGTAATTATATATATATATATCAAAGAGGGATATATACATTGTTTTGTCTCAAGGAAAAATCACTGTGTAACTTTCATTTATATACTTAACAAAAATGGCACAAAGCCAAACTAACTTCATCTTAGATTCATCCAACTTCACATAATCCCATCATCAAAACTCTCCCATCACAAAATCTTTTGCACGTCGCTTCCTTCTTGTCCTAATCAAGATCTTATACATGTATTCCATTTGAAAATTAATATTAAAAATGAAATTCGATACTTTCTATCTCCTACCCATGGAAGAATTCCTGAACAACAAAGGACTCGACGAAACATTCCAATGCTTCTTTGGAAAGTCGATCCATCATTTGGTTTAGTTCTTGGCAGACATGTGTGTAGGAATTCCAGATGAAATCCTATTGAAGGTGATAGATTTGGGATATAAAGGTTTGGAGAATTGGTATCCCCACTTTACATTTTTGGTTCACCCAATACATAACTTGGATCACCTAGTACCTATAGGTGGTTTAAACCTATAGACTTCACACATAACAACAATGAGTATAGACTGATAATTCTTCCTTGGTGTTTGATTCAATACCTAGTGCGTATATTATATGGAAAATGTGTTTTGAAGAGATGAATAACTTGACCTTGGCTCCCGACCTAGGTGGATGGCCCTTGAAATACCCCTAGGTCGAACCCCAACTGTAAATGTAAATGCAAATGTACTTAAGCTGGTGAGTTGTTTGATATCATTTTCGTATGCACCTTCCATGGTATAGTGCGCACATGTATTGCGCACTAAAATGATGAAGTGTGCACATTCCAGGATACCGCGCACAACAAAATTAAGTGCGTCTGATTTTGAGGCTAGGGATCCTTTGTGTATATGTTGTGTTGTATAGGTTGGTGAGCCAGTTATTATAAGCTAGGAGGCTTATGTGTTGAATTAGGCCGGAGATCCTAGATGCTAAAGGCCAATGAGCCCATTTTTGTATATGTCTTATCATTAATATAATACATCGTTGTGTGTAGACTAACGACGATAAAAGAGTATGGGGGACTAAACTCCACTAGTTGGGGAAACGAGGGGGGATAAAAGTTAAGGAAAAGGGATAATCTAGGGAGCTTAAGCCAAAAAGGAATATTATATTAATATTCCTTAAAGTATAAAGTATGGATAATTATTTTATCCTAAGTTCTAAGGATGAGGACAAATGGGCCAAAGTAGCTCCCAACATGACAAGTGTCAAGTTGGGAACATGCATACATATAGTTTGGACTTAATTCATTTTCTCATTCATACCATCATCATTCACTCACTCATTGATCTTTCCTTTGTACATTTCTGTTACTATCACTGTACCTGTACCCATACCCATACCAGTACTCGTACCCATACTTGGTTAGCTTAGGAGATGGACTGAAGAAGCAGGTTGTCAGGCCCATGGGAGATTGAAGAGGCAGGTTGTCAGGCTCGTGAGAAAATCTCTCTAGGTGAGATAATTGTTGGGAATTAATTCCCAAAGGTGCTAAATTGCAGCTATAGGGCTCTAAGACTTCTTGTCTGGCCTGTTGTTGAAGCCCGGAAAGGAAGTGGGGAAACCGAAGAACTGTTGAGAAAAGAAGGGGCACACTTCCTGGGGTGGGACGGGCATGTGGGGAATGAGGGACTGTAGGATGTTAGTTTGAGTTGACACCTGTGACGGAATCTTTCCTGTTGTATGAGATACATCAGCCTGGTTAGGAATCCCTTTACCTGGGTGGAGTTTAGTCGCATCTGAAGGGTGACCCACTGCTGAGAGTGATGAGCAGCGTGGTCTAAGGCTAGGAGGTTTGTGGAAGATCTGCACATAGTTGGTGATATATTTACCAAGAAAAGTGTTAATTGTGTGTTAAATTACATGCTTCATTATTATTTATGCGTTTATTTTTATGGGTTTTTCCTGTGTGTGTTGCATGTGTATTTTTATTATTATTTTGTATGAATCAGTGCATTTGCAGAATGTATTTGTTTGTTTTAAGTTTTATAGATAAATTTCCACAAGAGTTTCTGTGTGGATATGTTTTAATTTTGTATATAGTCAGAAAACATTATGTGGCATAGCCCAGTTGGATGCATAACCCGACCTAGGTGGTCAAGGATGTTACAATATGATATCAGAGCATGAAATATTTTCGATGGCATCACCCGGTCTGGGTGGCCAGGTATGTTACAACTTTGGCTAGCCCCATCGAAGAAGCCCCAAGGGATATCCATGTCCACATATGACATAGTGGGAAACCTTATTTTTTTTCAATTTAGGCTCACATTTGAACTTCTCCATGAGTTTCTCAATAAAGAAAACTACAACCTCCACTCAAACATGTGTGTCCTTAAACAATCTGTATTTTTTTTTCCCACAAAAAAAAATAAACAAAGTGACATGGGAGGGATCCATAAATAGCCATCGAGTCATATAACAACCAATATTTAACACAATGCTCCAAACTATATAGGTTTCATGAAGCTTTGGGGTTGAATCTTTTTACTAGGAGGATCCAAACCTCATAAGTGAAGGGGCATGATACACATAGATGATATACTAATTTCACTTCTTGATGGCATAGGATGCATTCGTGTGGATCGATCCAACCTCGCTTGATTCCATTATCCCACATTAAAATCTAGTTTCTAAGGGTAATCCATAACACAATTTGGATTTTAAAGGACTATGCAATTTCCACACTTTTTCCCACCACAATGTGGGGCCATTAAAATCTTTCTCAAAATGTTCTTTGTAGCCATAATTTATCGAGTATTATCTTCATACAATATTCATATACCAAGAAAGGGAGTCTTCATCCTCGCTTACTATCTTTATATGGCTGGAGCATATTTTCCTGATGTACCTATGTCATTCCTCAACTAGCCCATTCCAAGCCCAACTCGACTTTTGATTTCCATCCAAGTCTCCCAATTCTGCCATGACCAAGAGCTCTATCATCCCAAAGGGAGAATATCACCTGGTCCTGTAGGAGGGAGAGAAGCTCCTCAGAGAGTCTGAAATCAACATCTACTCCGGCCTATTGTATCTTGAAAATGTTCGTTTAATGTTTTCCAAAGTTTCGTTAATCCTTGATATTTGGTTTCTATTTATATTATTCTAAGGCAATATTTAGTTCCAATTTTTTTTTGAATGCAAACTAGACTTGGGCCTTCTATATTATACAGAATGCACTTTGTCAAAGCATGCAAATCTCCATTACATTGAAGGAAATTGCAATTCCCAACTTATACACCTTTAACATATATAAATGTTTTTGTTGTCTTATTATGGATTTGCTTTTTGTTCTTTCACTACTTTGATATTGCATGTAAACTTAATAGTAAATATCATGTGTCACTATATGTAATAATAAACATTT
>ML785138.1:578077-598521 GCA_009831015.1 Picea engelmannii | reverse complement strand
ATATATATATATATATATATATATATATATATATATATATATATATATATATATATATATATATATATATATATATATAGTTTTGTGTGTGTATATATTGTTGATCATATGTTTTCATTGATGTCAACATGGCACACAGGCACAGGAAGTGCATGGAAAGGCTTGAAGTGCACATAGAAAATATGGCGCAAAGTTGGTGGACAAGCAAAGGAAGTGTGCAAAGGGCTTGTAGAGAAAGTGTGCGTAAGGATTCTTTCTACTGTACTTCTAGAAGAAATCGTTAAAGGTTGAAAAAAGAAGTGTGCAGAAGGATTAAAGGACAAAGGGATCAACAATGCAAAACAAATCATAGAAGTGATTGAGTCTACTAGGAGTCCATGTAGAATAGAACGATAACCTATGACACAGTTCAAAAGTGAAGTGGAATGCGATAAATTCCCTTGTACACAATTGCAGAAAAATCAGAGGATGTTTATGCCACAATGCAACGATGTTTTGATCAAGCGTTTAATGGGGCATTTCAGTAAGCACAATGTAGGACAAAAGTGACAGGATGAAGACTTGTGACTTTAGTCTTGCTCTCCAGTTCCATCTGTGCAGTCGATTCTTTGTAAGACAAGAATGAAATTATTATGTCATTCTTTGGGAGATGCTTGGATAATTTAAAGAAATGTTGTAGGAAGGCTTAGTCAATTTTATTTAGTCAAAGTTTGTCCACAATGTAACAGTCATGCGTTCACATACTTTATTTAGACAAAAATGTAGCTGACAAGATTTTAATATGGTCAAAGTTTGTCCACAATATAACTGTCATACTTTATTTAGAGAAAATCATTATTGACATGATTTTGATGTGGTCAAAGTTTGTCCACATAGTAATCGTTACACATCCATATACAATAAGGTGAACTTAGGAAAATTAGTGGATTCACTCTAATCGTCAAGCGTGTGCGAAATGAGGAGGGATATGATACTCTAACGGTTCATAGGAACAAAAATGTAATTTTTCATAATGTGTTAAAAGTTTTAGTGATGTAACAATTTTTTTTGAGTTTGGGGTGGCAGGGTGGTGGTAGGGTGAGTTGATTCTCACAGAGGATTGGTGTCCTCATTTTTGTAATGGCTTGGTTCCTAAGAGGATTAGTGTCCTCATTATCAATAACATGTTAGTTCCTGAGAAGATTGGTTTCCTCATTATCTGTAAAAGGTTGGTTCCTGAGAGGTTGGTGTCCTCATTATCTGTGATAGGTGGGTGCATGTTTGATGCATGATCATCCTGCTTCCAAAATATTGTACATTGGGTGAATACCTAGGCGTCTTTCATTTTCCAAGGAATAGGTTCCCTAAGGTTTGATTTAATATATTTTCCTATGTTTTATGGGTTTCTAGAAGAGAGGCATAGGATATTATTTGATAAATGTAAGTGAGGAATGAATTGTATAAGTTCTCGAATGTATGAGAACATGAGACAGAGACAGAGAGAGAGAGAGAGAAATGTTAGGATAATAAGATCTCATGAGTCATTTGAGGATCCTAAAGTTAGGAGTTTGTTAGAGGACCTTGTGGATCTGAGAGGATCCTTAGGGCTTGGTTGAGTAATTAATGGATCTGAACTAAATTCAGTCCAGAATTCCCTTGTGTATAATTCTATGAGACAAGAAGTAGAAGGGGTTTGAATAGAGATAGTAGGATAAGAGTAAGGATTGAGAGTGTGAAAAGGACAGAATGGCCAAAAGGCTAATTAGAGGTAAATCAATGTATAATCAAGCCAGGAAAGGTTGAGGAGAGGCATTATGTAAATTATTTGTATATTAATAGAATACATTATGTTTGAGTGTCATTATGTATCAACCTCTATGGAATGAGTTTATAAACCTCTCTGTGTTAGTAATTGGTGTTTTGCAGGCCTCTATTTCTGTAATTGAAGGTATTTGGAAAGGGAGGAGTTCCTTGGGAAAGAATTATCAAGTTTAAATTCCCACAAAATGGTGTAGAGAAACTCCATGGTGATTGAGAATTCCTGGCATTGATCGTTGATCAACAAAGTGATCAACGATTATAAACTATCATTAACTATGTAGAACCAAAGGGAGTGAGGAAGGTCTAGGGACCATCGAATCGAGGAAACATTCTATGAGGATCATCATATCAACATATAACTAAAATGCAGGAACCGTCGGATTAGAATTTTGGATTAAAGATCAATGGTGGAGGAACACTTTGCATCATGGAAATGTGCAGAGGTTAATGAAGGACCAATGCTGAAATTATTTAGCTCGACAATTGGCATTCCACATGTCAAGAGGAGGTGCATTTTGACCCCCACCTTACTTCAGATTTGGGAAAGGCCTTTGGCCCTGAAATGAATAATAATCGTTCATCTAAACTTCATATTAAAACATCACCGTCAATCTAGCTACGACTAGATTTTAGGATAAGTATCTATTTAATTATCACTTGAGCATCGAGGTTTGGTGTTATGGACTAAGCACCAAAAGGAGTAGAGATAGTATATAAGTCGAGAGCATAGCCTTTGGTTCAATAGGAAAAGGATTTGCTATTGAATATCTAGTGGAGATCTGATAACACAAACATTGTACCAGTGAACTAATGGGAGAGAAGGATTTGATCCATACTATGATCAAATAAATTAAACAAAGGGTTAGATATTGACAAAGAATGGGTTTGGAAAAGGTAAATCTCATGAAGGTCCTAAGAAACTAAATCTAGTATATGTGTGTTCTTGAACAGAAGGGATCTGTTAGCACTCTGTAATTTCTCAGGCTGAGGAAGAAGTTGACATAGGTAACTACAAAACCACTTTGGAGTCTAGGATCTAGCCCTCCTAGACTCAGAGAGGGATCTCTCTGTAATATTTGGCTTTGTTTATTGGGTATTTTAGGCTAGTTATGATAGTACAGGGTTTGTTTTTTGAATTGTTTGGTTGGAACAGTGAATATCATCCATTGGGAAAATGGACTCACAGTTCAGAATTAATAAAAAACCAGGTCTAACAGGCTAATATTGTAGGGCAGGGTAGGAAAATTCACTGGATCTTCAAGGATTATGATACGTAGGGAAATGAAATGTTCAAAATATAATTAAAAATAGAGAAATCAAGAATTTTGTTTTCAATATTCAGTGGAAAACATAAAAACTATTCCTAAGCTAGAGAGAGAGTGTACATTTAAACAAATTGTGTCTCTTATCTTCTTGAATAATTCAGAAAAGAAACAATAGTGATAACAGGAAAAACAAATTTACACAGAAAGATACACTTCACCAATGAAATTTGTCACAAGAATCCTTGTTGGCCCTTGACCAAGTTTTGGGAAAAATTGGTCAGGTTTGACCACTTTTTGGACTTCGACAAGCTGGTCAAAGATGGAGCACCCAGGTGGAGCTGAGATCATGGATTTCACTTGTTTTGTGGGATTTGTGGACCCAACATGGGGTTCTCGGGGTTTTGTAATGGGTTATAGGATGTTGGCCCATGGGTTTACCCATTATTAGGCCTTTTTGTAAGAAATGTAAAAGTATAAATAAGAAAGAATGTAACATAGTAAGTAGTGACTAGCTAAGTGAAAGAAGTCTTGGGTTTATTAGTGCAACAGACCATGCATGTAAGGCTCTATTCTTAATAGAGGAGTTGGCTCCGTGCCTTGAACGGATTTTGGGAAGGTGGATCCAGTGCACAGTGCGCAGATCACCTGTCCGGTGCGAAGCTTGAATCTGTGGATTAGTACACAGGAGCAGAAGAATGTAAGAGATTGAAGACTAATAAAGAAGAATTCGTTGGTAGACGTAGCCCCACACTGGGGTGAACCACGTATATCATGTGTTGATGGTTCGCTCTGTGCTATGATGTTTATGCTGTGAATCTACTTAGTGCATTGAATGTTATATATGATAGATAGGTCCATGAATGCTTAGGGATTTATTTATGTTGAATGTGCTAGATCTGACTTATGATGCTAAGTGGGATTTGTATTATGTCATTATTATTGCGCTAATCTATCATTAGGGTTTGTTCTGCAATGTGAATGAAGTAGATAAGTTAATGCATGTTATATTCTAAGTACTTTGCGAAGTGTTACAAACACATAACTATATCCCAACTTGGTTACAGACACTCTAGTCCTGTAGCCCCCCCTACCACTACCTCGGGTGAGAGTTCACCTGCTTCATGGGTGATGCCGAAAGGACTGGCAGTTAGGGTTGTTTTTGGTGCGATTTTGAAGTGTTGAACGCTCGATCTTCCCCTGTGCCAGCAAATGGTTTTGTTGCCGGGACCTGAAACTGTGATTGTTGGGAACTAAAGTAAAGAAAAGAGAATTTATGTGCATAGATCTATTGTTGTAGTGCATAGTAATCTACTTGACTTATGAAGCTCTGTGCTGAGAAAGAAACTGGATCTGAAGAAAGAGGTAAGATCTTGAAAGAGGTAAAGCTTTGTGTTGTGATAAGAGTACTATAAGTGGAAATTTTTATTTCGAAAATATGAATCTAGGTATATTTGATAGATTATGTCCTAGTCTGAAAGCTAGGGTACAGCTAGAAGAAAGATTTGATCTGAATAAAATTGATAGAAATAGAGAAAGATATGTTATTCCTATGCATAGAAAGAATTTTTGGACTAACAAGTGGATGTAGGAATCTAGAAAGAATTTTGTTAGATTATAGGTCCAGCACTATGATCCTAGTGCGAATTACAGAAGAAGTTGGGGAACATACAAGAGGAAGAGAGGATTAACCCTATGTTATAACTTTGGAATATCGAGACATATTGCTAAGGAATGCCCTGGTGCAGATCCTGTTTATCTCTGCTTTAAAATTGTTGGTCATGAAGTTGAGGATTGCCCAAGGATGATTGCTAAAGTTGAAAAAATGAACTTAAGTCAAGAGAATAAGAGCATGTTAGAAGATCAGAAAGAGAAAGAATTAGAGGAAGTTCAGAATCCATTAGTACAGTTAAAAGAAGTAATGGATGATCACAAAGATGTCAGTTTACCAGAAATCATGAAGGAAAAACAATGCATAGATACAAGAATAGGAGACTTCGACATAGACTGTGTCTTGGATGAGGAAACACCATTGAATATTATGATAGAAAGCACTTGGGAAATTTTGGGATGACCTACTATAGTACCTTCACTGGGAAGGATAGGTTTGTTTGAAGGAAAGATTATAACCCTATGTGGAAGAGTTACTAATGTACCTGTTATCATCCATGGAACATCGACATAAGAGGATTTTGAAGTTATTAGGTTTGTTGAGAACAATGCCCCTTTTCCTCTTTTGTTAGGAAAGACTTGGATTGAGAAGAATAAGATAAGAAGGAAAGAAGAGGAAGAAGCTACAGAAAAGAAAAAGAAATAACTAAGGGATTTTATAGATAGAAAGATAGATCGACTGATAGAAGGATGAGAAGTTTAGTCGAAGCAACAAAAGGCAAGAGAATTAGTTGTCGAAGTTGAAAGACCGCAAGAAGGTTTGAAGGACCTATCCATGCAAGAAGAAAGTATATCCATCTAGGAAGTGGAAAAGGAAGGGATATTAACTTCAAACCTTTTGAGATCACCCCAACAGCGCGAAGTTACTACGTGTTGGCCCTGACCAAGCTTTGGGAGATTCTTGGTCATGTTGACATGTTTTGGACTTTGACAGCTTGTCGAAGGAGGACCGCAAGACTAAGCAGAGATCACGGGATCTTGACCCCTTTTTGGCTCCTTTTTGGATTTTTGGGACTATGCAACGGGAATGGGATGTCGGCCCATGGGTTTACCCATGCTTAGGCCTATTTTGTATATATAAATAGATGCTTACGCTAGATAGAAGTAGTGGTGCATATATGTGATGTGAATATATGATGAAGTGCAAGTAGAGTCTGTAAGTACTGTGTGCATGACTATGTGAGACTTGCAAAGCTAAGTGCAAGTCATTGTAGAAATATTATGGAAGGCTTAGTGTTGGAACGCAAGGAAGAAGGATCTAGCGAGCTGCATAGATCTTTTGTTATGTGCGGAGTAAGGGTTTTGAGGCTCTATGCTTGTAACTGATTGACTAAAGACAATAAAGAAGAAGAGTTGGTGGACGTAGCCCTAGGGTGGGGGTGAACCACGTAAATACTGTGTTGTTGTGCTATGTGCTTGTCTTAATGTGTTTATGATTCTCTTGCTAAGTGCTTTGATAGAGATAGATAAATATGTTCATGCTTTGTGCTAATGATGTGTAAGAATGTTAGATCTGACTTCTATGAATGTGCTTAGTGCTTGCTTCTGCTAGATCTGATCCATATGTTTGTGCTAAGTGCTTAATGATATTAGATCAGTGCGAATGATGTGATGCTCTGTTCTATATGCGCAGTAGTTATTGGTTTAATATTGACGAACTATTGATGCTAAGTGCTTTGTTAAGTATTATAATCACATATATGTGTCCCAGCTAAGGTTGCAGACACTTGAGTCCTGCAACCACCCCTGCCTCTACATCGGGTGAGACTTCATCTGCTTCACAGGTGTTGCCGAAAGGGCCAGTAGTTAGGGTTTTTTTGGTGCACTGTTATAGCGTTGAATCCTGTATCTACCCCTGTGCCAACAAATGGTTCCCTTGCCAGGACCTGAAGCTGTGATTGTTGGGAATTGAGAAAGAAGAAGCTATGTGCAAAGATTCATCCTGAAGTTGTGAAAGATCTTTGCATAGATCTATTGCTCTAGTGCGCAGTATTCTACTTGATTTGTAAAGCTCTGTGTTGAAAAAAAGAAGCCCAATCTGAAAAAAAGAGGTCGGATCTGAAGGAAAGAAGCAATATCTGAAATCTTTGTGCTCTAAGAAAGGTAAAAGTGAGAATTTTTTATTAAAAGAGGTAAGATCTGCAAGATTTGTTCTCTGATAAAGGTAAGAATAGTAAAAAGTTTTAGATCTGGAAGCTTTGTTCTCTGTAGAAGTAAGATAAGTGGAAATTTTTGTTTCTAAAGCATGGATCTAGGTATGTTTGATAGGTTTCATCCTAGCTTGAAAACTAGGGAAATAATAGATGAAAGAATGCTTGATATGAGTAGATCTGATAAGTATAGTGAAAGATATGTTATACCTATGCATAGAAAGAATGTTTGGACTAACAAATGGATGCAGGATCCTAGAATTGTTTTTTTGCAAGTTAGCTACCATGATCCTATTGTGCAGTACTAGAAAGGTTGGGGATCATTTAAAAGGAAGAGAGGATTAACCCTCTTTAATAGTTGTAGAAGACCGGGACATCTTGTTAAGGAATGCCCTGGGAAAAGACATAGTTGTCTTTGTTGTAAAGATATGGACCACGAAGTGTTGGATTTCCCTAGAATGATTGCTAAGCTGGAAGAAATGAATCTAAATAAAGAAAACCCTAAGCCATATCCAAAAATGGAAGAATCCCAGGAAGAATCAGAGAAAGTATTGTTGCAAATAAACAAAACCTTGAATGACCATCTACATATCAAACTATCAGAGATCTTCAAGGAAAAAGAATGCATTGAAGTAAGAATAGGAGACTTCGACATTGACTATGTTCTAGATGAAGAAACACATGTGAATATCATGACAAAAAGAACTTGGGAAGCCATGGGGAAGTCTGCTATGATCCCTTCATTAGGAGGAATAGGACTATTCAGATGAAAGTTGATAAACCTATGTGGGAAGCTCGCTCGCATACCTATGAATGTTAATGGAAATTCGACAGAAGAATATTTTGAGATTATTAAATTTATTGAAGACAACACCTTGTTTACCATGTTACTAGGAAAACCTTGGATTAATAGAGATCAAGCCAGACAAAAGGAAGAAGAAGAAGTTTTGGAACAGAAGAAACAAGAGTTAAAAGATTTCATGACCAGAAGGATCGCACACTTGATTGCAGAACAAGAGAACATATCAAAGTTATTTAACACTAGAGGCCCATACATCGAAGCTGCAAGAACATTAGAGGACTCATAGAAGACTGAAACACTTATCCCAGACAAAGAAGAAGTATCACCTTCAAATCTTAGGAAATAATTTCAACAACACGAAGTAACTATGTTAAAAGAAGATAAGAATCAGAATGGAAAAAGGCATACTGAGATGAAGCTCACTGGAAAGAAGGCTAGAAAGCTAAGTAAGAATAGGGATAAGATTGAAAATTTGTAGAAAGTCCCAGAGGGAACCTCACAGAAGGAAAATTTTCAAAATTGGAGCTTCGTCGGGATATCAGAACAACGACACATGGCACTTTTCCATGGCGAAGCAATATAGTCATTGGGGAACGTTATAACCGTTATATCAATGCTCTGAATGGATAGAAAACCATTTATGGCCAGCCAACTCTCCATCCAACCATTGAGACTTCACCATAACGGACATAACCGAATTAATGAAGACCCCGTACCCGTTGCAAGCGACCCATTGTCGAGTTACCTATTTATCCCACCACGCCACACACTGAGAACACTTTTTCCAATTGAGAATTTGAGCCCACGGACTATGTTGAGTTTATACCATGATCGTCATTCTTCTACTCTCTCTCTCGTCACTGTTTCTAAGCTAACCCTCCCGAACCTGAGATTATTAACCCTGAGCGTGTATGTCGGACGAGTTGAGCGTTGCAGAAAGAATTGTTGAGGAAGTTTTGATTGACCCAATGATTGAAAGAGTCATGTCAGAGAGACGATTATCCACAGGTGTACAAGCATCATCCATGAGAGGATTTCCAGCTTCTCCATCCACTTCTCGAGTCAGACCATCCCGACCATCTGATGAGAAGCGAAACAAGAACAAGGATGATCTCGTGAATGCTAAGTTGATTATGAGCATGTTACCCACCTATATACCACCTTTGAGCGGTGTTGTAAACCGCGATAGCGTACCTAGAGATTTCAAGTATGCCTTGGTCACTGCATACCTTCTGAAGGGGATACGCGTAGTGCGAGCAGACCAAGACAAGATTGCAACGTTGAAGTTTAGCGACTTCAACCTCGACGATCGAAAATTTTATAACATGCTCGCCCCGCATAAGCACCTGACTAGAACTAAAGGGAAGAATTCAAAGATTGTCCCTCAGTCATGGACCCATAACCTCCCACAGTCCACTCTGCTGAATGTTATGAAGATTTCGCATTTCGGACGACACCAGGAGGTGAATGCATGTGTCAAATTGTTGTTGTCTTGTTACCATGGAGGTTATCTATGGTTAAACCATCGCATAATAGTGGATTTAACGTTGATAAATCAAATCACCGGGCTTAGCATGCAAGGACCCGACCCACGGGATTTATATCCTGGAAAATCCATGGATTTCTCTCTCGCTCAAAGGATCAAAGACACTTATGGCAATGTCGAGAAAGGAACGTGAGGCTACAATGTAGCTTCTATCCAAAGTGGCTCAGTGTGCCTCGCCTATCAGATGATTACAGGGAAATTAGTATGCAAGAACCGAACCACCCAAGTGACTGGTTTTGTAGTCAACCTTGCAGGGAAGTGAACGGAGGGCCTAAAAATGAATTGGTCGAAGTACCTAGTAAACCAATTAGAACTTGACTGTAGAGAAGCCCAAGATAAAGGGTACAAATTCCACTTCAGTTCGCTATTGATCTTGATCGCTTTCATCGCCTGGGAGATGCCAGAAGGTGTGACCTTCCTGGACATCGAGCCCTTTGAACCATTGGCTGTGAAGTTCAGCACACTGTGGTATTCAAGCGACATGAATAAACAGTGGCAGTCCAATGTTGTATTTCACACATAATACAACCATTTCAAGTTATCTATACAGTTTGAGCCTCACATGACGCTGAATACTTTACACAGGTTCAAGCCCTTGATGAAGTTCAACGCAGACCGCCATTTCATCTATATCACAGCGCGCATTGATGATCACAAGAAGCAACTTCAGTCCTACTACAAGCTAACGGAGGAGGACTTGGAGGATATCACCAAGGACTGGTTGGCAAGCCTCCTCATTCTAGGAGACCCATTCTAGGAGACAAGCACTACAGTCCAGTCGCCCAGTCTCCACTACGCCTATGTCAGCAGGAACACCAGAACTGGGAAAGGAGCCAGCTCAACTCCACTGAATCACTGAGACATTCTAATCTCACCTTCGATGAGCACATGAAGAAATAGCACAAGCCACCCAGGCTTTGACACAAGTACAAGGAGTCCTTGTAGAGAAACCTAGTACTGAAGAATGGGAGAAGCTTGATCTCCAGGAAAAGTTAGATAAAGAAAAATCCCAACTTCAGAAAGAAAAGGAACAATTGCTCACGGAGCAACTCGAAGTAAAAGAAATGGTCAATAGAGCACTTCGCTCTGTGACAGTCGTAGAAGTAAGGGCCGAAGAGAGAATTCCATAGCAAATAGTACAACTTAAGAAGTGATCCAACAGCTACAACAATGCATAGAAGATTTGGAGCTACGCGTAGTACCCAAGACCCCTCAAGATGTAAGAGATCAAAGGGAAGCAACCACCAGGAGCGCAGTTGAGAGACTGAAGGCTCTTGCCGGGGAGTGCAAGAAGTTGAGTAACCACAGTTCCTAAACATATGAGAAGCTCCCTGAGAAAATGGAATTGTAGGCACTGGATTCGCAGCTCCAAGACACAAAGCAGCACACAAAGATACTATAGGCACAGCTGAAGGCTTTGTTAGTTGTGGAGAGAATGAAGAGATCTTAAGAGCAGTGAACCGTCCAGTAGTAGATCCATACGATTCAAAGAAAAGTTATGGAAGTAACTCAATGGCTCCAACCTGTACAATATAAGGCCTATCAGTTGTTCACAGAGGTCAAGAGCCGAGGAGCAAAGCTAGAACAGGTTGTTAATGCAGCAAAACAACGCCTAGAAGAGCCAGTGAACGATGTAGTAATCCAGTAGTTCGTTGAACAAGAGGTCGTAGAACAGCAGTAGGTCAAAGCATCTCAAGACAAGATTGAGGTTTTCGAGGAAGAACTAGTTAGACCATAGTGACTCGGGACGAGTCACAGGTGAGTGTTGGGGGCCTGTTGGCCCTGACCAAGCTTTGGGAGATTCTTGGTCATGTTGACCTGTTTTGGGCTTCGATAGCCTGTCGAAGGAGGAGTGCAAAACCAAGCAGATATCGTGGGATCTCGGCCCCTTTTTGGCTCCTTTTTTGGTTTTTGGGAATATGTAATGGGAATGGGATGTCGGCCCATGGGTTTACCCATGCTTAGGCCTATTTTGTATATATAAATAGATTCTTAGGCTAGATAGAAGTAGTGGTGCATCTATGTGATGTGAATATATGTTGAAGTGCAAGTAGATTATGTAAGTGCTTTGTGCATGACTGTGTGAGACTTGCAGAGCTAAGTGAAAGTCATTGTAGCAATATTGTAGAAGGCTTAGTGCTAGAACACAAGGAAGAAGGATCTAGCGAGCTGCACAGATCTTATGTCCTGTGCAAAGTAAGGGTTTTGAGGCTTTGTGCTTGTAACCGATTGACTGAAGACAATAAAGAACAAGAGTTGGTGGACATGGCTGCAGGGTGGGGGTGAACCACGTAAATACTGTGTTGTTTTTCTATAAGCTTGTCTTAATGTGTTTATGACTCTGTTTCTAAGTGCTTTGATAGAGATAGATAAATATGTTCATGCTTTGTGCTAACGATGTGTAAGAATGTTAGATCTGACTTCTATGAATGTGCTTAGTGCTTGCTTATGCTAGATCTGATCCATCTATTTGTGCTAAATGCTTAATGATATTAGATCAGTGTGAATGATGTGATACTATGTTCTATCTGCGCAGTAGTTATTGGTTGAATATTGACAAACTATTTATGCTAAGTGCTTTGTTAAGTATTATAATCACATATGTGTGTCCCAGCTAAGGTTGTAGACACTTTATTCCTACAACCACCCCTGCCTCTACCTCGGGTGAGACTTCATCTGCTTCATAGGTGTTTCCTAAAGGGTCATTAGTTAGGGTTTTGTTGGTGTGTTGTTATAGCGTTGAACCCTGGGTCTGCCCCTATGCCAACACTATGCTAGGGGAAGATAGGAATAAGAATGGAAAGAGAAATCCAGAAATAGTTAGAGAGAATCAGATCATAGGAAGGAAGGCAAGAAGGCTCAGAAATAAGAAATCCAAGTTGGAAAAGCTATTGGAAGTTACAGAGAAGACTTCACAGGAAATAGTTTTGCAGAATTTGAACCTCGCCGAAATAGCAGAACCACGCAGAATGGGACTTCGTCCCGACGAAGCTATATGACCGTTGGAGGCACCTTGACCATTAGAATGACGCTCGAAACAACTAGGAAACACATTTATGGGAGAATAGACTGCGTTTGGGACACTGAGACCATGCCATAACAGATGAATTCACATTAATGGAAGAAGTCATACCCATTGGAGAATTTTTTTATGATGCTCTCTTACTTAACCCATCTATCGTTGCGTTGGGACCACTTTTTTCTACCCGTAATTATCTGAGCTAACAGAGAAGTGATTGTGTGTGTCGAGTTTTTCTATTAGACCTCTCCATCTGTTTTTTACCCCGTTATTCATTTGCCTACCCCGACCTATTTGTTAACAGTGAGAATGTCGGTCAAGTGCACCGAGATAGAGAAATCCATTGAAGAAGTGATGAAGAAGTTTATGGATGATAAAGTTATGTATGAAGGAATACAGGCGTCATCAACCAGAGGATTGCAGGCTTCCCCCTTGACTGGACGTCGCTTGGGCCGTGTCAACCCCGTGACTAAGAAGCAAAGTAAGCATCATGACGATCTGGCTAATGCAAAGCAGATCCCATCAGTGTTACCAGATTATATCCCGCCTTTGGCTGGCGCGGTTAACCGTGACAGCATCCCATAGGACTAAGAGTAAATCTTGATCATCGCGTACATCCCGAAGGGGATACGTGTAGAAGGAATCCAGTTGGGACAGGTCCCATCTCTGAAGAACAATGATTTCAACCTCGGCGACAGAAAGAAATACGCCATGCTCACGCCTAACAGATACCTGATGAAGATGACTGGGAAGAAGCCTCGCATAGTCTTCTAGTCGTGGATCAAGGAGTTGGTGCAGTCCACGATATTGAATGTCATGAATATTCCTCACTTTGGCCAACATCAATAGGTTAATGCTTGCATTAAAATCCTCTTGTTGTGCTATCATGGAGGATACTTGTGGCTCGACAGGCAGATTACTGTGGATCTGGCACTGATCCAATTGATCACAGGACTGAGCATGCAAGGACCTGACCCGCAACAGTTCTACCTAGGGAATCCCTCAGATCACTCCCTAGCACAACGCATAAAGGAGGCATATGGAAAAGTTGAGAAGGGAAAGCGAGGCTACAAATCAACCTCTATCTAGGATGGCGTAGTGTGCCTCGCTTGCCAACTTATAGCTGGAAAGCTTGTAAGAAAGAACCGCCCCACGCAAGTCATCGGGTTCGTGGTGGACCTTGCAGGAAAATGCATGGAGGGGATGAAGATGAATTGGGTGAGTTACCTCATTAACGAGCTTGAGAAAGACTGTCATGAAGCGCAGGATCAAGGATACGAGTTCCACTTCATCTGGCTACTCGTGCTAATTGCATTTGTCACTTGGCAAATGACGGAAGAAGCTACCTTCCCAGAGATTGAACCATCGGAGTCGTTGGCCACAAGGTTCTTGATCTTATGGTATACGAACGATATGTCAAGGAAATGGAAGTCGAACGCAGTTTTACATGCCTACTATTAGCAATTGAAGGTTGCTATTGAGTCGTTCCCGCGGATGACTCTGAGCACCTTGCACCAGTATAGAACAATCACTAAGTTTCATGCAGATCGACATTTCATATATATTACTACATGCAGGGATGAGATAAAAGAAACATTATAGTCCTATTACAATATGACTGATGAAGACAAGGAGGAGATCACCAAGGAATGGTCGACGAAGTTCCGTGTACCAGTTGCAGATGCAGAACTCTCACACTGACATTATAGGACGCCCCTTGGTCACCAGGGCCGAGCATGTTGGACAGACCAGTGTGAAGAAGAAGAACAAAAAGGAGGAAGTCCAAAATATAGAAACTGATGAGGAGGGCAGTGCCTTAGAGGAAAATGGATCTGGTTCACCCACAAGAGGAGGAGGAGACAAAGTAAATCAAGAAGTAGGAGGGGAAGAAGGAGAAAAGAAAGGAGAAGGTGAAGCTACATTGCCGAAAGATCCTCCTACCCAGACAAAAACACCGAAGAAAAGGAATGTTTCTCTGCAGAAACCCTCAGCAAGAAAGAAGACATGCACCAGTAAACCCTAGCTAGAAGCTACACTTACAGAGGATGATATTGGTCTAGTCCGCAGAGCGATGGAGGATGTTTCCGAAGATCTCTTACAGATATATGGAGAAAAGAAGGAAAATCTATACGAGAAGGTCGAGAAGGAGCTGAATGAGATACATGAAGCTATTCGCTTGGTTCGCGTAGTATCTACTGCGCCTTCCTCATCAAAGACTGCAGATTTGGGGGATGAGCCAACCCAAATTCGAAGACTTGCAGATGCAACAGAGGCTCGACTTCAATGAGTCCAAGAGGAGAAGGAAAAGGCAATAGAATCCTTGAAGAAAGAAAGAGAGGAGATCTTGGAGCAACTATAATTTGCGCAGTACTATGCAACCACTTATGAGAATGAGAGGGATGAGTTCTGGGCGATGCTCGAGGAAGAAAAAGAAAAGATATAGAGGGAAAAGAACCAATGATTTGGATTATTTTCGGCACAAAATGAGAGCGGAGATATAATAAAGAATTGCACAAAGATATTGTAGATATTCAATAATATAACAGAAATGTATCAGAGATGCAACCATAAACACAGATATACAGTAATACATGATTTCTATTAATCAGAGAATGTACCGAGACTGTAAAAATACAGAGTGAAAGACTCGCTAGAATGGTGGCAGCTTATCTCTGAGAAGAGATGTGACGGCTACTCGCATTCGCCAGAAGATGATTACAATGAGGCTCTAGAGGCATTTTTACAATAAATAGGAATGCCAAAAGTCCTAGACATCCAAAAACCTAACCCTAGGAGATGAAGCGCCAAAAGTCATGCGGGCCCCGTTTGAGTAAGTGAGTACATCAACTTCCCGGGGTCGTAACTTTTACATATGATCTTCGTTTTAGGAGTGTGATAGCTTGTTGGAAAGGTATTTCCGAGGAGATTCATTTTGGGGGATCAATTATTCCTTCATCTATCATTGAGAACCTCGATCTCGAAAAACCTTCATTTAGGCCCTCAAAATGGCCCCGGAAGTTAAAACCTGCTAAAAATAGTAAATTGCCAAAATTGCCAGAACACTGTTTTGAGCCAGTCAGAAAAGGTGGGTGGTCACCGATATCCACCTAGATCAATCCTCCCTCCTTAGGAAGCAATGGTCTCCATTGCGTTGAGTTCATGGGGGAGAGGGAAAAGCGTTTGCTGGATCTGCATCTAGGTGAGCTGCTTGTATTGTTGGAGACGTCGCACTGCTTAGTTTGTGGAAGTTTGTCATGAACCTGTTGAAGTTGAGGTTGTTCAACAAGTCGAGCTACATGAGAGGAAGGTGTGCAGAAGGAATTTTTGTGCTTTGCTGCAACCTTGTCGGCCTGCTTTTGTTGGATAGAAGGTGCAGGGGGAAAAACTGTAGTGGTTGCAATGTCCTTCTGTTCCCCTTTCGAACAGATTGTGAAGAAGCTGAATTTTGTAGTATGAGATACCACCTTGCGGCACTTTTTAGGTGGAACAATAGTTGGAACTACCTCTGGTATTCTGTAGAGATGACCCCCCAAAGTAACAATGACACTACGGGGTCGAGACTCATAAACAGCATGGCGCTTCCACATATATGGTTGGCCCAAGAGAACATCACAGACATCCAATGGGGTAACATCACATAATACCTCGTCCTTGAAGGGCTGGATGCCGTATGACAATCAACATTGCTGGTTGACATGAAGATCTCGTCCTTGGCAAAGCCACCCGATGTTGTATGGTTGCAGGTGTGGTGTTATCGACAATCCCAACTGTTTGACGACCTCTGCTGAGATGAGGTTCTTCTGGCTTCCACTATCAACAATAAAATGTAGTGGGGTCCCCTTCACCCACATCTGTGAATGAAAAAGGCGCTCCCCCTCTTCAGGATATGTTGGTTCTTCTGGTTGAATTGTTGCGCGACAATAACAGTGGGGTCTGCGTCAATGATCTGTCCTTTACCATTATTTTTAGAATCAGATTCTGAATCAGGGTTCAACTCCTTGTGTTTGATCTCGGCCACCAATGACTGTTTTGAGAAACATTCATCAGTGTTGTGCCAAGGGCTTTTGTGGAAATCACACCATTTTCTAGTGTCCTTCTTTGTCTTCCCATGACCCTTCTTTTCTTGTGTCTTGGACTGGTTTTCAGGAGACTGTTTGTTAGGGCCGTCTTTGTCATACTTTGATTGTTGTGGATTTGCAAACCCGAATTCCCGTTTGTTCTGGTGCTTAAATTTCTGCTCAATTTTAACAGCACATCGATAAGTAGCACCGAGTGATGAGATGTCCAAAAAATCCATTTCAGTCTGGATGTATCTGTGTAAAGCCCCACGATATTTCAGAACCAAATGTCGCTCGGAGTCTTTGATACCCATCTTGGTGCGCAAGGTATGGAAGGTATTGGTGAACTCTGGAACTGCTTGGCCCCTCTCTTGCCGCAGTGTGGTCCATCTCATGTACTGGTCCTCATAGTTTCCAACAGGGTAATATTGTTCTTTTACCGCATCCACAAAAAAATCCCAAGTGGGATCGGCCCCATATATTCCAGACTCCTCTGTGGAACTTTACTCCCAGTAATTTTCCCACCAATGTTTGACATGAGGGAGAGCTTTAAGGAGTGCGAAGGTGATATTTTCTTTGTCGGAAAAATTGTGAACAGAGAAATAACCTTCTAGCAGGGTTAACCATTTTTCTAGGGCTTCTGCATCTATCTGTCCTTCAAATACAGGAATATCAAAATTAACTTGTACCTTGAAAGGTGAGGTGCCTCCAAAGTGGCCACTTGATGAAGATGTGCCTGATGCTATCAGCAGGTGTTGAAGGATGTGGGCAAAATTCTCCATCATTTCGTCCATCTTTCGCGTGAGAGCTTGCTCAAGCAACAGATTGATAGGATCGTCTGCTCCGTCGTTTTTCTTTTCTTCTGCCATTGAGGGTTTCTTGGGTGTGCGAGAGTGATTGTCTTCAAGAGAGACAATCTCGAGACCCAACTTGCTATATTCGGACCTCGTCGGGGACATGCACTGGAAAAAACGATCAAGAGCAGCCTGCTCTGATACCACTGATCCGGATTATTTTCGGCACGAAATGAGAGCGGAGATATAATAAAGAATTGCACAGAGATATTGCAGATATTCAATAATATAACATAAATGTATCAGAGATGCAACCATAAACACAGATATACAGTAATACATGATTTCCATTAATCAGAGAATGTACAGAGACTGTAAAAATACAGAGTGAAAGACTCGCTAGAATGGTGGCAGCTTATCTCTGAGAAGAGATGTGACGGCTACTCGCATTCGCCAGAAGATGATTACAATGAGGATCTAGAGGCCTTTTTACAATAAACAGGAATGCAAAAAGTCCTAGACATCCAAAAACCAAACCCTAGGAGATGAAGCACCAAAAGTCATGCGGGCCCCGTTTGGGTAAGTGAGTACATCAACTTCCTGGGGTCGTAACTTTTACATACGATCTCTGTTTTAGGCGTGTGATAGCTCGTTGGAAAGGTATTTTCGAGGAGATTCATTTTGGGGGATCTATTATGAATTTGGCTATCATTGAGAACCTCGATCTCGAAAAACCTTCATTTAGGCCCTCAAAATGGCCCCGGAAGTTAAAACCTGCTAAAAATAGTAAATTGCCATAACACTGTTTTGAGCCAGTCAAAAAAGGTGGGTGGTCACCGATATCCACCTGGATCAACCAACTACTCCCAAAACAGACCACAGTCATAGAAGTGGTGGGCAGAGCACTTTTCTCTGTGCCAGGCGTGGCATAGGAGGAACATGAGGAAGTTGAGGCTCAAGTGATGAAGCTCGTCGAGTCCATCCAGCAGCTTCAAGATAGGGTAATGGAGCTGGAGATCCAAGCAATACCAAGAACTCTGCAGGAAGTACACGACTAGAGGGAGGAAGCTGCTAAGAGCGCAGTGGAAAGGATCAGAGTCCTTGCCTTAGAATGCAAGCAACTAAGCAACAGAAGTGCACAGAACTATGAATGCCTCACGGAAGACCCAGAGCTTCGGAAGTTGGAAGCACAACAACAGGAAATGACAGTACAAGCGTAGAGGAAGTCACTCACTGCAATCAAGAGAATGAAGAGATCACAAGAACAGCGTGCGGCCCAACAACAAATTACTGCCATCCAGGGCAGAGTCATGGAGGTCACACAAAGGCTACAACTGGTGCAGGAGGAAGCCTGGGCGATGTTTGAAGAGATTGAAGGACAAGGTTCACAACTGGACCAAGTGGTTGCGACAGTGGAACAACACCTGGAAGGGTCTATTACAGATCAAATGATCCAGGAGTTCACTGAGCAGGAGGCTCAGATGAAGCAACAAGTTGAGGTAGATCGAGCTAAGATCAAGTCCTTCAAAGCAATACTTCCAATATCTAAGTGACTCGGGATGAGTCATAGGTGAGTGTTGGGGGCCTATTGGCCCTCGGCCAAGTTTTGGGAAACATTGGTCAGGTTTGACCACTTTTTGGACTTTGACAAGATGGTTGAAGATGGAGTGCCCAGGTGGAGCTAAGATCGTGGATCTCGCTTGTTTTGTGGGATTTGTGGACCCAACATGAGGTTCTTAGGGTTTTGTAATGGGTTATGGGATGTCGGCCCATGGGTTTACCCATGATTAGGAATTTTTGTAAGAAATGTAAAAGTATAAATAAGAAATAACGTAATGTAGTAAGTAGTGACTAGCTAAGTGAAAGAAGTCTTGGGTTTCTTAGTGCAACAGACCATGCATGTAAGGCTTTATGCTTAATAGAGGAGTTGGCTTCGTGCTTTGACCTGATTTTGGGAAGGTGAATCCAATGCGTAGTGCGCAAATCACCTGTCCAGTGCGAAGCTTGGCTCTGTGGCTTAGTGCATAGGAGCAAAAGAATGTAAGATATTGAAGACTAATAAATAAGAAGAATCCATTGGTGGACGTAGCCCCACACTGGGGTGAACCACGTATATCATGTGTTGATGGTTCGCTCTGTGTTATGATGTTTATGTTGTGAATATACTTAGTGCATTGAATTTTATATATGATAGATAGGTCCCTGAATGCTTAGTGATTTATTTATGTTGAATGTGCTAGATCTGACTTATGATGCTAAGTGTGATGTGTATTCTATCATTATTACTGCATTGATTATCATTAGGGTTTGTTCTGCAATGTGAATGAAGTAGATAAGTTAATGCATGTTATATTATAAGTACTTTGTGAAGTATTACAATCACATATATGTATCCCAGCTTGGTTACAGACACTTGAGTCCTATAACCCCCCTGCCTCTACCTCGGGTGAGACTTTGCCTACTTCGCAGGTGATGTCGAAAGGGTCAGTTGTTAGGATTTTTGTTGGTGCCTTGTTGAAGTGTTGAACCCTAGGTTTGCCCCTGTGCCAACAATCCTGCAATTGTTGCATTGTATTACTGGAAATATGAATCAAATAGTCTCTTTGGACTGCTTTACAATATCATCTCCATTCTTCCTACCAATTATCCGAATACTTCAAAAGGTGAAGTATATATAGACTTATTTACAAGCTATCCCGTCATAATAGATCAAGATTTATTTTAGGAAAATCTAAACTAACTATTACAATCATAGAGGTTTGTTGAGATTCATTCAGAGATCTGTCACTCTTTTGATGGGATCTATGGGTGATCTGTGCCTTTGAATCCGATCTCTTTGCCATCTGTCCTTTTGACTTTTTGCCTCCCGAAATTATGAAAAGTAGGGTCCAGTGATCTCTTTAAATATCTCAATATGAAATAGATGTGTAAAATATGGGGGAATTTTTTGTATATCAAATTTTTCTAAGCAAAAACCTCTCTCGGATATTTTAAATTCATCTCCAGCTATCTTGGATCTTAGTTTGAAAAATATGTCTCAAACAAGAAAATCCTGAATCCAGAAAAGTATGGCTCAAAGATGTTATATATTATCCCAATATGTAATAGATATGAGAAATATGGGAGAGGTTATTTTTATTTGTCCCGTAATGAGAAAAAATGTCTTTTGGTTTCTCAAATTTCATCTTAGTTTTCCGAAAAACCTCCTCAAAAAATGACTAGTCGAAATGGGAAAAAAACGGTTTTTGAATTACGGAAAGGTGGTTTTCGAAGAGGGAAAGGTGGTTTTTGGGGTGGGGGGGGTTGGTGGTAAGTGGTTTTAGGGGGGACTGGATGGTTTGA
>ML785138.1:535390-577903 GCA_009831015.1 Picea engelmannii | reverse complement strand
ACCCCCCCCCCCCCCCCACTTGTTAAAGTTCGGATGGCAAGGGGGTCCGAAATACATTACATGTCGTTGATTTGATTTGTTTTGGGATATGTGAGTGTATGGAGTGAAAGACTTAGGATAGTTTATTTGTTTTATTATATAGTTTTTTTTTGTTTTTTTTTACGTGTTTTGTCTTTTCGTTTTATTTATAATATTTCATTTTTTGTTTTATTTATAATGTTTCTTTTTTTTTATATAATGTTTTGTTTTTAATAATAATTATTTATAATTTATTTTGTTTTATGTTTTAGTTTTTATTTGTTTTTAATTTGATTTTGATTATTTTTTATTTTTATAATGTTTTGTATTAACTAATGTTTATTTAATTTTTTAATAAATTTTGTTTTTTTAATTATTTTAAGTTAAAATTATTATTACTTTTTCAAAATTGATTATTTATTTATTAAAAATAATTATTTATTAATTATTTTAATTTATTATTCAAACTATTACTTATTACCCTAATCTAATTACTAACCTACTAATTTATTTAAATTATTAATTTAATTAGTTATTAAACTATTCAATATTTTATTTAATTATCTATCATAGGTTATCTAACTTTGTTTTATTCAGGTAAGATTGGTGGGAGAAAGATGAGGTGAATGGGATGAATGGAAGGGGAGTGAGTGGCGTAGTAGTGAATGAATGATTGGGCAAAAATGGATGGAGGGGCAAAGTCATCTGAGGAAACCAGGCAAGCCAAGAGCTTTTGTCATGAGAGCAAAAACATATAGAAACTGAATAATCAGACTTCCTATAATTTATAGGACTCTAACATAGGCTCCAATGGGGGATGACAACTCTTTTAAGAGGTGTCAAGAACCACATATCTATGAATATCAAGACCAGTGCCTTATCCATTGGGATAATCCCAAAACTTTATTCTGCAACATGTACCTGTTCTGATCCTCAACTGAAAGCAAATCAACTAAAAACTGAAATTTGAAATGCACACTAAACTAGAAACTGTACTGCTATCTGAAACTGATACTGAAAAAATTGTTGAAGGAATGCTCAAAGAGATGAGCTTATTTGCACATTGTTATCTGACTGATAAAAAGATGCTTACCTAGTAATATTATTTATATACATGCAATCCTATTCTAACACTCAATGCTTGACTTCAATTGATATAAAATATCCAATATAGCCAATCAAATATTTGATCAAATACCTTAGCTCCTTCACTATTTTTAACGAAACTCAGAGATAGAGCTTGTAAGGGTACTAGAAATTGATTGTCATCTTGATCTTCACAACAGAGAACTTTGGAACAATGAAAGATAGAGGAGGCACTGAAACTTGATTGGGACTTTGGATTGAAAAAATCCTCCATATATATAGTTATGGGATCATGAAAGACACGACCTACTTGACTTTCAACAAATTTATGGTCACAATTGGGTATGGCACATATGATTTTTATATCATTATACAGTTCTTGATATGGCTGCAAATTTTCTAATGAACTTTGTAATGAGACTCCTACGGAACAAGACCATGAAACCGAATGCCTAATCAAGTCTATATCATAACTACTTTTAATATCATAGCTAGCTAATGGAACATGACTTTGACTACAAAAATCATCCAAAATATCAGCTATTGGATCCTGTAGAAACTGAGATGATTGTTGCATTGGTTCCAATGAAACTTCATAATTTTCTATGTGCTTATCATCCAGGACATGATCAAGATTTTTATTCAGCAATCGAAATGAATTAAAGCTTACTGGTACATAATTATTTTTCATTAACTCATAATATGTTTCAGGCTCTAAGCTTTCATATGGGATTCAAAACTCAAGGTAGCTTAGCAGCGTATCAGGCATTGAATAGTAAACTTGATTGAATCTGGCTGAAATCTTTTGCATTGTTTCTCCTGGATGTCTTTTCAAATGATTGTATTCTTCTAAAATCAGAAAAGGATTCCTCTTGATCACCCATTTATTAAGGAAGACTTTCACAAACTGATGGAAATCACCAATGCTTGCAGTTGGCAAATTTTTGAACCACTCTTTAGCTTTACCTTGAAAAGATAGAGATTTAATCCCGATATAGACATCATCTTCTTCAACCTCAAAAAGGTCAAGAAAATGTTCAAAACCCTGAATGTGTTTTTCAGCAATGATGCTACCATATTCTCCATCAAACCTGGGAAGGTATTTGTGATAATTTTCAGGGAAACCATGGAGTATTGGAGGTAAGATGAAAGGATTGTATTTGTCTGGGAATTTAAAGGGTATGGGGGTTTGTACAAAAACTATAAAAATAGCCTTGGTTTCTTGAGGCTCATCAAATGGAATATAACCAATATAAGTTGCAGTAAAAGGGTTTCGACCAGGATCAAAAGCATAAAGAGAATATGTATTTACAATCTTCAAAGGAAAAGAATTGGATGTAGGTCTATGATATTTTTTCAAATATAGAATCATCATGCATTTGTAGAGAGGTGGTACTCCTCTTGTTCTTATAATTCCAAGAAAACAAAATGAAACAAAACAAAGTCTGAGAAGGACCAAACTTAATATTTACATTCACATTCAAGGAAAACAACACTTGAGATTTTAGGACCAAGTGTTTTTAAAAGAAACTCATATGTAAAATATTTATGATGTGAATACATAAAATTCATACATAATAAAAAGGATTAACATATCCATCACAGCATTCATCAGAACATTTAACAATACCACAAATAGAGAGAACAGGGAAATGGACCGCAAATAAAAGAGAGCTTTAAATTATCATTCCATAAAGCACCAAAAATATTATGATAGATAAAACATTGGGTAACTCAATATTCTCATCAAATTCTTTCAGAATATAGTAATGTAATGTCCCAAGTAGCTCTCTCGGAGTCTTGAATATAATAATGAGTCTTTAAACACAAATTAAATGTCTTTAAAGAAAGTAAAATGTGTACGCCCTTCAAAGAGGATTGGGATTGGCTCCCACAGACCATAAAATGAAAACACCTGGAAGATAAGAGGACAACCAAAATTCATCCTAAATCTCACATAATACTGAGAAGACAAAGGCAAGATGATATATGATTGTAGCAGAAATTGACAAAAGAAACTTGAAGGTAGGGATTATGTTCGACTCACTATGATGGAGAAGTATCATAACCTTCACTTTCTTGTATATGGCTCCTTTATAGGAACATGTTGTAGTTGAAGTGGCATAATTTCTCTAATTATTTCTTGATTTTCCGGTTCAGTAATTTTGATTAATGCCTTCTTCAACCATTCCTCAATGTATTCTCTTAAAGGTGCCATGGTAATTTCATGTTTAGTTTTAATCTCAAATAACTGAATTTAAAATTCCCTCAGATCTAGCTCTGATTGATGCAATGTGTATTCCACCTCATCATTTCTGTTGATATACCGAACTAACCATCTTTCAACTTCATCTTCAGAAAAGTATATGGTTTCGGTAAAAAAAATATCCCAAGCAACTTTTAGTGCTTGAAGTTTTCCAATTAAAGATTCTTTGGTTAAGATCATGGTATCCATCAATAAATTGGGACCATCTAATTCCTTGGTAAGACCCACAAGCTTCAGAAATAAATCTATTTTTATTCCTTAGGACCTCAGTTTCATTTATCATTTCTTTTACCTCTTTAATTCTCCTTAACCAATAGGCATTGATCTACTTCACACGATAAGGAAAAGAAATTTTGTGTTCCTTCCTATGGGATTGATTTAAACTTGAAACTTTAGTTGAAAATATATTTACCACTTCCTTGAAAAGTCCTTCATAATTCTCCAAATATTTCTGCAGATATTCTTTGAAATTCTCTATTCTGGAGGAAAAGATAGCAATACTTTGGGAAAGCTCCCAAATTTCCTGAATTATATCAACCTATTTTTGTATGGCATCACCAACATATTTTATTATAGCTTGCAATAAAATTGATGAGCCTTTGTATTTCATACTTCTTTCAGGGATCTCTTCCAATTCAAGTATAGGTTGCATAGAACTTAAAGGTTCTGGGAACAACGGTGTTGGTACCAAAGAAAATTCTAATTATTTTACCCTTTTCTTTAGTTCCAAATTCTCTCTTTCCATTTTTTCAATTGGTTGTCTTAATGCATCTTCAGTGGCTCCATGAAAATATGCAATTTTAGATGGTGCTACTCCATCCAAGTCAATCGAAGATTTCCATCATTCAGATAACTTCTTATTCTTGATATTAATTTTTTCTAGTAATAACTTTTTGGTTTCACAATTGTAAGTCGCATGGTGCAGAGTGACGGAATCCTCTTCAAATATTTCAGGATCCAGAGTCATAATCGCATCAACTATTTATGTCGTCTCTAATAACCTTTGTGCATACCAGTCAAGTTCTTCAACGATTTTGTCCATGTCCATAGCACAAGGAATTTCCTAATCTTCTGGTGTGTTTATTTCCATTGATGATAGATTTATTTTTATTTTTATAGGAGTGTGTGCAACATGTGTTTTCTCGAGGATTTTATCTGGTGGGTTTTTATCTCCACCCTCATTTGAGCCTCCAACTGGTGTTTTTCTTGTATCCATTCCATTGTTTCTTCTCTTCATTCTTGATGGAGTGCTTATTTGAGATATGATCGTCGAATTAGGGTTTTGATTTATTGTTTTGATTTGTTGTTTCTCTGGCATGTAGCTTGTATCCCTCATTTGTACTATTTACTTCTCTTGTATTCTCTGAATTTTGTTAGGACGCTAGTTCCTAGAGATCTAAATTATCTCCACCACCTTATTGAAATTGTTCAATTATGATGAAGTGTGAAGAATACCCCACTAACTACATATGTCTAGCAAATTTGTTATTTGGTTCAAAACCTTCAATGGGTTTGGCTTCCCTCAAACCCATTTGTTCATGATGTATCACCAACTCATTTAAGTGAGTTATATGCTTAACAGTAAAATCCCCAATTTTCCATGGTAGGGGTATAAACTGCCTCTTTCTTTTGTCATGGAAGAAACATGCCCAAAATGTGTATTGCCTGCATACTTCTCCAAAAAAGAGTTTATCTGATGTATAAAATGGTAAAAGGAAAGGTTTCTCCTTACTACCAAATATTCTAGCTACAGTGAATTCTTCGGACAGCTCATAAATCCCTTTTCCAACGAGGAAGGAAGTTGCTTCTAAGGATAGACTTGATGTGCTATGTCCAAATATTAACCTTTTGAATTATCAGATGAAATTGTTGTGGACTAGGTAAAAAATGTTTTGTTCTTTATGTCTATATAAAATTGAATACCACACATAAGCAGGTTCTAACTTAAAACCCACATGTTTTGCTCGAGGAAACTCTTCAAAAACATGGCCATAAGGAATGGAGAAAATGAGGTAAGAAGCCATATAGAATTTATTGGCCTTTTTGAGGTTATTCAACTGGAAATAAATTTCACTTGAGATGAGATAACCCCAATCGATGATAGATTTTTCATGCGGGGCATAATGCATAGCATATATGACATTTCTTGTTACAAACATAGTAGATTCCAAACCAAGAATGCATGCAAATCGACAAGAAAAATCTTTGTATGGGTATTTTAGCAAATTTACCTTGATTCTTGAAGCACCAAGGTTGCAGGTTGGATATTCCAAATAGTTACTCAACAGTTTGTTCCCTCCCTTATGTTGCTTCAAAAATTCATCAACTTCCTCAGTCTTGAATCGCATAGTTGGCATAGGTAGTCGTAACATTTTATAAAATGTTGAAGGAGCTAGAGAAATGGGTCAATGACCTTGTGTTTGAATTATTCTTTGTTCATACACAAATTTATTTGTACACCGTTGAATGATCTCTTTCATATCAGTTACTTCTGGATTACATCCTGCTAATATTATTCCTGAAGTCTAGATTAGGTTTGTCTTCTTCTCAGCTAGAGGAAGAGATTTGTAGTACTTGTATGCCCTGGACCATTGGAACTGTTGATCTTTGTGACCCATTGTATTCAATGTATCTCCAAAAAATATTTCCTTCTTCTTACTTTACATCTTTTCTTATTTTTACAAAGGTGGGGCTATTGTCAATAATTACCGATTGGCATTTTTATTTTATTGTAATTCCACTATGTACTGCCTTGGTAACTCAATCAATCGTAGATCATGCTTTAAATGCCATCAGTTGTCATGGGACTTGGATTTATTGCAACCCTTAATCGATGCATTGTTTATTAATAACGACATTATGCTTTTACGAGTGGCGGATGATGTAGAAATATTAATTAATTTTACGGGAAATGGTGATGTGATGGTATGATGGACGAAAATTATTAAGTATGGAGGTGTAAAATGATGTATGGGAAATACTAAGGGTATAACATGAAAATGCAGACTTGCGGGGTTATAGACATAAATGCTTGTGAAACAATCTTCGGGAAAGGGTATTGCTTCCCGCATGATATTTTGAATATGGTTAAGTTTTGGGATAAATGCGGACTTGTGGACGTGCATACCTACAAGCCAATGGAAAAGTTATGGGGAGTAAGGAAATCCACTCAGCAATGAGAAACATGGCTAAGTATAAAAAGAAGTGGAAAGTGGAAAGTGAATGCGGACCTATGGATGTGCGAGGGTGGAAACTCAGGAAAGGATTTAGGGATGGTACGTGGCTTTGCATCCACATTTCTTGAATTTTAACTAAGTACCAAAATGAAAAATGGAAAATGAAGAAAATGAAGAGTCTTGGTGAGTGCGGGGTTGCGGACCTGACTAATTCAAAAAAAAAATAAGCATTGTTATGCAACGCCACATCCACATCATTTGAAGAAAAAAAAACGATTAATTTCCTGGAGATTTTTCGATGTAGAGAAGAAAAGTAAAGAAAAATAAGCTAAGAAAAGTGTAAAAGAAATCCTAAGAGTGGTTGAATGACAATACCAGACTGGTCGAAAATATAGATCAACAATATTTTGGGGAAAAGCCAACATTTTTAGATATTGAGGCATACCTCAAATATGTCAGACATCTTGTATAATATGGCACATCCAACTAATCTTCTAAGTTTTCATCTAAAGACAACATAAATTAAAAAAGAGTCAATAGAATATAAGAAACCAAACTTAAAAATCTTCTTATAGCCTAGGCCTGTTTATTTTTCTATTTAGTTAATGAACTTGAAGTGTATCCTTTTTGCATCTTTGATGAACTTGAAGCATAATCTTTGGCCCATCATGTATCCTTTTTTTTGGTGATGTTTAATCTTTGTAGCATTTTTGTGCATTTATTTGCATCAATGGATATCTATATCTCTTATTAGTGATCCCCAATAACTGCACTCTTGAGTTAGGTATTGAATTCAACACTTTATTCACTTATTTATCCACTTGAGCTTTGTGCACCACCTCCTTCAATGTGCCATTCAAATATTTTGTCACCCACATATGTAGGCTATCAAAATACACGTAGAATTCTGCATATACTCTAATCTTGGGCATATATTCCAACATTTCCTCACATAAATCCTTTAAAGGTACACATTCTCATGCCCTGAAAAGGTTGAGCCAAAATGAAAACAAGGGTGAGAATTATTGGAATTATCAACGTGGCCCACTTTAGGAGTATCCATGCTAGTAACAAAAGTAAGAATAGTAGGGGGCTTTCCAACAAGGACTTTTGGAAACCCTTAAGGAAGTAAGGATGAATCATCAATAGGTTTTTAAAGGTTATCAAGTGCCAGAGAAACAATAGAAATAACTACATTAAGGGAACACCTATGTGAAGTAGAGGCAATTAAGTATGAAGACTCAATTGCATCCCTCAAACCAATAGCTATATGCTCAACAGTTTTCCCACAACCATAAATTTATGCAACTAGCTTAAACTCCCAAGAGGGTTTCATATCTGGTGTAATAGCATGGGTATCATTATTTACTTGTCATATGTCAGGATGAGGTCACAATGAAAAAGGAAATGGAAACAATGGGATTCTAGGTAGAATGTCGATATCCCATGCATAAATAACATGCTTATGAAATTTTCCCAAGCTCTTCAAAATAAACATCAAAATGTACAAAAAATCTAATCTTATTTCTTTGACCACCTATCCAAGTGTTTATATTTGGGCCTCCTCTTCTTTTCCCCCAAGAATGATATCTTCCCAAAAATATTATACTCCATACAATCATAACTAAATATCCTATCAATGACACTTAATCAACCAGACATGTGCTTAAATCAAATCATACATGGAGAGTAATCAATAAAGTTGGGTTGCCAACCAAAAATTAAGACAAAACAAGCATACTGCATCAATAAGTTAAGGGAAAGGAAAAAGAGTAAATTGAGTATGAGGCAAGGGTACTTTTCTCACTATCAAGGTTAAAACCATAATTTATATATTCCCATTCAACTAAAATAATCAACTAAACTTCTACATCTATGAATACAACTTGCTACAAACTCACCATAAACCAATCAGAACTTAATGAAAATTGCATTAACTTGTTAACCTAGAATTTGTAAATATTTCTAGGAAAATTTCCTTCAAAACAAAACCATTAGGTGCCTTTGAAAAGCTACGATATAACCAACTTTAAAAACCTACAAGATTTGCAATAATAGCATGAGATTATTGTCAAAAAAATGCAACTTGAAATAATAACCAAAGGCAATGAATAGTCAAATGATAAATCAATTACTTCATAACCATATAGACCTTAGAAAAACCAAGCCCACATAACAATATTTATTTCAAAATAATTGCCAGACCCAACCTAGCAAAACACTTACACTGACAATATATAAATAACAATATATAAATAAATGCAAGGCTTCACACGATTGCATCTGAATATATAACCAAAGACAAACAAGTTTCCAAATAAATGCAAGGCTTCACACGATTGCATCTGAATATATAACCAAAGACAAACAAGTTTCCAAATAAATTGATCAATATTGAATGAGTAGTGAAAAAAATCTCAATATCAAAACTGGATAATCAAATTAGATGGCAACCCAAGGATTGGGATTAAAACTTATAGGGGAAATTCAAAACAAGGACCTTAATGTAGTCGACAACACAAAATTGGTCTTTAAAGGCCTTCAAAAATATGACATCAAATGCAAGCTCAAATAAAATGTGGTCATATGACATCCTTCACCATGTTAGGAAAGCAGACGTCATCAATTGGACACATGACACTTTGCAATCGTCTTCAAGTAGTTAGATGCCCCACCCGGATATTCCCATGTCCTTCGCTCATGTTTCCATTTATGTCGTAACTAGAGTCTCTGTATATGGAATGTGGGAATGTAGGAGGCATGTGGTCGTACCATCTTACATGACGATTCATCATGTGGAACAACTGGGAAACACATGAGTCATATTTCCTCTATAGCTTAATCAGTGTAAGAATGATTGTCGGGCTCCATCCTCCATTCAGTCTAGGCATCCTCTGATCTCACCGCTGGAATAAGATTCCCAGCTGACAGTCTGAAGGTAGTAGTGATTTTCTTGTGCACAGTCAATTCAAGAAGACAATGTGGAGACGCAGCAAAGTGTCATGTCATTGCACAACTTGTGAAGTCAAGGTAATAAAGGAAATAGTGAGAACAAAACAATGTGAACTAGAATCCCAGAAAGGGAAACTTACTCAGCTTGAATATAAAATGGAGTCATGGGACCAAAGGCATGACAAGGAAACGACCATCATTCTCAAAGAAGTGAACAACTAGGCCATACAAATATGCTCGCTCCAGCAGGAGAAAAAAGAATTTCGCTAGGTCTTGGTGCAATAATTCATAATCTCTTAGCCCCCTATCTCTTCATAGGGCTCCATGGCACCACAAGAAGTGGATCAAAAAACTCATCCCCATCTTGAGAAGCTCCAAGAAACAGGACATACATGGATAGTGGACACCACTCTTAAGTTAAATTAATCAAATTGTTATGCTTTGCAAAGTAATATGTATTATGCACTCATATGTATGTATGAATCTATACATGGCATAAGGATAGTTTGTTTCATGAGAAAGTATATGGTTTTGAAAGGGCAGAGAAAGAACTCTATTTTTTGATCTAGTCGACATTTTTTTGGAGTCTATGTAAATCTGTGTTGATTCAACATTTGTTGCTTCATGAGAAAGTAGAGATTTTTGAAAGGCCAAAGAGAGATCTTTTTTTTTATCCAGTCAGCCTTTTTTTTAAATCTATGTAAATCTAAGGGCCCACGGGGGTTTAGTCTAGTGGTAAGTGAACGTATTGTTAAGACATTTGTGTTGTTACGCAAGTCATGAGTTCAAACCTCGATTTATCTGGAGGTGTTCTTGCGAGTTGCGTGATTATCCCTAGGGGTTATAAGGTAGCTGGCAAGATTTGACCCCGTGTCACGCGAGTACGATACTGTCGTCGTTGTTGATTCCCCTAGTCATAAAAAATAAAAAAAATTGTGTAAATCTTTGTTGATTCAGTCTATATTTCTTCATGAGACAGTAGATATTTTTGAAAGGCTGGAGAAAGGACTCTCTTTCTTTAGCCAGTCGGCCTTATTTTTTTAAATCTATGTAAATCTCTCTTGATTCATCCTATGTTGCTTCATGTGAAAGTAGAGATTTTGAAAGGCCAGAGAAAAAACTCTCTTTTTTTATCCAGTCGGCCTTGTTTTTTGAAATCTATGTAAATCTCTATTGATTCAACCTATGTTGCAGCTACTTTTTTAATACAAAAATAATTGTTCTTGTCAAAAAAATTAAAACAACCCAAGGATTTACTCAATATATCATTACAAAACATGGTAAAAAGGGTAACGCAACCATAATATTAGCCAATAGCATGCACAACAATAAGGAAAAGAAGCTACATATCTGCAAAAATTATTAGAGCTATTATGTCTTGTAGGTAAGCCACTACCCAAAATTTACAAAATGACTAGCAAGTGATAAAGAATGATAAATAATCATTGGGAGTGTATGTGCTACCTATTATAAAGTCCTAACCATGATAAAATTGGTAATGATGCTAAGAAATTCTATCCCAAATTCAAACATGAAAAGCCCATAATTTTGAAAATTCAAATTTCTCTAAGTCTAGGACAAGCATAGTTTTACACATACAAATGCAAGCAACCAATACACTCTAGGTTGAAGTAAAGTAGGATCATAAATAGGCCCATACTACAACCATCACAAAAATCCAACCAATCAACCAAAATTACAAATTAACAAATCAGTGAAACAAGTGAAATCATGGCATCAAAGACGTTCCTTCGACGCTAAAGTAGATAAAGAATATTTTTTGGGCCTTGTTTTCTCTTTGTCTTCCCTAATTAGATCAAAATAATCTACTAATTCCAAGGATTGGACAACATCTATTCAGGATGGAATAGAATGCTTTCATGAAAAGAAAAAACAACTGGTGTAAACAATGCAACAAAATAAATAGTGCAAGCCTCAAGAGGAACCAACATACATATAAGAATAAAAATGCCCCATTTTAGATGGAATTTTAGAGATATATATTCGAACTTGCGAATCTTTTGAGAGAATTTACCAAAAAACAACATGCCTATCAGAAGAAACATGCCTTGTCTTTGATGGAATTTTAGATATATCTAGTCAAACCCACGAATATTTTGGGAGAATTTACCACAAAACATTAAGACTCAATTCCAAAGCCTACTCAACTTGGGCATATTTTGGTGCAAAATTACTCAAACTAGAGACATCAATCCACATTTGGTGGAATTTGAGAAATAATTGCATGAGATCTTTGAGAAAAAAATTGATAACTTGAGAGGAGGGTTTCCAATTCAATGGCATTCACGCCAATTTTTGTAAATAATGGAAAAGGAACAATATTTGAGAGGAGGCCCTTTATATTGAATCACATTTTCCCCTTGGCCAAGGTGGAATTTGAAAAATAAATACATGAGATCTTTGAGGAAAAATTGAAAACCTGAGAGGAGGGTTTCCAATTCGATGTCATTTTCATCCATTATTGTCAACAATGGTTGAGGAACCAAAATTGAGAGGAGGCTATTCGGATTCAATCACATTCGCCCCTTGACCAAGGCGGAATTGAAAAATAAATGTATGAGATATTCGAGGAAAAATTGAAAACATGAGTGGAGGATTTCCAATTCAATGGAATTTGCGCCCATTTTTGTCAACAATGGTTGAGGAAACAAAACTGAGAGGAGGCCCTTCAGATTCAATCATGGAAATCCCCTGTGAAGAGTAAGCATGCTCTAGACGTTTAGGTCCCCTTGGTCAATGGTCGATGAACCATATTTAGTGAATATTTTTTAAAATATATATAATTTTTATTCTATAACTTTCTCTTAATCCTATATAATTTTGAGTATGTGTAATTATATATATATATATTTAATAATATTTAATGTTTTTTGGGGGAACTTTACACCTTGGAGAGTTGGTCCAATAACTTCTATGATTGTATTGTGTATTTAATATTCTTTCCTTGTTTTCGGGAAAAAATGGAATCGAACTTGGTGTTCATAAATCGATTTTAATATAAAATATATATTTAAGTTAGCCTCGATAAAAGTAAAATAACCATGGGCAGCTTCGCTAAAAGTGTAATATTAAAAACAATTATTAAAAAATTGTCTACATGGCATTATTTTATCAATTTCTTGATTTTTCCTTAAGAGGACACTTTTGAGTTGAAATTTCCTCTAATGGATTGACCATGAAATCCTCAAGTACCTAATCAATCTTCCAATCTTAAATGTAAGGTATGTTGGGTATGTGTTATATTCTTTGCATGACTCTGGTGGTTTATTCGCCAAATGTTTTGGGTGGTTTTTCACCTTTGGCAGTTTAATGGCACGTGGTTTTTCAACCCATGGTTTTCCAATTCCGGTTAATGAATTAAGATTGTAATCTAATCTGGGTCAATGGATTAGTGGTTTTTTGGATGTCGCGGGATCCTAAATGGTGTATTGTAAACAATGAAGTTCAAGATGAATAATAATTAGAGGTGCATCTATAAACAGGTTGTTGGTTTTCTCGGTTTGAGTTTCCAGGGTAAATCTTTGTGTATATGTGTGATTTTCATTGTTTTCTTTTCTATTTTTTAAGAATCCATGTGTGCATTGCATTACTGTGAAAGTTTTAAAACTTACAAGGTGGACGAGGTAGCTTGAATTTGTTAATGAACACAATTTTGAAATTAAGTATATTACATGAAAAAGGGAACAAATTTGCTGATGCACCCATCAAGAGAAGACATGTAGTTTTGATAAGCTTATGTGTGACTACGTTTAGATGATACTTAGGGAACTTGCATAAGATGAGTGCTTCTTTAAAGTTAAGGGAGAGAGATTGAGAAATTAAGATAATGTGTCAAAGAGGGATGAAGACTTCTAGATACCAAAGGAAGTTTTTCTCATGTTTACAGACAAGATTTATGTTCCTAATTATGTAAAAAGAAGACGAATGATCTTAAGAGAAGTGCATCATGTGACTTATGTGAGGAATATTGGTTATCTACAAATGATAATATATTTGATGAAGTAGAGCATGATCTTGAATATGAAGAAAGATGCATTTTGAATATGCTAATGTCTAGAATTCTAGAAAGTAAATATGGAACGCCAATTATCTTATTTGACTATCTTATCCACTATCGATTCCTCAATGGAAATTGGAGGGGATTTAAATGGATTTCATCACAATATCACCTAGGAAGATGTAAAAGAATGAGTCTACCATGGTGGTTTTTTATAGATTTTCCAAGGATGCACATTTCTTAACAATGAGAATTACTGACATTGCTTTAAACATAGGTAGGATCTTTACAAAGGAGGTAGCTTCATTGCATGGAGTACCAAAGAAGATTGTGTCAAATTGAGATCTAAAGTCCACTTTCAAGTTTTGAAAGAGCATGGTATAGGAATTTGGCACGCACTTAAACTTTAACATAGCTTATCCTTTATAGTTGGATGGGTAAACAAAAAGACGAGTGAGTTAAGTACTAAAGGAAATGCATTGATAGTATGTCATGGACATACTCTCCAAGTGGGAAGAGTATTGATGGGCCTTTAGAGTATCATTTGTGGCCCATACCATTGTCATGATTTTTGATGCATTTTCAATATAAACCTAAGCCTTTCTTAGACACTCTTGTTTTTAAAGACCAAACTAAGTGATATTGACATATGCTTATTTGTATAAGTATGATTTTCTTAATTTCAAATGGATATAATGTATGTTTGTTATTTTAAGCATTTTTGAGTTAATTTTGTGATTTGTGTTGTATGGACTAATGTGGTTTGGCAAGCATAAAGAATAATGTAGTGATGATTAAGAAATTTTGAATTAATCTCATGACAATCCAACAAAATGGGGTTGAGCCCTTACATTATTGACCATCGTCAATACCCAAAACATCTCAATCAATTAATAAGGGATGATAAATTCAAGGTATCTTGTCCTCCTCATTGATGAATATGATCATCAAATTGTCGACATTAGGAGACAATAGGGAACTACTTAAGTAGTTTGATCCCTCCAAATCTCATTTGTTTTTAGAAACGCGAACCAGTGGAGGGAGAATAACCCTCTTTACTTAGTTGTGGTGGAAAAGAGGCAATTAAGTAGTCAACATCCATTAATCAAATTTTGATTGATTATTGTTGGATGTATGGGATAACTCGAGTTCTACCTTAGTTCTCCAACAAAACCCTTTTCACCATCAGCCTTTCTGGTAAACCAAAAGGCTACATCGCGCACACAGTGCACAGTGCAGTCTCACCCGAGATGGGTTATGGGTGACTACAGGATGCATATGTCTGCAGTCATGGAAGGGGATTTGGATGTTCTTTTTACTTCTTTTTCTACTTTAACATGCATTCTACTATAGTGTTCATCAGATCCATTAATTCATTCATTCATAATATTCATTATGCATACATATTCTAGTGTGCATTGTAATTAAAACCATTCATTCATCTAACCATTTAACCATAATTGCAGAAATAACAAAAGCATTCAGACACATTGTAACACAGGGTTTTACCATGGTTCACCCCCCTGGGGATACGTCCACAAAGATCTTATTCTTATTTCTTCTTCATCATCAAAATAGTGTTTCACACATTACATCATAGGATAGTAGACATTAGTGAGGCAGACTAGTGTCGCACCAATATCCACAGCTTACGACATGACCCTCAGATACATCTCATTATTGATTCCATCTGAGCTCCATAGCTCTCAACTCATACTCAAAAAGGGTTCTTCAAAAGTAATTTCTCTCTCTCAACAAAGACACCAAAAAGATGATACCAAAGACAAAGATGATAATCCTACTTCAATCTACCTCATACATCTTCTATTTATACTACAAAAATGGGTTAAAACCCTTACATTATGACTCCAAAACCCTAACCCTAACATGGCTATGTTTTTCCACATATGTGTCGGATTTCCTCAAATTTTGTCGTGCATTGCTTCCTTTTCCCTTTGCCGCGCTAGTATTCCTTCTTTTCCATCATGCATTGTTCCCTTTGGCCCATTATTCCTTGCTTAATGCACATAACTTACGAAAATTCATGCTCCAACATGCCCCCAACACTAACCTGTGGCTCATCCTGAGCCACTCAGGTCGTTTGTGCCTCCTACACTAATTTATGCAACTCCTGAAACTTATGTGCCAATTCATGTCATTTTTCCTTCATATGTGCATTCTTCTATTTAAGGTTCTTCAGGACCTACGTTGTAACGTACCCCTTTAGTACTTCTATGCTTTCCAAGTGTGCTTGTTCCATGTTGGATTTATCTGTTTCCAGCATTGTTATCATTTGTTCTACTTGCTCTTGTAGGGCCTCCAACTGAGCCTATCTGACATGTTGTTCCTCCTGGATTGTCTTTACTTCTACCTATAGGTTTTTCTTTTTCTGTGCATCCCTCAATTTCTTCAATATGGGCATTGTATTATGCCTCTCCTTCAGATCCTGGACTGTTGTATTTAAATTTTCTTCTTTCTCCTCTAGCTTCTGGATCCTCTCATCTTCCACTAGGCTTGTCCAAAGTTGTGTGGTCCTTTCATAAAGTTATGTTATCTCCTTAACTTCCAATGCAATGTGATTTGTTTGTTCTATGGATTTCTCCTCCCTTTCGGATCTAACCTCTTGAGGTTTGGTTGGTGTTATATTTCCAACCAACTCTACTATCTCTTGTTTATATTCCTCCATAGTCTATGCTATATTCTTGAGTTTTTCCTCTGTGTTTATTTTTCTTGTGAGTGCATTGTCTGGAATTGCTTGGAATAATTCTTCAAGTCTTTGCTCCAGTCTCTCTACACATTGTTTTTCTTTTGCGTTTTCCAATATTAGCTCTATAAGAATGGTCTCCAGTACTTCCTTAGCTTCCCTAGTTGTCTCCAGGTTTGTTGCATCCATACTTTCCCTAGAATGTACGTTGTGGGACACACTTACATGTATTTTATATAAGGCCTTCATCGGTAAACTCGCCAATACCAACACCAGCTACTCGACATCCTTAAGTTGTGTATGCACCACATCTTCATCTACTCACAGCATGTCCTTAGTAATGTTAAAATTTTCACTGGTCGTTGTTGTGATCTATACTATTGTCTCCTCGCTCTGCATTTTTTGTTGTTGTGTTGTCTCCTCGCTCTGCATTTTTTGTTGTTGTGTTGTCTCCTCATTTTGTGCCTTGGTAATGCGTATTTTCTCTAATGCGTGTCTGAAATTTTTCATCTCTTGCATCATTATTTCCCTTTGTTTCTCTTCCTCCTCGTATTCTTCAGTGGCGCGGTCTTGTATTCTCTCCACAACTAGTTATGCATCATCTTTTGTTATCGTGTATTATGGGACTTCCTTGTGCGCTTTCATCTTCCTGCATGCCCCACTTATTTTTACAACTAGTCTCTTTGGTGGCCTTGATTGTGTTGGCTCTATTGTTCATGGGGTATCTGGTATTTCCCCTCCTTTATGTCCCTCCTGTGCAGGGATGTTGTCCTTCTTCTGTGTCAATCCATTAATAGCAACTACGTGGTCTTTTTGTTATGTGACCGGCTTGGGGATAGGATTCTTATTTGTTGTTGTGCTCCCCTGTGTTGGCTTCTTATTCTGTGTTGTGCTCCTTGTATTACAAGCTGGGGTACTTTTCGTTTGAGATGTACATGCTTTTGTTGGTTGTTTTTCCTTGGCTGGTTTCTTATCCTTTACTTTCTCAACTAGAAGATTCCATTCTTCTTGTCACTCTTTCATCACCCAATCGACTTATTTTGTTATGGAGCAGTACCTCATCTACACCCACTCCTTTGTTGGATCCCTTTTCTCCTGAATCCACATATTATGTCGTGAGGCTTTAAATTTAGTTATCGTTTTGTACTACTCTGCCACCTCTAGTAGGATCCTCCAAGTCTTTTCTACCCTCTCCTGGATTTATTGAAGGTATGTCTTGAATATGTTGGTATTTGTTTGTCTTCCTTTTGAAACAATGGTATTCCATAATGATTCGTACTACGTTGCGATGCACCTTCCAGTTCTTTGCAGAAAAATGGTGTATTTGGGGTGATTCCAACCCACTAATGCAATCAAAATGATAAGACAGGAGTAATGGAACTACATTCCTACATCCTAGGTGTCTTTTCAATCGTCCAAAAATAAATTTAATAAGTACAGGCTCCAAATTAATACAGTTCCCTTCTCGCACTGTGCGGTTGATGTTATGACACATGTTGGAAATTTCTCCTTGCGACACTTCTGATTAGTTTACAGATCATTATTTTTGTGGCTAGCTTTGTTGTTTGTTCACTAATCATGTTTATGATGATCCCCCTGGATCCTCTCTCTGTGCCATACGTTTGTTTCATCTCTTCTTCCAATGCCTTCTCCTTGATTTTTTCGTCAAGGTATTGTGCGGGTTGTTCTTTGTTGGTTGGCAGGCCTATTATTTTGGCTATCAAATCAACATCAATGTAAACATGTGTATCTAACCACAAAATACCTCCATGCATTACTACTAGTAATTGCTTGATGCAATTATTCACTTCCATGCCCCTTCCAAAGTTGGGGATCTCTAACAGGTTCATGATACATGTATTGTATAACCTCTGTATCCATTGCTTAGGTTCCATTATGGGAACTCCCTTTGTGTTGACGCCTCTTCTTTATAAGTAAACATGTTTCAAGAACTCCAGGAATTTATCCATGTCCCTGACATCATGATATCGATATCATATTTTGTCTACACATCCAAGTAAGTTTGTGACAATTGTTACTCATGTTGGTGTGCATCGTAACAAAATGGTTACCTCTGGTTGCTTGCATGGGGATCTTTGGACATGTTGTTTACCTTTCCCCTTTACTTGCGCACTGGAATGTCATTCTTCCTATTATGTGTGTTCGTCCTCTTCTTCCTCTCCGCCAGACTCATGTTGCGTGTAACTTCCTCAACCAGTATTTTTTCATGTTGTGTTTGTTCTATGCTACGGTGATCCCTTGGCTCATTGGAATCAATCTTCTCCTTGTCTGCTACTTGTGTGTTCTAAATTTTTTCTTGTGTCGGATTTGGCTCTACTTTTGTTCTTGGTGGATCAACTTGCATCTTTTTTGTTTACTCTTTAACCAATGTAGTGATTTTCAGATCTGGGGAAGGAATGGCATCGACATCCACCACTCCCTCCGTCTGTGTAGGGATTCCAGCCGCTACTATTGGCTCTGGCGATGAGTTGTTGTTCCTGTGGCTTCTTCTCGTCATCTAGCTCGGTGATATGATCTTGGGTTGTGCCATCGTACTAGAATCTAGGTGGGTTTGAGTATGATATCTCACTATTTGCTTGTTAATTGCCTCGATGTACTTCACTTATTGCTTCTTAGCTCTATGTTTTCTCAAGTTCATAATGAAGCTTTTCGAACCCTAATTTTTATTCTAAATTCTTGTCATTAATGCTCCAAAGGTTTCCAAGCACATCTTATTAACTGTCATAAATTTTCCAAAGCTTCATGTGCATGCTTCATAATTGTGTGTTTCGCACCTCATTTTTCCGGTGACCGATTTTTTTTTCCCGATTGTTTCTCTTTTTCGGTGCGTTGTAATTTGTTATTGTGTTACATCTCTAATGCATTGGTACTTCCTTCTCCTGTAGTTTTTCTACATGAAATATATTCATTTATCATCGCACTGACTGGGTGTTTTTTGTGCACTATCATCCTTAATTATATGTCTAGCACTTATTCTTCTAACTACCTTTTTTTGGTTTTTTCTTCATTTTTCTACTATTTTCTTCCTTTTTCTTCTTTTAAATCCTACTATTTACAATATGTAAAAGTCTACTTGTTGTGTTGCAACTACTGAAGGTTAGTGGGTCAATTGTCCCTATATAGTTTCAGTTGACTACCATTCACCAGTCCTTGAACTCCCTTGTGTGCTAAGTCTTGCAGTTGTACATCACCTCCATTTGTGACAGAATTTATCTGATATGGCCCTAGCCAATGCATTATGAGCTTCCTTGGGTGCTGAAAATACTTAATGTCATAGAGGAGAACCATATCTCCTTCCTTAAAATTCTTCTTCTTGATATAACTGTCATGTCATGCTTTATCATTTTCTTTTTGTACCTTCTGATGAAAACTTTTTATGATTCTTTCCTCTTCTAATTCCATCAGTTGAGCCAATATTTCCTACATTGTGAACCTTTCTGTGATATCTATAATTGTTGTGATGTGCAGACTTGGTGTCAAATAATCTAAGGGAACTACTACCTCCTATCCATACACCAATCTAAAGGGTGTCTACCCTATTAGCTTCTTGCATGTAGTCCTATAATCCCAAAAGTATTTTTGGTACCTTCAAATCCCAATCATCTATGTTCACATTACAGATCTTTGTCAAGGCATTCTCCAAAATCTTATTGAAGGCTTCCACTATTCCATTTGCTTGAGGGTGATGAGGAGTGATCTTCTGGTGATGTATCTTAAATTCTTAAGGCATTGCCTCAATTCTATTGTTGATGAAATGATTCCCCTGATCACTCATCAATATTCTTGGACATCCAAATCTTGTCACTACATGTTCAAATAAAAAGTGTGTTGCGGTCTCTGCGCTGGAATCCTTTACTGGTGTTGCCTCAGCCCATCTGGACAAATATTTTGTCGTTTTAATAATGTATCTGGCCCCTGATCTTCTTGTTGATGGATTTATCGTGCCTGCAAAATCTACTACCCAATTATCAAACACTTGTAAAGTTACTTGCAGTCTCAATGGCATCTCATCCTGCCTGGATGACTTCCCAATTCTCTGACAAACATCACAAAACTGACAGTATTCCTTTGAATCCTTATGAACTGTTGGCCACCATAAACTTGCGCGCAATACCTTCTGCGGGGTATATTTTCTTGCGTAGTGTCCTATAAAAATCCCTTCATGTGATTCTTCTAAAATTATAGGCCTTTCATGCTCCATAACAAATCTCCTTAGAATATTATTTTCTCCGAGCTTGTATAAATAACCTGCAATCAGTTGATAATATGCAGCTCTTACTATCAAGTTCTTCTTCTGCACGGTATTAAAATATCTTGGGGCTACTCCTATACTCAAGAACTCAATAATGTCAGAAAAATATTCATTTGCAACCTATACTGAAAATACTTGGGCATCAGGAAATTTATCTTCCAAACTGCTTGGTTCTTCTCCATTAGTAATTATTGACAAATGTTCAGGTCATTCAATATTCCTGGCTTCACCACAACTTCAAAGTCAAACTCCTGAAATAAAAACATCCATATGCATATTCTTCCCCCCAACACTGTCTTATTAACTAAGTATCTCAAGCATGAATGATCTGTAAACATCTTGAAGTGTTGTCCTAACAAGTAATGTTTGAATTTTTGCAATTCATAAATCATAGCTAGACCTTCTCTTTTTGTAGTATTATAGTTCTTCTTTGAATCTGACAACTTCCTTATTGCAAAAATAATGAGGTGATCAATATCACCTTCTCTTGGTTGGCTTAATACTACTCCTAATGTTATTTCAGATGCATCCACATGCAAATGAAATTCCTTTGACCAATCTGCAAACACCAGAATTCGCGCAGTGGCCATCTTTTCCTTCAAAATATCCAAAATTTTCTAGCACTCATCATTCCACTTGTACTTGATGTCCTTATTCAACAGTTTCTCCATTGGCACAGTAATATGTGCATATCTTCTTATGAACTTCATGTAATATCATGTATGGCCAAGTGTACTCTTCAACTAGTGCACTAACTTCAATGATGGTAAGTTAACTATGACAACAATTTTAGCAGGATCAACCAGTAGACCTTGTTTACACACCACATGACTTAACAGAATCCCAAAAGGTGCGTTGAAAATGCACTTCTTAATATTCAATCAGATATGACATTGTCTACACCTATCCAACATCAGTCTTAGTACTGTGACATGGTCCTTCAATAAACTAAACATTGTCCAATCATCCAAGTAAACCTCCAAAAACTTATGTATGAAATCCTTAAAAGTTGCTACTACTACTACTCTTGAAACTTTTGTAGGTGCATTCTTCAACCCAAATGGCATAAATGTATACTGAAATGATCCCCATTTTGTCACAAATGTAGTCTTATGTCTATATTCGGGCACAATCTTGATCTGATGATATCCTGAAAATTAATTTGTGAATGAATAAGCTTCTTGACCTCAAACATTATCCAAAACTTCATTTGTAAATGGGGTGGGAAAAGGATCATGCAAGAAAGAATCATTCAGTTTTCTCAAGTCAAAACAGATCCTAATTCCCCCTTGCTTCTTTTCTTGCACAACCATAGGACTGATCCACTCTTTTTCTTCCACAAATTCTATCACACCAACTTCTAGCATCTTGTCAATTTTTTTCTTCACTTTCTCCTTATATATTGGATTCAACCTGTAAGATATTTGTCTTATAGGTTTGGCTTCTAGCTTCAAAGGGATCTTCATCTCTCCCAATTCTCCTGCTAGTCCCTTTATCTCCTTAAATTTTGATGGTAACAAATCATTGTATTTTTGTAGTAAATATAAGACCCTTTCTAGTGTCTGAGTATCCAAATAATATCCAATACTTGCAATCTTCAGGTTTTTTGTTGTTCCAATATTTACCTTTTTTATCTTTAATGGGGCTACATAATCTTATGATTATAGCTTGAGACCCTCTACTTCTCTTTCTCCTTCAACTTCTGGGATATTGATATCGTGTGGGTTATCCGTTGTTGGGTCTTCTTCTTCTGCGACATAATAGCAAGGTAACAATTATCTAAATGTATGTCTCTTCTGGTGCTAGAATGTTGTCACAATCTCTACTTCAGGTTCTTCAAAAATCATTTCCCTCTACCTTTAATGTTGTATCTATCTCTGGACTCTCATGCTCAAAGGCAAATGTAACCAAAAAAAATTGTTGCATTTCTTCCCAATTGACAGTTTCTTTGTGTTGTTCTTGTTTTGTGTACCAGTTCCTTGGAATGTCTTCTAAAGTGTGAATAAAATGGTGTGGCCATTATTCTAGTGGTACTAATATCCATTGAACCATGCACTTATCTATGTGTTCCCTAGGTTGTCCAATCCCATCATATTTTTCCGAAGAGTTGTCCTCCTGCTCTGCGACAAATCCAATGCATAGTAACATTTTACATTAAAACCAGTTCTTAATATTTTCCTTATGGGCACCCCACCAATGGGAAGGTGTGGCTTTCAATGCTATGTCTAGAGTTAATAGCCTTTGATTTTCCAAAATCTCTAATTCAAACTTTGTTAAAAATTCTTCTAGATTACTCTGACCATACAAAGTAGAAGGTTCTCTTACCTCGGATCCAATCCATCTCAACACGTGCGTCATTCTGGCACATATTCTAGTTGATAATTCATGTAGTTGTTTCTACCAGTTGTCTAGTCCTATGTCAAAGACTGAAGCGAAAGAACTAATACTCCTCCAAATCAGCATTCCATCTGCAGTTGGGTTGATATAATCTTCTTTGCACACAGTGGTTCTGTAAAGTTGGTTTATGTATTTTATAAGAATATTATCAGTAGGTTCCACATACCTTCCTCCTTCTGAAGGGTCCAAAGGTGAAATAAATATGTATTCTCCATATTCAAAGATCATGATTCTTCTGTGTCTTCAAATTTATGATTTCTTGGTTATCAAAATCCCAATCCAATCCCAACAAAGCTGGATAGGGTGTAGTATTGTCTACTATGTCAATGAATTCAAAGTCTACCATGGTGTGTATACCATTTAGATCTAATGGTATCCCCTTCAACCTTACCAGTGCCACCACTTTTTGCAAATTTCCTAACTTCAACTATATACGTGAATACACTAATTTAGGTTCTCCCATATCTTCCCATGTCTTCTTTGGTAGAACATTGACTTCATACCCTAAGTCTAGTATAATATCTCCCATATTGAAATCTCTAATATTTTCATTCAACCTTAATTCTCTGCTTGTTCTTCTCTTCCTCTGGACCTGATTTATTGTCTTCACCCCCTCTTCCCCAGCATTACACTTTTATAATAGATTGTGTAGTACTTGTAGAGATTACTTATCATTTAATAGCTTAACACAAGATACCAAAAAGTTTCTTGAGTTACTTCCTTGCTCTGAAGGATTCTCTTTGTTGGTCTGATCAAACAATGGAGGAATTTCATACACTGGTACATCATCTATTGGCTTTTCTCCTGAAGTGGACACAACATTCTCCTTTAGAATATCCTTTCTAGATTCCTTGAAGATCTCCTTTTCTTTACGCGCATCAAATTTATGCTCAGGTTTTGCATTTTTCCTTACCCATTGGTGTATATCCTAGTTCTGTCATGTTTCATCAGCTCCTTTCTTAGCTCCACCTCGAGTCACTATATAGATCTTATTTCCATCCTCTTCCTTTTCTTCCACAACAATCCATTACACATTTTTATTATTATGGTTCCCCTTGTCCTGTATCTTTAGAAAAAGTGTTGGGCAGACTTCTCTTTCGTGGTTTGCTCTGTGACAATACATACATGTCTAGGTGATAATGGGAAATCTCTTGCATATTTTCCAGGCTTCTGAAAGTTATGACAAACTACTGGTCCTCGACCTCCTCCAAATCCTCTTCCTTCACATCCACCTCATCTATATCATCCTCTATTACCCTGATTCTCTTTGCGTGGTGTATTATATTGCGGTCCTTGATTGTACTGTGATTGTGTGTTATTGTACTATGGTGATGTTGCGCACTACTATGCAGGATTATAGTGTTGTTTCCCTTGAAACTATTGTGCATTATATTGGGGTTTCTACAGGATATTATACTATGCTTGTTGTGCATTGTTATATTGTTGCTACGCAGATTGTCCTATTATATGTTCAGCCTGCACCATGTATGTATCTAAAATCCTTTCTTTCATCATTTCCAGAGTTCTACAGTATGTGTCTTCATGTCCCACTAACTTACAAAAATTACAAAAAGTTCTCTTTGGAATTGTCTGATAGTTTTTCATCAAAGGAAAATGATCAGGATCATGTCCATGTACTTTACATATCTCACACCACAATCCTCCTGAAGACAAAGGGTTTGGAATCCCCACTCCTATATATTGCGCAAATAGTGGACATTCATTCTTATTATGACATTTTGTCCTTCACATTGTACACTAGACAGCTTCTCTATTTTCTTTTCATTTATTCAGATCATGGATAATTTTAAGGATGGGAAGTTATATTAAAATGTAGAAACTTGGGCTAATATGACTAGTCCTTAATGTGCAAAATGTAAAATGTTTGGCAATACTTTTGTAAAAATATTCAAATTTCTAAGGATTTTATATAGTTTCTATAAAATTTTGGCAATTTTTAAGGTAAAATAATTTTATTCTATGGAATTTGGGTGAATCATTTTTAAAAAAAATGGAAATTGGCAAATATGTTTTTGGGAAAAACAATGGAAAATTATTCCATTTGTGAAATTTAGCCCCTAAAATCATCTATGATTCTGATTTAATTGAAATGTTAAGTTCTTCAAATCCTATCACAGCTCATCCACACCTGGATCTATATGCTTATATTGATTCTCTTCTAACTGTAAGGATGATTGCAGAGCCTCACCCTGGGTATGGAATTTTCCGTTGTCTCAAAGGATACTTCAAGTGTGGAAACAAATAATTAACAAACAGATGTCTATGTTGCATATCAGTAATCGAGTATTTCAACTTACCTTTTAGCCTTTAAAACTTTTGATCAACCTCCGAGACCGATTCTCCTAGATTTTGCTTAATATTTATCATATTGTTCATAAATTGATCCTCTGAGCTTGGCTTCTGAAATTCATTGATCAATTGTCTCTTCACCTCTGCAATAGTTGTAGGTGATCCTATCAGGTTATTTATGTTGAAATTTTGGTATGCGCGTTTAACCATAGACAATGTCACATCATTTTCACCGAACAATAGGCATTCACATGCCACCCCCGATCACACTCACCTTTACTTAGAATCATTCTAGAAAGCCTACTCCATAACCAACAGATAAACCCTAGTTGCTAATTGCAACAAAAAATCAAGACAAGTAGAGCGCTCCTTCTCCAAGGGTAGCACACAAGAGAGAGAGTCTCCATATTCACAGAACAAGTACCATACACAACTACAGTAGCTACAGCTGCAATACTCTCTCTCTCAAACTGTTTCCATACTTAGAAAGAATATCACTAAGAATATCACCAAGAATATCACCAAGAAATTCACCAAGAGAGAGACCAAGACCAAGAGATGACCATGCGCCCTTATTCCTCCTTTCAGTTGTAGTTGTAGTTGCAACTGAATCTATCCACAAGACTCACACACTAACTGGGTGTACAAATGAGATAAAACATCCTCTATTTATATAAATTTGTCCAGTGACTTTTCTGGTTAGGTCGACTAGACTTTCTGGTAATTATATTTTATGTTTATCTTTTTCCTATGGAGCCGACTTGTATTTCTGGAATATAATATTCTAATATTATTTATTCTTCTAGGTTGAATTGTCTTCTAGGGTTTCAACACATATTTTTAATGGTTCACTTGCTTCCAGAACATCCTATTCTAAGCCATAGGTTACATGTGGAGGTTAATACCTCCCGCAGCTACCAAAACATCAACAATTTTTTGTGAGATCAATGTACGAATCTAATGCACGGTATCTAAATGTTATTACAAACTGCGCAACCTTGGTATCTTCATCCATAATATTCTTGGCTGCCCAAATATTTTCATAGATGAAAATATGCTTCTCTAGGTCCTCCGACCCTTCTCCATGGAATTTAAGTAACCTAATACTGGGATCTTTACATGTCATTTTGAAGTTTGTTGTGCTACCACCTCCACGCGGTGTAAAAACTTGGTTGCTTCTTGCTGAATTATTTCTACTTGAATTAGACCCTACCCAAAAATTCTTCTACCATTAATCACTTGTTGGTTCACCAATTTTTCTTCTTTAGTTGTCTTAGTCGCACATGGGCATGTGGGTTCCACACTAATTCAGATCTAGAATGGAGAGTCTTCTTCTACGTCAAACCCATAACCTATGGTTTTCCTCTCATATGTGGCGTACAAGATATCCTCAACCTGCCTCGTGGCACAGAGATCCTCTACCTCTTCCTCATGACTAGCCAAGCCCTCTCGCTCAACTATTGTCGTCTTCTTACTATTTATGTTATACTAGTAGGGTCGTCTATTGGGCATCACACCTGCTTTTCTTATGATATCCATGGCATGTTCATCATCCATCATGATGGGGTCCATTGCTTCCTTCTTCTTTCTACTCTCCATAGCCTTCTCCATATCTCAGATCTTCCTTAGTGCTTCCCCTAATTTCCCCATGCACGTGGAGTGATTTAGTTTTCTGATTCCATGGTCATTATGCCTTTATCATATAATAAAATCTTGATCGACGTGTAAAGTGACTTGATGTACCTCCCTCTTGGTCATTTTAAAAAATCATGCTTTGCAATAGTATATGAATTCATTGTATCTACTGCAAATTCAGTAATAAACCCAGCAATAATATTGTCTAACCAGAAATCTACTGAGTGCATGAATTTATTATTATCCCTTTCGAAATGCACAATATCTTGAGCATTCCACTCAACTAGTCTAATTTGATTCATGGGATAGGTATCCTTCAACCTTAATATCCACTCTTGCAATAACTCTGGAAAATAACATAAAAATTCTTCATGCAAATCAGTAAACACATACATCTACAGGTATTGGCGTGGTGTATACCTGGAACTCTTATTATCTTTTTGTGTGAACTCTAGTTGCTTTGTCTCCAACCATATTTCAATCTCTTGCTTCGTAGGATTCCATGGCCTCAACATCCCTTTTTACCACTGCAACTTCTTCACCAAACCCCTTCTCGGTTGTTCTTCAGAGTTCCAGCTGGCAATGAAACCATTTTTTGGGTGTATGGGTTGACCCAGATTCTACCTTAATTCTCCACAAAACCCTTTTCACCATCAACCCTTCTGGTAAACCACAAGGGTACACCACACACAGAGTGCATAATGAAATCTCACCCAAGATGGATTATGAGTGACTACAGGACACAGATGTCTGCAGTCATGGAAGGGGTTGGGGATGTTATTTTTACTTATTTTTCTACTTTAACATGCATTATACTATAGTGTTCATCAGATCCATTAATTCATTCATTCATAATATTCATTCTACATACATATTCTGGTGTGCACTGTAATTAAAACCATTCATTCATCTAACCATTCAACCATAATTGTAAAAATAACAAAATCATTCAGACACATTGTAACACAGGGTTTTACCATGGTTCACCCTCCCCTGGGATATGTCCACAAAGATCTTATTATTTCTTCTTATTCTTCATCAAAATAGCGTTGTGCACATTACATCATAGGATAGTAGAGAGTAGTGAGGTGGACCAGTCTCGCACCAAGCTCCACAACTTGTGACGTGACCCTCAACTACATCTCAATATTGATTCCATCTGAGCTCCACAGCTCTCAACTCAGACTCAAAAATAGTTCTTCAAAAGTAAGTTCTCTCTCTCAACAAAGACACCAAAAATATGATACCAAAGACAAAGATGATAATCCTAATTCAATATACCTCATACATCTTCTATTTATACTACAAAAATGGGTTGAAACCCTTACATTCTAACTCCAAAACCCTAACCCTAACATGGCTAGGTTTGTCCACATATGTGTCGGATTTCTACAAATCCTGTCACGCACTGCTTCATTTTCCCTTTGTCGCACTAGTCCTCCTTCTTTTTCGGCACGTTGTTCCCTTTGGCCCATTCTGACTCACGTATTGTTCTTAACTCCCAAAAATTCCTGCTCCAACAATTATCTTATTCCCAAGCACCATTTCAATGTTTATATAGACTTAGATAGTAGAGTTAGGTTTCCAAGTTTTTGTTTCATTTCTATATTTTGTTGTTGGATACTAGCTTGATTTGTGTTCAGGAGGTAGAGTTTTCTCCTCCTTTGACATGTAACATTTTCTTAACAGAGGAATAAGATATGACTAAGGGTTTTTTTTCTTGTGTGTTCTATAGGATTCCAAGAGCCCCCTAGGGTAAAAAAACTCAAGGGGGGGTTAAAGGAATCCTCATTTCATTATCATCATTAGTATTTATGTTGTGAGTTTATTTATCTTTATGTAGAATAGAGTATTTGATTTATACCAATTCTATATTATCAATACTTTCATTTACAACAACACTTTTATTTTAATGAGTTATTATGATTGCTCTTACCAATTGTAATGATTACTGATTTGAAATGTGGACCTTGTAAATCTATAAACATGATGGTTAGTGATGTGAAATTTTTTAATTCTAATATTTGTACAATGGTTATTTAATCTAAGGAGCCTCCTCATTCTAGTAGTAATTACGTAGCCCCACTTTTTAGTGTTTTTGTTGAGGAGGTTGTTAAAAATTGCATTAGGATAATTTGGAATTTTAGTTTTAAAAACGACACAGATATTAGATTTATAAATAGATTGCATGCATCAATTTCAGGATACTTTTGGATACTTTCTATCAAAGACCCATATTTCTAGTGAAAATAAAGTAGGAAACAATGGCCAAATACAAGAAGAAGAAGATTTTTAAGACTTTTTAAGGCAACATGCTAAAAAAATCCGAGAAACATCAAACATATTATTGAAGAGTTTTACGAAGGAGAAAACAATGTTACAGGGGTTTTTATAAATCCTTTTACTCTGATATAAGCATTGCAGCTACAGAAAAATCACTATCCTTGGATATCATGGCAAAAAAATATCAACTAGAGGTTTCTCAATTTCCAATTTAGAAAACTAAAGAGGAAACAAGATTGAAGAACATAAATCAATTTGTTCTTCCCCATTTCCATGGTTTGACTATTGAAGACCAATATACTTTTCTCTTTGAGTTTGAAGTTCTCCGTAAAACTTACGATTACTAAAGGAAGTAGCTTTAAGGTGGTTCATGATTTTGGATGGAAATAGTACCAACAATTGGGATCAAACGAAGCATACTTTCTTCGACAAATACAAAGATTATTGCAAAGCTTGAGACACCAAGGATTATATATTTCAAATGGCCCAAGGAGAAAATGAATTCTTAAAGGATTGTGAAAAAAGGTTCCAGCTCAACTATAAGAGAGTTAACACATGTACATTGGATCTAGAATCCCTTAAGCTAGTACTCCTCAGAGGTGTGAAAGAGGAATTGATGGAAACCTTGAACCTCCTTGCAAATGGTGATATCTCTAAGTTATCGTATGAGCATGTAAAGCAATTTTTCAAAAAATAAGTCTAGAGTTGTAAGCATAAAGAACAAAGGATGCATAAGTGTTTTTGTATAGTCTTCAATGGAATCAACAAGTCTCACAAAGTCTGAAATTGAGACCTTACTAGAGGACATGAACACTCTAGTCATACAATTAGATATTATGCAGGTCAAAAGAAAACATGAAGAGGTTGAAAAGGCTCTACTTGTTTTATGCCCTAAATGCACAAGGAAGGATGTCAATAATGAGTTTCCATTAAAAATAATATGTTTGTGGAATCTGTGAAGAGAATCGTCAAAAAAATCCAATGTCCATATCTACCTAGCCTAAATGCTATGTACTAAGGAGAAAAGGAGAATATGTGTTGATGTTTCTGGTAGCTGTGGGAGATATTCACCTCCTACAAAATCCTTTCTTATAGATGAAGATGCAAATGAAGTCAAGAAATATCCCTTTGAAGAAGTCGGATCCATAGAGAATAATAAAGTAAAATTATATTGCTCTAAAAGAGAACTCGGACCATAGGAAAATTATAATGGGAAATTATAATTTTTCTAGAAAGGACAAGTCGGCCCCACTAGAAAAGTATACTAATTAGATTGGTATAAATATGAGACTATCCTTCTCATTTTGACATGGAAAATTTGGTCTGATATATCTCTGTAGCAGTTGCAGTAAAGGGGCCTATTCTGAGGCAAAAAAAAGGGGCTATTCTGAGGCAGTGAAAGGAGCCTATTTTGAGGCAGCAAAGGGGACCATTTTGAGGCAGAAAAGAGGCTAAGTATGAGGCAAATTTGGGTGCACATGTAGCAGCATATATCTATGTGCTTGAATAGCATTTGGTCACACATGTAGATAGTGTTTGGATAGCATATGTTTATGTGTTTGAACAACAATTTGGGCACCCCTATAACAGCAGTCTTGAGGCAACAAAGTGATAGATCTAAGAGGCTGATATATGAAAAATTGAGACAGTGATCTGAGCCATCATTGGAAAGCAACAGAGTTATCTCCTTAGGAGCTCTAGAGTACATATCTGAGCAGAAAAGGTAAGTATGTGTTATCTGGGATTCTTTCTTGTTGCTTTACTTTACTAGATATAACTATTTCATGGTTATATTGTATTGGCATTAATCGTCTCTATAAGAAAAGGTGTTTGGTTTTCTTCCCTTGTGTATAATGTTTTCCTAGGATAACTTCTATGCTCTGCTCGAGGGTGGCACTTGAGGATGTCTATGGTTGGGTGGCAATGGAAGAGCATTGCCTATGGAAAAACGATCACACCCATAATTTTTTAATTTGTGCTTGGTTAATCTTCTTGAGATCTTGGTTATTCATTGCAATTAGTCTAGTATTCAAAAATTCAACATGGTATCAAAGCATTGTTCCTAAAGAAACCATTGCACAAGTTTCTCTAGCACCTCTTGCAGAATCCATTGTCATTGTTGTCGGATGGTGTTGTTTTTTGTCATTATTGTCGGACGTATGTACTTTTATATGTTAATTTATATCATTATCATGAGGGTGTTTGTGGGAGAAGGGATTTTTGTCCTAGTAGCAACTTATATCCAGAGGGATCTCAGATCCAGTACATTCAGAGGACAATGCACCCTCCAGGTTTGATTGTTTTGATATGCCTCTAGTTGTTATGGCACCATTATGATATTATGTTTTGATCTATTGGAGTTATGATCATTATACTAACCACATAATACTAGAGATTCATTTGTTTATCTCCCCTCTAGGAAATATTCTTGTTTTTTTATATGTTCCGGGCAGGTTATACTTCATGGAGGTTTCCATGGAAATATTTTTGTTCTTGTTTTCTTTTTCCAAGTAGGTTACCTCGAAGGCATGTCACTAGTGATAGCTCTGAGAGGGAGATATAGTGACGGTTGCAAAAGGAAACTTATTAGATGATCTCGGGTTTGAGACATGAAGCAGTCTGACCGGAGTTTGTACAAGATTGACAATTGCTTCCTTGAGTGGATCTGGTATCATGGATGAGACAGTGGCAGTATTTGTGATAGGTTGGTCATGGGGATAGGTTGGACACTTTAGGATATCCAATTCACATTCACGTAACCAAGGATAAAAGGATGAAGTTATACCTTTTAGTCAGGAAGGGTACTTTTTTTGGGTATCGTGAATCGTCGAACACATATCAGATCTACATCCCAGGTCAGATACAAATTGAGTGAGATGCAGGAGGAGATGGTGTCTTCTTCCCCTCACCCTTCAGTAGCTTAGAATGATATAGTTGAGCCTGTTGATCCAGTTGATCCAGTACATCCTATTGATGTTCCTACAGATATTGTAGTAGGCCGGAAGAGGTCTGCCTGGGCCCATTCAAATTCTATAGGAGGCAGAGAGATATGCGCTCCTCGTGGTACTTTCAGAGAAAGTAAGAGACCTCACAGATTCTCGAGCTATGTTGCAGCTATGAGCCACATCATTGATTATGAGCCTTCCTGTTATGAGGACGCATCCAGTCAGCCAGTATGGAAAGATGCCATGATGGAGGAGTATCAGTTCATCATGAAGAATGATGTGTGGGATATTGTTTCGAGACCCAAAGGGAAGTATGTGGTGACTTTCGAGTGGATTTATAAGATAAAACATACATTTGACGGGAGCATTGAGAATCACAAAGCAATATTTGTCGTTAGAGGATTCTCTCAGGTGGAGGGAATAAACTATGAGGAGACCTTTGCTCCTATTTCTTGATATACCACCATTCAGGTGATTATTGCACTTTATTCAACCTTCGGTTGGAGATTACATCAGATGGACATGAAGACAACTTTCCTCAAATGGCGAGATTGAGGAAGAGGTGTCTATCAAGCAGCCAGATGGTTTCGTGATTCATGGGAAGGAATCCCATGCGTGCAGGTTGAAGAAGGCCTTGTATGGACTCAAGCAGGCACCTCATGCTTGGTATGCGAGGATTGATGGATACCTGATGAGTTTGGGTTTCAAAAAGAGTGTTGTTGATGCCAACCTATACTATAAGGTTGTTGATGGTGATTCCTTGATTTTGATCCTGTACGTTGATGATTTATTTCTCACCAGAGCAGAGAATATCATTGCTTGTTGCAAGCATGAGTTGGCCTTTGAATTTTATATGAAGGATCCTGACAAGATGCATTACTTCTTGGGACTTGAGGTGTGATAGATAAATGATGATATATTCCTGATTCAGGTGAAGTAAACAGTTGAGATCTTTAGGAGATTTGGGATATTGGACTATAAGTCCATGACTACGGTGATGGTGATGAATATGAAGAAGTTGATGTGTCTTCTTCCGATTCAGATTTGATTGATCCGACCATATCCCAACAGCGGATTGGATCATCGATGTATCTGGTTAACACCATACATGATGTTTGTTATACAGTGAGTTCACTTAGCCAGTTCACGAGTCAACCGAGGAAAGTACATTGGGTGGTTGTGAAGCATGTGTTGAGATATTTGCGAGACAGAATTGGATATGGCCTAAGACATGCTTCCAGTGTTGACATGAGACTGCAGGGATATGTTGATTCAGATTGGGCATGGAGCACAGTTGACAGGAAGAGCACCATAGGGTGTTGCTTCAATTTTGGATCTGCCATGGTTTCTTGGTGTAGCAGGAAACAAACTTTTGTGGCTTTGAGTACGACAGAAGCCGATTATATTGCAGTATGTATGGAAGTATGTGAAGAAGTGTGGCTTCGGAAGCTCCTTGCAGGATTGTTTGATCAGATACTGGATCCCACCATGATTCATTACATTTTATATATGGTGTAGAGGAAGGAAGTATTAGTGGAGTACCTTCCTACAGATGAGCAGATTGCAGATGTTCTCACCGAGCCTCTTACCAAGTCTAAGTTTGAGTGCTCCTATGATAAAATTGGAGATAAATGTCCCTCTCATTAAGAGGGAGTATTGATGGTTGCAGCTTCGTGAGACATTCTTCTGTGACGATACTCCTCGACGGACTGAGTTGAGTATGACACTTATTGATGGACTGATAAGTTGTATTGGGTTGGTGCCCAAGGACCTTTGGATTGTAATCCATTTGGTTGAGATATCTCTCTAGGTATTCTCCCGAGAGTAGTGGGTTGGGTCGAACTGTGAGGACACTCTCCAGATATTCTCCCCAGAGCAGTGGGTTGGGTCGATCTGCGAGTGTGTTGTGACTTCTCCCTGTCTTCTCCCCAATGGAATGAGCTGGGTTGACCTGTGATAGGTCTTGTCCTTAGTCGGACTGAGCTGGGTCGACCTGTGACGGGTCTTCTCCTCAGTTGTGTTGGGTTGGGTCAAACTGAGACGGTTCTTCTCCCCAGGTAGATGGGTTGGGTCAATATGTGTGGATGACCCTGATATTCTTCGCATATCGAGTTGGGTCGACTTGGAGAACACTCCTCTGAGACAAAGTTGAGTATGACACTTGTCAGAGTAGCGACAATTTGTCCTAGGGTGGCACCCAACATCCCATGGGAGTAGACCATGAGGACACATCCCTTGGAATTTGACCAAGTGGACACATCATGAGAGAGTAGGTCCTTGACGATGCACTACGGGCAAGTAGGTATTATTGACACACTATGGGCGAGTAGGTCCTAGTGTATTCTAGTGGTGATGAGGCCCTAGAAAAGGTCCACATTGGGTGTAGCCATGTGCGAAGTGATGATGCTACCAGTAAAATGGTCTATGTGACCATGGTATGGTCATAGGACCATGGCATATCCTATGAGGCCATGAGGAATAGAGGAAAAAACATCATGGAGAATACCTCCCTAGCTAAGAGGGAGTGTTGATGTTTCTAGTAGCTGCGAGAGATATTCACCTCCTGCAAACCCTTTCTTATAGATGAAGATATCAATGAAGTCACTAAAGATCCCAATGAAGAAGTCAACTCCATAGAAAATAATAAAGTAAAATTATATTGCTCCAAAAGAGAAGTCGGCATATAGGAAAATTGTAATGGGAAATTATAATTTTTCTAGAAAGGACAAGTCGGCCCCACTGGAAAAGTCCACTAATTAGATTGGTATAATATGAGACTATCCTTCTCATTTTGACATGGAAAATTTGATCTGATATATCTCTGTAGCAGTCGCAGAAAAGGGGCCTATTATGAGGCAGCAAAGGGGCTATTCTGAGTCAACGAAAAGAGCCTATTCTGAGGCAAAAAAGGGGACCATTCTGAGGCAGCAAAGAGGCTAATTCTGAGGAAAATACGGGTGCACTTGTAGTAGCATATATCTCTATGCTTGAAAAACATTTGGTCACACCTGTAGATAGTGTTTGGACAACATATATTTATGTTCTTGAATGACAATTTGGGCACACCTATAACAATAGTCTTGAGGCAGCAAAGTGACAGATCTAAGAGGATGATATATGATAGTTTGAGACAGTGATCTAAGCCATCATTGGAAAATAGCAAATCCATCTCCTTAGGAGTTCTAGAGTACATATCTGAGAAGAAAATATAAGTACTCGTTATCTGGGATTCTTTGTTGTTGGTTTACTTTACTAGATATAACTAGTTCATGGTTATATTGTATTGGCATTAATATTCTCTATAAGAAAATGTGTTGGGTTTTCTTCCCTTGTGTAGAAGGGTTTCCGAGGATAACTTATATGCTCTGGTCGGGGGTGGCACTTCAGGATTCCTATGGTTGGGTGGAAATGGAAGATCATTGCCTATGGAAAAACGAGCAGAGCCATAATTTTGTAATTTGTTCTTGGCTAATCTTCTTGAGATCATGGTTATTCACTATAGTTAGTCTAGTATTCAAAAATTCAACAATATGGAGAAATCATGTTTCATCCATCAAAGAAGGAAAGGACCACCAAGGAAATTCTAATAATATATGTTTTATTCACATCCTCAATGTTTCAATAATGCTTATAATATGCACATGTATACTCCTCCAACAACCTAGTATCCCCCTAACGAGTCTTATTGGCAAGTGCAAAATCAAATACCTCAACAATGATAGTATCCTCCTCAACCTCATCGTTTTCCATTTCATCCTTCACAACAGTCTCAAGGTCAATGGCCTAACCCTCAGAAATCCCTGAGAGATCAAGGATAATAGCAATAAGTATTGTTGCCACCTCCTACACAAATCACTACCCACCAAGATCCTAAACAACCATATATCCCTACCCAACCAATGCCAAACCCCAAAAACAAATAAACCAAACGAGTCTATAATAACAAGATGAAAAACTATCCAACCTACTCATTAACTTCATTGAAAATTAAATGAGTTAAATCTTCACTCAAGACCCCCTGAAGAGAAAGAGATCCAAGAGAAAACCTATAGTGGGTGCTTAGATGATGTTATAGGTTCCTTTATACTACTAAATGAGTAGGAATATCCAACTACATATATTTGAAAGAGCTTGAAAATTGAGAAAACTCAAATACAATAGGGGTGTGAGTGGGTCAATATTCAACATAGATAAACCTAAGAGAGAAATGTTGAAAAGATCGCACGATTATAATATGAGATTTTGAACACAATTCAAAGAATTCAAATACAACATGGGTGTGGGTGTGTAAGTACCCAACACAAATGCACCTAAGAGAGCATAACTCGTAAGGAAGCTCAAATACAAGATGAGATGGTGTTTATAAATACTCGACTCCTTATAAAGAGTGGCCATGGCCAAAATAAAGAAGAGAGTAGGTTTGTGAATAACCAACGCAAATACAGTTGAGTCATGACTATTGAAATACATGTGAGTTGGGGTGTGGATATCCAACTCAAATTCATCGTCCATTGTAGTTGAAAAGAGGTGAGAGGGTTAATAAATACCCCTCTCAAAACAAGGTCAACCCTATGCACAACATACTCACTGAAGATGGATAGGGGACAAAGAAGAGAAAGCATTGGATCGCACCTTACCCCTTTAAAGTGGAATCCATTCAATTTGGAGATAGAAGTTGTAATGTATAAGCTGCAAAAGGGTGATATGACCCTAGCAATAGACCTCCAATAGTGTAGAAATGCAGATCAAGTCTCCTCCAAGCAAATCGAGCTTCTTCTCTTCCAATGGTGCTCCCTACTGCTGGAAAACCCTCCAGATATGTACATAAAACTCCAAATATTGCATGTTGAATACCTGTGACTGGATTAGAATGGTGAGGAAGATATCTTTCACCTCCTTGGCCAAGCTTGAACCAGGAATAGAGGAATATTTCACCTCCTTGCTGGTTTCTAGGGTTTGTTCACTCAAAACCCTCAAAACGTAAGTTGTCTAGCTCAAGAGTGAAAGAGAATAATGATTTCAAGATGAGGAGAGGGGCAACCTCCTCTTTCTTTTATACCTCCTTTTTCTAATTTGTCATTGAGTTGTTTGTTCCCACTTGCTAAGGTTTTTATTTAATTCTCTTTTAATTCATTTAATATTCCTTAGCCTTTTTACCTATGTCACTTTAATAATATAATTTTAGATCTCCTAGGGACAAAACCATACTTTCCTTCCCCTTATTTGTCTTGGACTATAGTCTAGAGGGGTAGCTATACTACTACGTCCTTGAGCTCGTGTGTTAATGAGAAGGGGATATTACAGTCTCCCCTACTGGAAATTGTTTTCCCTCAAGCAATCCATAACCAATTTCTTGCAATATTCACTCACTTTCCCAAGTAGCATCTTCTATGGGAAAATCTTTCCATTTAACCAAATATTCTTTAATTACTCTGCTCCTTAGTTGTTTCACCATGGTTTCTATGATTTCCTTTGGTATTAAGTGTAGCTGCCTTTCTTCATCAACTGGTGGCAATGTCTCATTGACTAGTATATGTTGTCCCAATTCTTTTTTCAAGCAAGACACATGGAAAACATTGTGGATTTTACTCCCTCAGGGAATTTTCAATTCATATGCCACCTCTCCAATTCTTCTTTACACTTCATATGGGCCATAGAAGCATGGTTGTAATTTCTCAGCACCACTCGTCTTGATAGATGCTTGTCTGTATGGTTGCAATATTAAGTACACCAAGTCACCAACTTCAAAAGTACGCTCCACCCTTTTCCTATCTGCATATAACTTTTGTTGGTTTTACGCTTTATGGAGATTGTCCTTGAGTTCTCTAATGATGTCCTGATTAACCTAGATCCACTCCTTTTCCATAGGGGCTTTTCTCTCCCCGAATACAATCTCCTCAAAAGTAAGAGGATCATAATTGTATAGAGATTTAAAAGGGGACATGCCAATGGACGTGTGGTAGGTGGTATTGTAACAATACTCCCCCAAGTAAATCCATTTGACCCAAACTTTTTGTTGTCCTGCTACATAATTTCTTAGGTAACCGTCTATCCATTTGTTCACAATTTCAATATTCCCATCAGTCTAGGGATGGTAGCTAGTGCTAGGAGTCAATTCAGTGGCCACCAATCTAAACAATTCCTGTCAAAAGATACTCATGAACTTGTTGTCCTTGTCACTAAAAATGGTCTTAGGTAAGCCATGCACCTTAAAGACCTCTCTGAAAAATAACTCAGCTACATGTGATGCATTGTAGTCCATGGAGATGGAAAAGAGATGATTGAACTTGGTCATTCGATCCCCAACTACGAATATGCATTCCTTACCTTGCGCTCTGGGAAGACCTGTGATGAAATCCATTGAGATACCCTCCCATTTGTTCTCTAGTATTGGAAGGAGTTGTAAGAGTCGTATTGGATGAGAGTGCTCATCTTTATTATGTTGGCAAGTAGCACATTCCTTGATGTAGCGCATAATTTCTCCTTTGAGTCCTTTCCAATATAACCTTTCTCTTACCTGTTTGTACGTCTTAAGGAACCCTTGATGACTTTCCATTGGTACATCATGGAAGGCTTGGAATACCTTTCTTTTGAATGTAGATTCTGGTACTAAATAGATCCTTCCTTTGTAATAAATGATGTCATTTATGACCCTGTACCTGTCATCATGTAGTTTCCCATCCATCAACTCACATGAAAACATGTTCTTGGAGTATTCCATCAACAACTGTGATTTCCAATCTACTGATATTTCTGTCATGGAATATGTTGAAGGTCTTCTTGATAAGGCATCTTCAACTACATTATTCTTGCCTTTGACATATTCAATATCAAAATTATAAGCTTGAATATTTCTTACCCACTTTTGTTCTCTTGTTCAAGTCCTTCTGAGATAAAAAGTACTTGAGGTTATTGTGGTTTGTTCTTACTACAAATTTCGCTCCAACTAAATATTGTTTGAATTTGGAGAAAGCATGCATTATGGACAACATCTATTTGTCGTAGATTGTGTAGAGAAACTCTGGGCATCTCAGCTTATGGCTCTCATAGGAAATAGGATTCCTATTCTACATAAGGACGGCCCCTACTCCTGCTCCTGATGCATCATATTCTAATATGAAAGGTTGAGAAAAATCAGGTAGGGAAAGTACCGGGAAAGTACTCATAACTTTCTTCACTTTCTCAAACATGACATGTGCTTCATGACTCCAAGTGAAAGCCCATTTTTTGTTTAAGTCGGTCAGAGCAGCGCAAATCTAGGAGAAGCACTTGACAAACTTTTTGTAGTAGTTGCAAATACCAAGGAACCCTTTGAGTTTTGTGAGTGTACTTGGGGTAGGCCAATTGATGATAGCTTCTATTTTTTCTTGATGAACCCGTACTCCCTTTTCCCCAATAATATGTCCTAAGTACAGAACCTCGGTCATACCAATCTCACACTCATACTCTTTATCATATAAGGATTGTTCCTCCATGATGCCCAAAATTTCATCCACATGCCTTAAATGGTCCTCCCACATCTTGTTATAGATCAGTAACTCATCAAAGAAGACAAGCAAGTATTTCCTTAGCTGCATATTGAACACATGGGTCATACATGACTGAAAGGTGGCAAGAGAATTGGTGAGGCCGAAAGGCATCACAAGAAACTCATAGTGGTCGAAGTGACATCTGAAAGCAATTTTATGTACATCTTTCTCTCTCGTCTTGATCTGATGGTAGCCTAAGCATAGATCTATCTTAGTAAATTAAATTGCACCATGAATCTCATCCAATAGTTCATCAATCTGGGGAATGGGGTACATGTTCATAATGATCCTTTTGTTCAATTCTTGGTAGTCTATGCACATGTGCATGGTTCCATCCTTCCTTTTTACCAACACAACCAATGATGTGAATGGAATTGAACTCAGCCTGCTATGTCCCATAGCTAACAATTCCTTGATAGCACTCTCTATCTCATCTTTATGCTTCTTTGGGTGCCTGTAGGGTGTAGTGATGACTAGCTTGGCCCCTTCTTCCAATTCTATAATATGCTTAAACCCTCTATCTGGTGGTTTTCCTAGAGGAATAGGCTCAAAGACTCTTTTGTGCTTGTGAAGGATTTTTTGTATATCTGGAGGGTATGGCTTGTTTGTCTCGCCCTTAGTATCCATAATAAAGCATTCATCTGCATAAGTTATCTCCTCTCGCCTGAATATGGCATGCATCTTCTTGGTTGTCACCACCCTTGGTGAATCCCCTGTCGTCCCTTTAAGTGTGACTCTCCTTCCTTCCTCTGTGTTGAAGGACATCTCCATTGTTTTTTAGTTATTCGTGATTGGCCCCAGAGTGATAAGCCACTGCATAGCTAGGATGGTATTGGTATCATGAATGTCTACCACATAAAAATCATGTGTTAAGGGGTATCGAACTAGACTCAAGCTCATCTGTGGAATGTACCTGTCACAAGCTATGGTACGACCCCCTGCTACCTCAACCAAGAAACCTTCAAACTGTATTGTGGGTAGATGTCTTCTCTCCACCATGGCTATATCAATAAAGTTATGGGAAGCTTTTCCATCGATCAATAATGTTTCCCTTTGTCCCAACAACCGCTTTTATTTTGAAGGTGTTAAATTTTGACACCCCACTCATAAAAGAAATAGTGACTTTTTTAAGGCCTATATCTAGGGGTAAAGGTGCCTCATGACTTTGTGCTTGTAAGGATTCTTCTTCCTCCTTAAGGTTTTCCTGCATAGTATGGATAGCTCCATCCTCTTCATCATCTTCCTCCTCATCATTGTCATACATTACCTAATGTAGTGGATTTTTCCCTTGCCTAAACATCTATGTCATGGCTGCCAAGGGTCCCTGCAAGTGTAACATAGTTGTTTACTTCTTAGATCTCTTCTTGTAGATTCATCTAACTTCCCCTTGCCTCTGTCCACTAGTCTAGTGTCATGACCTCTTGAAATAATGGGTGGCTTAGGTGTAAAATTGTTTTTATTGGTTGCTCCAAATAAATCCCTGGTGCACTCAATGGAATCCTATAAGGTTATAGGCTTGAAAGCCTTAACCCACCCTCTCACTGGTTCTGTCAACCCATCTATAAACAACAGAAGTAATCTAGATTCTTCCACATCTGGAACCATCACTGATACTCTTTGAAACTCCTCAATAAAGGCCTCAGTTGAACCTACTTGCTTAAGTTGTGTAAGCTCCCTAAAATGACGATCTAGGTCTCCTTTGTTAAATATGTCAATGAACCTTTGAGTGAATTCTTGATAAGAAGAGATGTGTCCATGGCCCAAGGTGGTTATTCCATGGAACCACCATTCATGTGTTTTCCCCATCAGTTATATAGTTGCAAATTTGATAGCTTCCCTTTCCTCCATAGGATTCAATTGGTGGTAAGCATCCATCTTTTGTACCCATGTTGTAACATGGATGTGATCAGATCCATCAAAGGTGGGTAGCTCCATTCTTCCAGCCCTTCATCCAAGCTCACTAACACCTTTATAGTGCTCCTTGGATCTCCTTTTCATCTTCAAGTGGAAATACTCTCCCATAGAAACCTGTCTCCTGAACCCTGCGCTCATGGCATTGTATTCCCTTTCTGTGGTTTCGCACTCATCACCAAAACTTTATGAATCCAAGCCATTAACATCCCTCCTTTGTGTATCTAGGAAGGTAGGCATGTACGGCCTAGGGGTGGTCATGTTGATTGTGTTAAATGGAATCGACCCTCCATCATTGGATCGATGCTCCTCCACCTAACCTATATGTATGGATTCCTCATGATTTCCATTGCCTCCACGAGATCCACTAGCTTCATGACTTCCACCAAAAAAGGGTGGGTCTTTGCCATGCCTCTGCTCCATCAGAAATTGAGAAAGAATACCCTGATGTTTACTGTATTCCTCCAACAACGTTATCATTCTATCTTGTCCCTTTTGAAAATTAGTAAGAGATAATTTGAGCTCGGCCTGTCCCAAGGATAGGTGGTTATGCATCCCTGCAAGAGTGTGTTGCATAGTTTCTTGGCTACTTTGAAGTACCTCCTTCATTGTTTGGGCTACTTTACCTGCCAAAAGTTCAGTCTATTCATAGGTAGCATTATTTGTTTCATGTGTCTCTCCCATACTGACTTCATGTTCTTCCTCTTCTGGATTACATGTTATTGGTTGACCCCCACAGCCTCTTCTTCTAGTCATTTTTTATTTCGCTCTAACACCACTGTAATGTTCCTTAGCAATTTCATCCAGGAACTAGCGTTTTTTGTTGCTTGTTGTTGTTTGATTTTTGCAGGTTGTGATTATAGAAAGATGTGTTGAAGAGTTTTTTCTTGGATTTTTATTGCATTGAAGACATAACAACAAGATTTGAACACTGTGCAAGAAAAGAAAGACATAAACAAGACAATAAGCTTCAAATCTGACCTTTCTTTAATATTAGAAGAGATCCTCAT